>JAOSBK010000008.1:15809339-15826944 GCA_027568895.1 Erythroxylum shatona
GTAAAACTAACACGATAAAATATTAAATAAATAAAAATTACACTAAATACATAAATAAGTAAAAATACAGAATATACCTGCTGGAGTCCAGATCAGCGAGTACCCGATAAGCTACAAAAGTCGACTCACCTCATTTCTAGTTACTTTAGGAGTCCTTGCTCCTATACCCTACAGGTATGCCAATCCTATTGTCCCCATAATCTGTGTGTCACTAGTCCTATCTCTAAATAACTACTGTACTGTATTGGCGAATTTAAAGGTTAATCCCTTACCCTTATTCGATCACGCCATACTCTCCACTCTCCTATTTCTAGCTACTACCTCATTAAGGTCCAACTTAGATAAATATTTCTTAATCACTTCCCTCCAAGTCTTGTAAACCTCCCCATTCTCCTCTTGTATTCACTAAGGGTTATACTTTCACAACTACACACCGGAGCATTAGAGGGCCTTCTGCACACATGCCCAAACTACCTAAGTCTAATTTCTCTCAACTTGTCTGCCATACGAGCCACCTGTAGTCTATCTCTCACCGTACGGTTTTGAACCCTATCTCTTTTGGCAATATCACATATCCACCAAAACATACACATTTCAGCTACCAACAACTGTCTTGTATGTCGTCGTTTGGCAGGCTAACACTTTGCCCTATATAGCATAATTGGACGAATCACGGTTTTATAAAACTTCCCCTTGAGTTTTACAAGAATTTTTTATCACATAAAATCCCTAATGTACTCCTCTATTTGGTCCATCCAGATCTAATACAATGTACTACATCAGCATCGATATTACCATCACTCTGAATGATAGACCCGAGATATTTAAAACACAATTTCTGTGGTATGACGTCAGCATCGATTGTAACCACCGCGTCCTGTACTCGCTGGTTTTTCGAATAGTTGCATTCTAAATATTATGTCCTAGACCTACTCATTCTAAAACCTTTCGGTTATAATGCATCTCTCCAATATTCTAGCTTAGAATTGACCCCCTCCCTGGTCTCATCTACTAGGACAATATCATCCGCAAATAACATACACCAAGGTACCTCTCCTTGTATATGTTTGGTAAGTTCATCTAACACTAGTGTGAACAGAAAATGTCTTAAAGCAGAACCTTGATGTAGTCCAATACTGATAGAAAATGCTTCCGTGTCACCTCCTATCATCCTTATGCTCGTCAATGCTCCTTCATACATATCCCTAATTACTTTAATATAGGTCATAGGAATGCCCTTTACCTCCAAACACCTCCATAGGAGTTCTCTCCCTGTCATACACCTTCTCTAAATCAATAAAAACTATATGCAAATCCTGATTTTATTCCCTGTAGCATTCCATGAGTCTACGGAGTAGATGCATTGCTTCTGTCGTAGACCTACCAGGCATAAACCCAAATTGGTTAGATGACATAGAAACAACTCTTCGAATCCTTTTTTCAATTACCTTCTCCCACAGATTCATGGTGTGACTCAGTATTTTGATGCCTCTATAGTTGTGACAATATTGAATGTCTCCTTTGCCCTTGTATAAGGAGATCATCCTACTCAATCTCTATTCATCCGGCATTTTGGTTGTCGCTAGGTTCATATTAAAGAGTTGGACTAACCACTCGATACCAACAACTCCTATTCGCTTCCATACCTCTATAGGGATCTCGTCTGGCCCTACGGCCCTTCTGCTCCCCGTCCCTCTTATAACCTTTGTAATTTCACCCCTCGTGACCCTTTCTTAAGTGTACCTGGGGACATGCCCCGACAAGGAGGGTTCGCCTTATTTTATGTCGCCCACTATCTCTACATTAAACAAGCCATAGAAGTATCTCTGCCATCACCTATTGATGGCTTAGGCTTTTATGAGTACCTGCCCTACTTCATCACGTATATAGCAAACTTGGTTGAAATCGTACGTACTACGTGCCCTATCTTATGCTAGCTTGAAAATCTTTTGTGCTCCCTTTAACGTATCCAATTCCCTGTACATAGTCTCATATGCTTCTCCTCTAGCCACTGAGATAGTTTTCTTTACCTTTTGTTTTGCCAGTCTATACCGTACTCTATTGACTTCTCACTCCACCTCTGTTGTACTTTCTAGAAGATCTTTAAAAGCTCTCTTTTTCGCCTTAACCGTCCCCTGACCTCGCCCGACCACCACCAAGATTCCATCCGCCCTCCCCCTTGCCCTTTGGATACCTCTAAATGTTTTGTGACAATAGCCCGGACCATGGACGCTACACCCTCCCACATCTGATTTGCATCCCCACACACTGACCATGTTGTATTAGCCCAAACTTAAGTCCTAAACTGTTCCACCTTGTCACCTTTCAGCCTCCACCACCTAATTTTATGACATTGCATGGTAAAACAATGCGACCTCCATCCCTTAATTCCCAAATCCAAAACTAGTAGTTTATGTTGAGTCGAAATGCATGCGGTCGGAAGCACTTTGCAATCTTTGCACTATGATCTGGCACTTTTCCTGACCAAAAAATAGTCAATTTGTGTCTTGTTTGTGCTACTCTAAAATGTCACCAGGTGTGCTTCATTTTTCTTAAAAAGGGAATTTGCTATTACTAACACATATGCTAGGGCTATATCTAAAAGGGCAATCCCACTCTCATTTTTAATGCCGTGTTCGAAACCCCCATGGGTCCCTGTATATCCATCTAAATCCGATCCTATATGCCCATTAAAATCACCTCCTAGGAGGATCTGCTCAGTATTAGAGATTTGTTGAATCACCCCATCCAGCGCCTCCCAGAATATACTTTTTTGTTGTCTATCTGAACCCACGTGCAGAGCATACGCACACACTACATTGAGAACCACACTGCTAAAAACCATTTTTGCCACCATTATCCTGTCGTTAACCCTTGTGATCCCCACTACACAAGGTTATAAGTTCTTTTACCACCAAGATAAGCATGCCATTCTGTTTCCGTGAGCTTCCCGAAAACTATAGTTTGAAACCCCCTATCTCATTTGCTTTAGCCCCTACCCACTTGTAATCCTGAATATAAGCCATTTGTATCCTATATTTGTCTAAAATCTCTACTAATTCCAAAGACTTCCCCATAAGGGTCCTTATGGGGTTCCGACATTCCAAGAGCCTATTCTTATTAGATCATCTCCTATTTTATTCGTGCCTGCTGTGCTCACCGAACTGTTTGCACGGATTCCCTCCTTACGATTAAAAGGCATCCCTCTTATCTCGTGTCATTCACTATTCCCGTAGGTCCGATTTTAGGTAAACCTAAAAACGAGAAAGTAATAACAATAAAAATAATAATAGTACCAAAAATAACAATAGAAAAACAACTACTAAAATAATAATAGAACTATTAATACAAAAAAGAAGAACAGGGCTAATAATATAAAGTCAACTGAAGAGATTGTGAAAGCACTTAAAAAAGGACTGCATGGAGACTAAGTCCTGACTAATTTGTGCATGAAAAAAATTGATGCTCACACACTATAGGACATGGTCCAAGAAGTGTACCCACACTTGCTAAAACATAAACGTCCAAAGAGACTATAATAATGAAGCAAATACTAGGAAAATATTCAAGCTATACATGGGGGGAGTTGCGATTTTAAAGGAGAAGCTTGTTAGTGTAAAAAAGGGGCATCAATTTAACCAAGAGAGAAACAATGGACTAAATAGTGGCTAAAAAGTGTGGTACCAACGGTAACTGACGGTTTCTTGCAGACAACGACAAGTTGTCAGGATGCTCAAGATAGCAGATATGACGTGTGATGTGCTAGGAGAACCTGAACGTAAAAGAACGTTCATAATTTGTCGTGCATGCAGCCCAACGTCCCCATCCCCTCCCATGTGCTGCATGCATAGCATTTGTACCCAAGCCAAAAATAACCAGTACAAACACTACTGCATCTTCACCATCGGCTACGACACCAGCCCCTTCTCCGGCAAGGCAAAGTTTGCTTAGAACTTGATTTAGGTTTTCTTTAAGAATCTCTCCGTTGGTGACAGGACGTGTAACCTCTTCCACGTAACCGTTTACATGCACTATATGGATCAAGTGATTAAAGAAAATTTGGGCAAAGCCAATGAATAAAAGAGTGTTTCTGGGATGTCATTTGGGACAACGAAGAACAACCCAGAAAGCAAAAAAAAAAGGAGACTAAAACCCCAGTTTCTGAAACTATGAAAAATGATGATCTGCATAACAAAGTTAAAAACTTTAGCACATATGAAGGAGAGAGCTTAAACATATGATAGATGTTGATCATTCTCTAAGGGAGTGAAGTCAAGGGACACAAAAAGGAATAGTCAAAGAGAGATATGTTTCAAAGGAATCACCTAAATAACAAACCTTTCACACAGAGAAAAATTATAGATAAACTCAAAAGTTAGAAACATTGCCCAGAATACAGGTAACAAAAATAATGAAGCAATAGATTATGCAGGTCTACTATTACCAAAGCTTTTATGAAAACATAACCTGATACTGGAGCTTGCTCCTTGCAACTTTGACACTCCACTTCAAGGATGCTTAGTCTTTCCCTTATAGTTCCCTAGCTGCACCTCGACATAGGGAAACGAATAGTCATAAATATAAGCAGAAAAGCAAACCTTCTATTCCATGACGGAGGAGTTAAGGGAAGCAGATAAAGGCTACGCCTGAAAGGCTTCGCGGTGCTTCTTTTGGAGGCAGACGTCCCTCTCCAGCCAGGCACAAATGTCGAGGTTTGCTCCGACGGGGAGGGCTTTCGCGGCTCCTGCTCCTGGCTCTTAGTTCACGGCTCCGACGAGGAGGGTTATTGACATTGTATACCAAGACTTTCCCACTCTCAATGCAACTGTCACCTTCAAGCCTCACGAGTGCATATACACCGCCTTCTTTCCTCTCTGTCAACCTCCATAGATGGATCCGGACCCGACCCACAATGGCAACTCCAGTGGGGGTTCCTGGGTCGGAGTCAGCCGGACAAGAAAAGCTCAGAACTTCCATGTAATCAAATGAATGTTAAATAAGAATTTGTAAATTTATTAATAAATATCAATTATAATTGAATTAAAAATGAATAAAAATATTTTAATCACCAATTAATAATAAAAAGGTATTATTATTATTATTATTATTATTATTATTATTATTATTATTATTATTATTATTATTATTAACTTTATCATATTAATTTATGCCTTGTTAAAAGCTAGAAGTACTTCATCAACATTTTTTATCATGTATCTTATTTAAAGTACAAAATTTTAGTAAATGTTAATTAATTTATATTGTAATTATGAAAATATAAATTAAATTATAAACAATCTAATTTTGACTCAATTATTCTAACCATTTGTGTAAAATAGACAATAATATTAATGATAAAATGTCATAATAATAAGACAATTTTTTATATTAATGTAATCAAATGAATGTTAAATAAGAATTTGTACATTTATTAATAAATATCAATTATAATTGAATTAAAAATGAATAAAAATATTTTAATCACCAAATTAATGATAAAAAGATATTATTATTATTATTATTGTTGTTGTTATTGTTGTTGTTGATGATGATATTGTTATAAAAATTAATTAACTTTATCATATTAATTATGTTTCATAAACAGATTAAATTAACAAAGAGAATCCCAATTTTCATTAAAGTGGACAGTTTACAATATGAAATTTATTTTCAATTTCACAAACTTATGCTTTTCTTGGACAAGGATTAAACTGGTATTAGTCTATTACAGATTAACGAGAGGCTAACTGGCGATAGATTTGCTCAAAATGGTCAGAAACTTCTAGAGAGGCGTAGAAGACGTTGAGCGTTCGGCGAGCATAATCGAATTGGAATGGCGGCGACCGGATTGTCGTTGAAGTGCGGCGACTGCGGAGTTCTCTTGAAGTCGGTGGAGGAGGCTCAAGAACATGCGGAACTTACCAAACACTCCAACTTCTCTGAATCCACCGAGGCTGTGCTCAACCTTGTTTGCTCTACTTGTGGCAAGCCTTGCCGATCCAAAACTGTAATTAACGCAACACATTGACGATTAAACTTTCCGTTTTTTTTTGTGATGCCTTTGGATTTCAGGCCTTTTCAGGTTTCAATTTTATGATCTGGGTCCCTGTTTCTTGAAATTCTTTAATATTGGTAATTGATGTATTCTTTTAGCGCCGTGATTTCTGGTTTTAGGATGAAAGTTGATGTTTGACTCTTCAAGAGTTTGGAATGCGTTTAATTGAGGATTTCTAACTTTAGTGATTTCCTATCTCTAATACTTATTTTCAATCAGTTTGGATCATTTATGACTGTTGTGTGCTGTGGATATTTTTCATGAAGGAGAGTGATTTGCACACGAAGAGAACTGGGCACGCCGACTTCGTGGATAAGACTTCCGAGGCTGTAAAACCCATAAGTTTAGAGGTTCCAAAAGTGGCAATGGATGTTGACGAGCCTGTCAATGCAAGCACTTCTTCCCAGCCTGACGGTACAATCTCTTTGTGCCCTCTAGTTGTTATGCAGTAAGCATTTCATACTTTACTGTGTTTTGATAAGCAAATGATGACACGTATGACGTTTTGATTTCTTAAGCATCTATTATTATGATTCGTGTCTGCATGACTGTAAGTTACTTTTCATTTCTAGTTTGCGTAAATTTAAAATATTGTTTTGGAAATCATCTTATACCAACAAGTGGCTAAATGCTAAGACAAGTTATTCCATCGTTGATGGAACTTAAATGGGCACTGAAAATGTAAATAAGGGCTCTCCTTGTCCTTTGATATTCTGTTATGGACTTTCCTGTATTTGTTGCTGAGGAAATACGTTTATCCTTTGTGTTTATTGTCTTGAGTGAAATGATTTTGAGCAAATATAGTGCAAACATGTTGTAGTAGTTGGAAAAATTAATTCTCATGTTATTGTTGAGATAAGCAATTGGAAAGAATAGAGGATGCTTTTAATCTGCCATTTCGTTTCCAATGGCACGATCCTATTTGGCTGAGATTTTATACAAATCTCTTCAAATTCATAGTTTCTGGTAGGCATCTGTTGATATGCTTGCTTAAATCTTTGCAATCTCTCCTGTAGAAATGGTTGCCCCAGAGGTTGACAAAAAGCTTCTCGAGGAGCTGGAAGCAATGGGTTTCTCAACAGCACGGGCAACTCGTGCCCTTCATTATTCCGGTGAGATCATTGCTTTTATATTCATATTTCTTGATCAGACTTTAAAAGTCACAATTGGCAATGATTGATGTTCAAATGCATTTATGACATCTCTGTCTTTGTAGTTTTAACATAATGGTTTTTTTTAAGCTCCATGTAAAAGGTTTGAGCATTGTGATGTAAGACAAGTTCTCCTAACAAGGAATCTGTGGAATAAATAGATAACTAGAGATAGAATTGCATATGTTGAAGATATAGATTAGATAAGATCAATCTTATGGGATAAGATTATTAGAAATAGAAATCCCTATAATCAAGGGATTTTTGCTATAGACTTCTAGATATAGTTTAGTTTAGATTGATACCTATTTTCCTGCTGATTCAGTTGGATATATATATATATTAAAGATATAGAAGTCTTCCTGGAAATCTTAACATGGTATCAGAGGCCAAAGGTTTTTTGGAAGTATTCTTTGTTTTTCTCGGTACAGCCTTCATTGTTGCCCTAGTCAGCCTTCATTGCTGCTCATTCTTGTCAGATTTCTCAATCTCCATAACTATTATTTTACCCAATTTACAATCTTTCCCCTTTTTTCATCATGGCAAATTCTGGAACTTCTCAAACCAGTATTTCTAGCCCAGATGAATCTGTCTTTGTCTAGAAAATTGGGGAACTACAGAATGTTCGTGCCTCCAACAGACTCAATGGCAAGAATTACCTCAAGTGGTCACTTCTTGTTCGCACCTATCTCAAAGGGAAAGGGTAGCTTGATCATCTACTAAGATCAGGATCAACAACAGGGAATTCAACAACAGAAACATGGGAAGAAGAGGACTCCATGATCATGTCATGGTCGTGGGACTCTATGGAACCTTCAATCAGTGATAAGTGCATGCTTTTAACCACTGCAAAGGAGATTTGGGACTGTGTTCAACGTACGTATTCAAAGGCATGCAATGTTGCTCAAATCTATGAAATTAAGATCAAAGCCCATGCCACCAAGCAAGGAGACAAATCAGAAACAGAATATGCTAATACTTTGCAAACTCGTGGCAAGAACTTGACCATTATGAGGTCATTTAGATGAAAGGTCCTGAAAATGTGAAAAGAGCGTATTTATGATTTCTTGGCTGGATTAAACCCTGAATTTGATCAAGTCGAGGTTCAAATTCTTGGAAGGGAGTCCATATCCCACTAGAAGAGGTTATTTTCCTTATTAGAGCAGAGGAGAGCAGAAGAAACGTGATGCTTGAGCCCCAGAAGATGGATGGGTCAGCAATGGTGATAAAGATAGATAAACAAGATAAAGAAAGGAGTGATCAAGCCTAGCCTAAGCAATCTGGAAAGGGCATGTGGAAGGAAAATAAGGGTAATCTATGGTGCGCTTACTGCAAAAAACCGAGACACACAAAGGAGACCTAATGGAAATTGAATGGGAAGCCACCAAGTCGTGAATGGGGAAATCGAGGTGGTCAATCACAACCGTGGGCACATTCGGCTGAATAAAAGGAAGATGAAGAAAATCTAGCAGTAGGATTCCAGCAGCAAGGAGTCTTAGCAATGAAGAGATTGAGAAATTATGGAATGGAATGGACTCGATCACCTTGAACGATATGAAAAAGCTAAGATGAATACACCTTCTTCCTTCCTTAGTTCTTTGAATAAAGATTCCATTTGGTTGCACCATCCCCGTCTAGGTCATCCATCATTTAGAGTTCTAAAAACTATGTTTCTCCACTTGTTTCAAGGATTAGATATCTTTGAATTTCATTGTGAAACTTGTGAATTGGCGAAACATACTCTTGTATCTTTTCCTATTAATAATAAAAGAGCTTCTCATCCTTTTCATGTGATTCATAGTGACATATGGGGTCCATCCACTATACCCAATATTTTTGGAGCACGTTGGTTTGTCTCTTTGATTGATGATTGTACTCGGGTTACATGGTTATTTCTCCTTAAACAAAAATCTGATGTAGGGACTGTTATTCCAAATTTTCATTCAATGATTCAAAATCAATTTGGGGAAAAGATAAAGGTGTTTAGAACGGACAACACCAGAGAATATTTTAACCAAGTCTTATCTTTTTACTTCCAATCACATGGTATTATTCATTATTATTCATGATTCATCCTGTGTTAATACCCCTCAACAATGGACTCACTCCTTACTTCCAATGGACTCACTCCTAGGGTATTTGGGTGTACTGCTTTTGTTCATGTCCATAGACAAAATCGGGGGAAGCTTGATCCTACAACCATTAATTGTGTGCTTCTACGATACTCATCAACTCAAAAGGGACACAAGTGTTACAATCCTTCTACAAGAAGGACCTATATCTCAGCTGATGTCACTTTTTCGGAGTGCAAATTCTTCTTCTCAAAGTCCTATCTTTAGGGGAAGAATAGCATAATGGGAGATAGTCCTTGTTGTTCCTTCGAACCAATAAATAACCTAGACCTCACTCGTACTCCAACTCTTGTCCACTAAACCCAACCAAATCCTATCAGCATCACAGAACTCGAGCCAAGTCCAGACACAGAACCTCCTTAGTTAACTCCCATCCTAGCCAGAACTCCCCACAAGTTTTCAAGTTTTCCTCAAGTATATTCAAGGAGAAAGGACATTCCAACACCAAAGCAAACTACAGACATTCCAGGACTGAAGCAAGTTGAAGAATCAGCTCCTAGCCCTAGAAATGAGATCACCATGAGTTCTCAACCATGCTCAAATATCCAAACAGGTAAACATTCCACTAATCCAAGTGATGATTTAGACCTTCCTATTGCTGTTAGGAAAAGAACTAGAGAATGCATCCATCGATCACTCTATCGACTTTCCCATTATATATATCCTTCAAGCACCTCTCGCCTACCCATCAAAAGGTTTATTGTGAGTTTAAATACAATTGCTATTCCTAACACTATTTCTGAGGCCTTATCAAAAAAGGAATGGAGAGATGCTATGAGAGAAGAAATGGATGCTTTGGAGAAGAATTGTTGACAAACCGAGAGGGAAGAACATTGTTGACTGTAAGTGGATCTACACACTAAAATACAAGGTCGATGGCTCTTTAGAGAGATATAGGTTGGTAGCTAAACGATATACTCAAACCTATGGAGTAGATTATCAGGAGACATTTGCCCCAATTGCGAAGATGAACACAGTAAGGATCTTGCTATCCTTGGTAGCTCATTTTGACTCTTTTCTTCATGGAGATCTCGATGAAGAATATACATGAATGTTCCACCCAGATTTACAGAAGATACAAGTAACAAGGTGTGTAAATTGAGAAAGGCTCTCTACGGACTAAAGCAATCTCCAAGAACCTGGTTTGGTAGGTTTGCAAAAGTGATGAAATAATCAGGATATAAGCAGAGTCAAGGGGATCATACTCTTTTCATGAAACACTCAAGAACAGGAGGGATGACTATTATTTTGGTCTACGTGGATGACATTATAATAACAGGAAATGATGAAAAAGAGAAGCTGGAATTGAAGCAAAAACTGTTAAAGGAATTTGAGATAAAAGAACTAGGAAAACTAAAGTATTTCCACGGTATTGAATTGGCATATTCAAAGCAAGGGATATTCATCTCTTAACAAAAATATGTTGCAGATTTATTAATGTAAACTGGGAAAATTGGGTGCAAACTGATGTCCACTCCAATGGATTCAAATTACAAACTTGGCGAAGCAAAGGAAGAACTGGTAGTGGACAAGAACATGTATTAACGACTAGTGGGCAAGCTAATATATTTATCACATACTCGGCCAGATATAGCACATTTGATGAGTGTAATTAGTCAATTTATGCACGACCCAAGAGAATCTCATCTTCAAGCTGTCTATTGAGTCCTACATTACTTGAAAGACAGTCTAGGAAAGGGAATATTGTTTAAAAGGGGCCATACACTATCCTTAGAAATCTGCACGGATGCAGACCATGCATGATCTCCGGTTGACAGAAGATCAACAACGGGCTACTGCATGTTTCTTGGAGGCAATCTAGCTACATGGAGAAGTAAAAAACAAAACTTAGTGGCTCGATCATCAGCAGAATTTGAATTTAGGGCTATTGCACGGGGACTATGTGAACTATTATGGCTGAAGATCATTCTTGTTGATTTAAAAATCAAATGGAAAGATCCTATGAAGCTCTGTTGTGACAAGAAATCTGCAATTAGCATAGCACTTACTCCTATACAACATGACAGGACAAAGCATATCGAGATTGACAGACATTTCATCAAAGAAAAGTTGGAAGAAGGGTTAGTGTGTGTCTCTTATGTTCCTTTGGATCATCAACTAGCAGATGTTCTAAACAAAGGGCTAAATGCTTCAAGATTTCATGATCTTATATGCAAGCTGGGAATAGAAGACATCTATTCCTCAGCTTGAGGGGGAGTGTTGAAGAATAGAGATTTAGATAAGATTAATCTTATGGGATAAGATTATTAGAAACAAAAATCCCTATAATCAAGGGATTTCTGCTATAGACTTCTAGATACAGTTTAGTTAAGATTGGTAGCTATTTTCCTACTGGTTAAGTTGTATATATATGTATCTGTGTATATTAAATAAGATATATGTTTTTCCTGGAAATATTAACAGAAAACAATTGTCTTCTTTGAAGCATAAAGTTCAGTATGACCTTACATTTTTGCTTTGATGTCATTTTGTCAAACCATCAAGAGAGTGATAATTCATTCTTCATCTGCAATCAAACATTGGTGTTTATATTACTATAAATCGTATGTGAAAGCATAAACATATGTTAGATGGTGCTGCTACTTTTCTTCTGTTTTCTTTTTAATGCTAAACCTTGTCAAGACATATTCATACAGCACCGAAAACCAGCTGATGGGTTGCTTACTAGTTCTCGTAGCCCTGTTGGGGATGGACCTGTTTCTCCCAAGTACACTGATAGGCTCTCTCCAGCTATAAATAACTATCTGTCTGAGGCATCTCGGCAAGAAGTCAGGGTAAGTTCATTGCTTATGCATGGTTGGCCATTGTCATATCCTAGCATGCATTGAATAGCACATCTCTCTTCCAAATAGTTCACCCTATTGCATTGTATAATCTTTAAGATTGATCCTTTTCTTCTCATCCAATTAATCCTTCTTAATGCTGAATCCCTTTAACGCTGCCTCAGGGAACACCTGATAATGGATACTTGTGGCAAAGAGTGAATTCCCAGTTAAGTTCCCCTAGCCAGCCATATTCCTTGCGAGAAGCTCTTGCTCAGGCGCAATCGTCAAGAATTGGAGCTTCAGCTCAAGCACTTAGAGAATCTTTGCATCCAATACTGAGACAAAAACTGGTATATTGCAATTGAAATGTCATGTTTTAAACTTTTTTTTAGCTTTTACCTGGAGAAGCAGCTATATGTGTATCTTTTAACTGTTGTTCTTAAGTTGGGAAACTATTTTATGCAGCTGATAACTTTTACATTTTGAATTCAGGAGCTTTGGGAAGAAAACTTGAGTGCTGCTGTGAGTCTTCAAGTTCTGGAAATAACTGAAAAATTTTCTATCATGGCAGCATCCCATAGCATTGCTACTGATTATGGGAAACTTGATTGCATCACAGTAATATTTACGAGCTTCTTCTCACGCAATCAACCACTGGCTTTCTGGAAGGCTTTATTCCCTGCATTTACCAATGTTTTTGATCTGCATGGGGCAACATTGATGGCAAGGGAGAATGATCGCTTCTTAAAGCAGGTTGCTTTCCATCTTCTTCGGCTTGCAGTTTTCAGAAACCAAAACATCAGGAGAAGAGCTGTTGTTGGACTCCAGATACTTGTGAAGGTAAACAATCTTGTTGTCAGGTTTTCTTTAAAGCTCTTCTTTTCTTCAATTAATTATTTTTATCCATTCTTGCAGAGCTCTTTCTATTACTTTATGCAGACAGCAAGATTGAGAGTTATGCTGACTATTACATTGTCGGAGTTAATGTCTGATGTTCAAGTGACTCAAATGAAGTCTGATGGTAGTTTGGAAGAGAGTGGTGAAGCCCGGCGCCTTCGCAAGTCATTGGTGGAAATGGCAGATGAATCAAAGAGCTCGAATTTGTTGAGGGAATGTGGCCTTCCTGACAATGCTCTTGTGGCAATTCCTGAGAGACTAGCAGAGAGTCGGTGGTCTTGGGCAGAGGTCAAATATCTTTCTGACACCCTGATTCTTGCTCTGGATGCGAGCATTGAGCATGCACTTTTGGTAAGTTCCAATCCCTAATATTTTAACTTGGATTGTTATTCATGTAACAATCTGTAATTGTAGAACTGTTACAGCCAGGAGCTGGGAGGATCGACCTTGTTCTATTTCCTTGCAGACATTGTCTTAATTGTGTTAACTAGTAATCGTATTGTATCCTGGGACTGCTGAATACAGAAGTTGGTTTTGTAACCTATTTGACAAACCTGAGTCTGCTTCTCAACACCCTTCCTTTTAACCATTGTGTAGGAGATATGGTTATTTATATTCTGGTTGTATGACCCCAAAATTGGATTGTGACAGGCTTCTGTGATGTCCACGGATAGATATGCAGCTGCAGAGAGCTTTTATAAACTGGCAATGGCTTTTGCACCTGTTCCTGATCTTCACATAATGTGGTTATTGCATTTATGTGATGCTCATCAGGAAATGCAGTCTTGGGCTGAAGCTGCACAATGTGCTGTTGCTGTTGCTGGTGTTGTAATGCAGGTTATTATTTATCTGTTTACCTGCAACTGCTACTATTTGTTTTCTTCTGCATCTGGTATAAGTTGCAACATATACTGTGATAAACTGATCCATCAGAAACACCTATCTATCTGATAAGCCTTAGCAGCAAATGCTTGCAATTGAGTAATGTCTTTGCACCTCTCTTGTTCCTAATTTGGGTCTATGTCAAAGCATTCTTTTATAATATCTGAACACTATTTCTACACAAAGTGTTTTATTTGCAATAGGTTGCTGGATTGATGCTCTCACTACTCATGAAGTCATGGGAATGTACATTTGTTGCCTTCGAGCTAATAACTTATGTAACTAAATTCATGTAGGCCCTTGTTGCTAGAAATGATGGTGTTTGGAACAAAGATCATGTGACTGCTTTGCGGAAAATTTGTCCAATGGTGAGCAGTGAGATTTCATCAGAGGCATCTGCTGCTGAGGTTGAGGGATATGGTGCTTCAAAGCTCACAGTCGACTCTGCCGTAAAGTATCTACAGCTTGCTAATAAACTTTTCTCACAAGCTGAGCTTTTTCACTTTTGTGCAAGCATCTTGGAACTTGTAATCCCAGTTTACAAAAGCAGGAGGGCATATGGACAACTTGCTAAATGTCACACTTTGCTAACAAACATTTATGAATCAATTCTGGAGCAGGAATCAAGTCCAATTCCTTTCACTGATGCAACATACTACCGGGTAGGATTTTATGGTGAAAGATTTGGGAAGCTGGATCGAAAGGAATATATATACCGAGAACCCCGTGATGTACGCCTGGGTGACATAATGGAGAAACTTAGCCATATTTATGAGTCTAGGATGGACGGCAATCATACTTTGCACATTATACCTGATTCCAGGCAAGTGAAGGCAGATGAGTTGCAGCCGGGTGTCTGCTATCTGCAGATAACTGCAGTTGATCCAGTAATGGAAGATGAAGATTTAGGGAGTAGAAGGGAACGAATTTTCTCTCTCTCCACTGGCAGCGTTCGCGCAAGAGTATTTGACCGCTTTTTGTTTGATACCCCTTTTACAAAAAATGGAAAGACCCAAGGTGGACTAGAAGACCAGTGGAAGAGACGGACAGTTCTTCAGACTGAAGGTTCTTTTCCCGCACTGGTGAACAGGCTTTTGGTAATAAAATCCGAATCCCTTGAGTTCTCTCCTGTGGAGAATGCAATTGGAATGATTGAAACTCGGACAGCTGCCTTAAGAAATGAGCTGGAGGAGCCTCGTGGCGAGGGGGATCAACTGCCTCGTCTCCAGAGTTTACAGAGAATTCTTCAAGGCAGTGTTGCAGTTCAAGTATGCTGCTTTTCCAATTGTCTTGTGCTTGCAAGTCCGATCATTTCTATATGCTGGTTCATGGTAGTTGTTACAGGATATGTTTGTACATCATTCTCTATTACCAATCTGACATTTTCTTACACAGGTAAACAGTGGCGTATTAAGTGTCTGCACAGCCTTCCTTTCAGGTGAACCGGCTACAAGATTACGATCTCAGGAACTTCAGCAACTCATTGCTGCCCTCCTTGAGTTCATGGCTGTTTGCAAGCGTGCTATCCGTGTACACGCCAGAATGATTGGAGAGGAAGACCAGGACTTTCACACACAGCTTGTAAATGGATTTCAATCGCTTACTGCAGAGTTATCACATTATATTCCTGCCATTCTCTCTGAGCTCTGAAGGATATTGTATCATCATTTGTTGTATTGTTATTTTTGCCGTGTGTTGATATGATACTGGGATGGTCTTCCCAGTAGAGATGTGCAAATATGCCATGTTTGTACATAACAATGTATACCTACTAATTTTTTAAAAAATTGTGGCGTTTCAAGGTCTCAGTTTACGTGCCAGAATTGTTTGATTTCTCCTCAACATTTCTGTTCAAGTCTTATAAATTTTTCGACTGCGTTAATGCCACAGTAGTTTAGTGACCAAATTCGCCTAGTATTTGATGTAGCTGGAGCTGATACAAAGGCTCATGTGAAAATTCTAACACCTAGCTGATTTGGTTCACTCTCATCCACCTTTGCAATGTAGATTGGCTTCATAGGGATTGACTTTATATAATCAACTGGCATTCACGTCTCAATCTTGACACAACCAAACTCGCCTTCTTTGTTTTATTCTTCAACAATAACATATACTCCATTTGATAAGAAAAAATTGTCATATCTTCCTAAACTAATAAAGAAATTCAATTGAGTGTCTTAAAGACATTGTTACCTATATTAGGAAGATATTTATAGCATAATTAGGTGATTGTGATGCAACTAATTTTGATTAGTTGGATCTATGGCTGATCATTTAGGTATTAGGGTAAGTTGTAGTGCATAATAGAATCAAGAAATACACAAAAGAAGAAGTGAGAGAATTTCATTACTTTCGATATAAACTTCTATCAATTTAACCAATAACTATCTTAGTAATTGAAGAATGTACCAAAGTCGTAATTTGTGTACTACTCTATTCCTTTGTTATACAACAACAATATATGACACTAACTCATTCCCCCGCTATGTGACAACATTTTTCTCCTTATTGTTGCTTTGTTTCTTCTCCTTTTTCTCTTGTAACAGTAGCACCCTTATGATGAATACCATAAAGATATGCTTCGGAAGTGTCATTAGTCGTCAACAATGATCATTGCACTAAAACTTACACAACCAGTTTGTCGTAGCAATTGACCAGACAACGATCCAAAATAGCAATTGGAGATTGCAAAGTAAAGTAAATTGAGGCTTGCACGATATGATTCACCAGAGAATGGTATAAAACCATTTTCTTCAATTAGACAATATGAAAAATAATGAATATAACTATTTTATATTAAATACAAATGATACGCAATTTGCCCCACCAGTTATAGAACTCGAAATGGTAAAAAAGATAAATGAAGAGAGCTTTTGTGAAGATCTATATTGCACACTATGTTGACAACAAGGATGGAGTTCAATATAAACCCACAATTTAACTTGAAATTCTCATTCCGTTTTGTGTTTGTTAGTTAATGTTAGCATTCTGCAGATGAAACTTCAATGTTTAAATTATAGCTTCTAGATCTTTTAGAACCTGATCAACAAGTAAAACATTAGAAATTTCAGGCAAGTAAGGTTTGTATAATTTATATATGTTTATTGGTAACTTTTTTATTAATGAAACCGTTCTTTTATTAGTTAAAAAAGAATTTATTTTTATACCATTTTTAAAATTTTTAAATCTTAAAAGTAGTTATACATGTCTCAAATTAGTTATAATAGAAACAACAAAATGAAATTTTAATATGCACAGATAAAATAATATTTAATATCACTTTAAAAATAAATATTAAAAATTTAACTTTTAATTATACTTGTTTCAAAATATTTAACTTCACCTATCAAGTACCTATTATCTCAATCCTAAATAATGTAGATCATTTTTCTTTAATTAACTTCAACAAATACCCCTTTTTTGCTATTAATATTTTATTATCTATCTCATAAATTAATTGGTATCACAAAGCTCCAACCATAATAATAAATGAATTTCTTTTGGTGAATGATGACCATCACTTAGCTTTCTTAAAAAATATTGTCAAAAGTTGGGGCCACTTTATTAAACATATACTATCCGTTTTCTATTCCATCGTAGTCTTTCTTTTCATGTTACTCTTATGACTACATTTTTTTTTTAAAGAAAAAGAATTTTATTAATTCATGGCTCTACAAGAGCATATAAAATGCAGTACAAAGA
>JAOSBK010000008.1:15827044-15837442 GCA_027568895.1 Erythroxylum shatona
TTTTGTAATTTTGACATATAAAATGAAGTACCAAATTTCCAAGTATTACTTGTCCTATAAGTCCATTTCTTGATGCACCTTTGTATTTTGTAATTTTGGCATATAAAATGAAGTATTTGGATTCCGTATTATAAATGATTATGAAAAATGATGAATATAACTGTTATATATTAAATCCAAATGATACGAAATTTGCCCCACCAGTTGTAGAACTCGAAATGGTACAAAAGATAATAAAGAGAGCTTTTGTGAAGATCTATATTGCACATTATGTTGACAACAAGGATGGAGTTCAATGTAAACCCACAATTTAACTTGAAATTCTCATTCCGTTTTGTGTTTATTAGTTAATGTTTCATAAGATGTTGAGCATACTGCAGATGAAACTTCAATGTTTGAATTATAACTTTGTGATCTTTTAAAACCTGATCAACAAGTTAAACATTAGAATTTCCAGGCAAGTAAGGTATGTATAATTTATATATGTGTATTGGTAACTTTTTTTTAATGAAATCGTTCTTTTATTATTTAAAAAATAATTTAATTTTATACCATTTTTAAAATTTTAAATCTTAAAAATAGTTATATATGTCTCAAATTAATTATAATAGAAAAAATGAAATTTTAATATGCACAGATAAAATAATATTTAATATCACTTTAAAAATAAACATTAAAAATTCAACTTTTAGTTATATTTTTTTCAAAAGATTTAACTTCATTTATCAAATACCTATTATCTCAATCCTAAATAATGTAAATCATTTTTCTTAAATTAATTTCAATAAATACCCTTTTTTGCTATTAATATTTTATTATCTATCTCATAAATTAATTGGTACCACAAAGCCCCAACCGTAATAATAAATGAATTTCTTTTGGTGAATGATGACCATCATTTAGCTTTCTTAGAAAATATTGTCAAAAGTTGGGACCATTTTATTAAACATATATTATCCGTTTTCTACTCCATCGTAGTCTTTCTTTTCATATTACTCTTATGGCTGCTTAGTAGAGAGGCGCACATATGGTACAACGATTGTTTATTTCCTTCCCCAAATTTCCAAGTATTACTTTTCCTGTAAGTCCATTTCTTGATGCACCTTTGTATCTTGTAATTTTGGCATATAAAATGAAGTATTTGGATTCCGTATTATAAATGATTATGAAAAAATGATGAATATAACTGTTATATATTAAATCCAAATGATATGCAATTTGCCCCACCAATTGTAGAACTCAAAAGGTCAAAAAGATAATGAAGAGAACTTTTGTGAAGATCTATATTGCACACTATATTGACAACAAGGATGGAGTTCAATATAAACCCACATTTTAACTTGAAATTCTCATTTCATTTTGTGTTTATTAGTTAATGTTTCATAAGATGTTGAACATACTGCAGACGAAACTTCAATGTTTGAATTATAGCTTCGTGATCTTTTAGAATTTGACCAACAAGTAAAACGTTAGAATTTCTAGGCAAGTAAGGTATGTATAAGGGTGGTGGCTAACCATACATCACATCAAATGGCAATATGGATATGGTCAAAAGATGGTATTGTCAAACCATTCCATTAATGGGAGCCATTTGCTCCACTAATTTAGATATTTATATGTCTTTCACTTGAGTTTTTTAAAAACATTGTGCAATTTAGAACCTCCGTTTGTCCATCTATCTAAAGATAATAATCTGTATCCAATTGTAATATTAGGCTTTGCAAATAAAACAACTTTTTCCAAAACAACTTGTAAAAATAATACCTGTCATTTGTATGGCCTTGGGTGTTAGAATTTATAATGGGCCTACATGCCTATACAATAAGAAAAGTTAGACCACATACAAGTCTAAGTGGGGTTCCATCCTAAAACCAAATGGTGATAGGTAGAGTAGCTCATTAAACTTATATGTTAGTCTTCTTTCCTCTCTTTCTCTAATGTGGGACAAACTCCCACTCTTTATATTTCAACATTGGGTATTCCGTACAATTTAGAGACTCCATACATGAAAGCACTAATGACTTTAAAAATAGAATAAAGGTGGCTTAAAGAAACAAAATGAGCACATTTACTTAAATGGTCTACAATTAAAAAATATTATTGAGTAACCATCTAGTTTGGGAATACCATCAATGAAGTTGATGCTAATATTGTACCAAAAAATGATATAGAATAAGTAACAGCTGTAGCAACCTTGATAAAACTACCATTTTATATTTATTTAACTGACATATCTCACATTACCACATATAATCACATACATCACATATAGAAAAATGCATATTTGCTTCTTATATGCCCCTAACCATATGATTACCTTGCGTTGTTGCATGAAATAAAACTATAAGTTTTGTCCAGCAAACTGCCTATCGCTAATTGTTTTTTTCCCCAATGTAAGATATCATTCATTTAAGTGAACTATGTGGATTTATTTTCCCTTTCTGAATATAAGCAACTAACCATTGTATTGCCTCGTTACTCCAACTATTCTTTTACCTCTAATAGAAAATTTGTTTGCACTTGCAAGATAATCATGGATAACTATTTCGAATTGAACACTTAAAATAACGAATCAGCTATTGAATTATTGATTCCCTTTTTATAACAAATTGAAAAATCAAATCCAATCAACTTTGATAGCCAATGCTTTTGAAATGGAGTTGTGATTTTCAAATCCATCAAGTATCTTAGATTTTGATGGTTAGTTTAAACTAGAAAATGTCTTCCCATTAGATAATATGACCATTGTTTGATGGCAATCACCAAATTGAAGAATTTTTGGTCATATACCCGTAACTCTTTATATCTAGTTAAAAACAATTCGTAATATAAGTGATAAGATGCCCCTCTTACATAAGTACTTCTCCTATGCCCTCACCATAAGAATTCATTTCCAACACAAATGGTTTAGGAAATTTGGTAGAGCTAAGATTGAAATAGATGGTGTAGCTTCCTTCAATGCCAAAAGCGCAATTGTGGCCTCTTGATTCCACATAAAGGCATTGTCACAAAGGCCGAATAAACCCCAAAGTTGCTTAGGAGTTTTGGGTTCCAATATTGTAGTATTTGAATCTTATAAGATTTGTCACTACTCATTTAGAATGTCCTAAAAGAAGATTTGGAAAGCTTGACTTCTAGCTACTAAAATCTTATAATTTGTATCACCTTTTGTAAACTTATAAGATGTTGCTTAAATGATGCACTATAAATCAATATATCATCAAAAAATAGAAGCATAAATTTATGCAACTAAGGTTTGAATATAGAGTTTATCAAACTTCTAAAAGTTGCTAGAGCGTTTATAAGGTTGAATGGAATTACTAAAAACTCATAGTTTCCTTCATAAGTTTTGAAATCCATCTTGTACATATAATCTACATGAACCCTTATATGACGATACCTAACCCTATTTAAGATCTAATTTGGAGAGTGCAACACCATGTTTCTCATCAAACAAGTCTTTAACCAAAGGAATTGAGAACTTGCCTTTAATGATACGCTGATTCATATATCGATAATCTACGCAAAAGTTCCACGATCCATGTTTCCATTTAATCAAGATCACTAGTAAAGAGAATGGACTCATACTTTGCCTTATTATGCCTTCATTCAACATCTACTCTATTACTTCTTTTACAATTTCTTTTTGAATGCCCATATATTTATAAGCGCTGAAGTTAATGACCTTTGTTCCTTCCTTAAGAGAGATTTTGTGGTCACGGAATCTATTTGAAGGTAGCCCTGTGGGCTGCTCAGATATATCTTCATACTTCTATAAAAGAATAGTCAAACATTGTTTGAATTCATCTTATAATTAATAGTACTTTAGTTCCAAACAATTGACCATCATTAACTTAGAGTAATAATCAAATATCTTCCATCATTTCTTTTGACTAAGAACTGACACACTACATCCTCCACCACTAAGACCTTTTCTACTTTCTTTTTTGAACCATAATTATTTATTTTTTCATCATTGCTTAATTCTACCTCTTTCCCTTTTTATTGGAATTTCATAGTTTCCTTTTGATAGTTACATAAGATATAATTTAGATTGGATAACCATAATATCTTTAGAAAATTCTTCAATGTTAATCACCAACATATCAAATATTAAAAATTTTCCCATTCATTTTCCACTTGAAGTTTGTACAAATTTGATTTATGAATGATGCATTCCTTATCCCACCATAATTTTAATCAACTTAATCTTGTCCAATTGTCCTCCTGTCCTCCTTAACATCCCTTTATCAATAAACGTATGTGTTACTCCTATCAGTTACTGCATACATGGTTCTCCCTTTAACTTGTCCTTTCACTTTCACTTGTTGATATTTTTCCTCACTTGTTGTTTATATTGCTTAAAAGGGTATAATAGATCACTTCTTTTCTTTAATGGACTGCTTCTTTTCTTTCTCCTTCATGATCAACTCCTTTTCTTTCATCTCTCTTCCACTATATACATTTGCAACATATTCTTTTACACCTATATTTTGGAAATTATTTTTCTTCTTTGGTTATATTTTCCCCGTTTATAACAATGCAAGGTCACTATCGCATACTTTCTTTTGATCTAATTCATTCGTATGTTGTCAAGAATTAAGGTTCACACATTTTAATATGATATTCAATTTCAAATTTTAGGCCTTTTAAACACAATTTACAAATTAATCGGGATGTTTGTTGTGTGTAAGTTTTAATTAATAACCTCCGATAATCCACAAGTGCACGGTTTGTTAGCATAGTACCAAAGGTGTCAATCCTACTAAGAGGGAGTTAATTTAATATTGAAATCTAAGGCCAGAAACAATAATAGAAATTCAAATTGCATGAAAATAAAAAATGAGAACTTAATTCAATCAAACAATTTAAGAATCAAACACAAAATATTAATTACTAACCAATTACAACACACCCAAGAATCAATTGAGAGGAATTTTTACCTATCCTTAATGCCAACCTAATTGATTATGAATTATCAGATTGTTGGCTCTAGACTATCCTAGGATTGATTACTCTCTCTCGAGTTATAACCATTAACCGTAAATCATAAACTCTAATAAGATTATGGAAGATGCAATTTCTCAATTCACAACTTATCCTAAACCTTAATTAGTTGTAAAGTTCTCTAATAAAATATCAGAAACCTATATAAGATCTCTCTTTGCACAATTTCTCGATCTAATTCAATTCTTGTTCTATTAAATCACCTAACTCTTTTTAGTCCAATTTAATTGTTTTTCACTTGATTCATTATCTCAGTTTATTACCAAATTATGCAATCGTAGAATCAAACCACAATAAATCCAATAAACATATAAAAAATCAGATTTCATTAATTCAAGAATAAAAGTGTGAAGGTGAGTTTAGAACATCCTTAACATTCTAGATCCTATCATCATCTATTCAATCCAATTCTATACAATGATAAAACTAAAAATAAATGGGAAGCATAATCTAAATGGAGGATGGGAGGTAACGACATCGGGAAACCTCCTGATTCGGGAAGTACATTGAGTCAGCTTCTTCTCCTCTTTTCTCTTCCTTCTTCTCTTCTTCTATCTCTCGATGAGTTCTCTTTAGGGTTTCTCAAGGTGGATGATGCAAAAGCTCCTTTCTCTGCCTCTTTTTGTTCTTTTTATATCCTCTTGTGATTTACGTAACCCTAGGTTTTTCTGGGATTAGAAAGGTCTAAAAAATCTCTCAAAACTCGACGTTCATTAGTGTTTGCTTATCTGCCCTACGCAGGCCATGATCGTGGGCCATTCCCTAAGCTTCTGTCATGATCATGGCATGTAGGCCACAATCATGGGCCAAATATGAAGCTTCCATCACGATTGTGACCTAATATGCCACAATCGTGAGCCGTTGTTTCAGCCTAAATGTCTTTAAAACTCATCTGTTTTTCGATGTTGACTCTGAAACACTAGTAAACACATTAAGGTACCTCAAAAACATAATATTTAAGCTCAAAGACTTGTATTAACCCTTAAAACACTTAAAACATGAATAATTCACAAATCAACACAATTTTAGCTGAAACATATACTAAATGATTGAATTAATGGCTAAACATATACCAAACTATGCCTTAAAACACGATACAATTTACACTTATCACATCCTTATACTTAAACGTTTACTTGTCCTCAAGCAAACAAAAACAATCAAATAAATCAAGAAAACATAAAACACGTATATGCAATAATGAGACAATGACTTTAACTTAGTGAAACAAATTTAACTGTAAACACTATCCTTTAAGTCGTTCTAACTTATTAATAAGCGAAATCCACGTTTAAGGACCTTGGACTAAATATAAAAATTAATCAAAATTTTAATGTTGAGTCTATTCACCTCTATCACTTGCACATATACATTGATAATTATTCAGTCAAAACAAAAGTGTAGATATTTCTCAGTAGGCTTTTATGAAAAATCAAGCTACTAACAAGTTTGGTAGGTTTTTTATGAAAACATTTTTTATTTTTCTTTAAGGATATGAACGTAGTCTTTTTATGCGGAGGTAAACATTTGTGATGAATGTCGATCCGTTTACTCAACTAAGTCATATTGTTATTAAGCTGCTTGGTTGGAATGTCATTATAGCCTTTTTATACGAAGGCATACATTTATTATGCGAGTCGATCTGGTTACTTAGCTACATCATATTTTAAACTGGCTAATAGCTATATTCATAACCCAAAGGGTAACGAAATATTTATTTTAGTTAAAATTTATACAACTTTCCTTTTCTTTTTTTACACAAAAATTTGCCTACCTTATTGCTTTAGCTAATCATTCTCATGCAAATGTACTAATGATGCTACTTTTTTGATTAGCCTAAAATTATAAAGAGTATGGCAAATTCCTAGGGTGAATGGACTAACATCGTATCCTAATTAATCAACTTATTTAGCCCTAAGTAACTTATGTCACTAATTTCATAAGCTAATAAATCTTCGCAACCTAAAAGACTATGTTTAAGGCTAAATCTATCCCGTTAAGTCCTAGCCATTGACATATTGACACAATTCATATAAGGAAACCTAAACAAACTATCATACAATATGCAAAATTCACACTCAAGGTGAAAACACATAAAAATGAAAAGAAAAGGGTTAGAGCAGGAAACCATCATGGTTACTGAGGTGGTGATGTGTCGGAGGCGGAGACCAAATGCACTTGATGCCGAAATGACTTTCCTATGCTATAATTGATTCAGAGAGAAAAAGAAAATTAGTAGGGCAATGCATTCTGAATCATTGATATTTATTTATGGAAATGAAACAACTTTAGCTACATAACAATTTAAATCTACCCTAAACATGCTAATTTATGGTCATCAGTATATCATTGAAAACTCAGCTGGGATCAATTATAAGTGGCTTACTTCCACCCTTTTCATTCAACATCAATTTTATAGCTCGTGAGTAAGCTAAAAATTGCAAAATAATAAGGACAATATTGATAAAGATGAGAAAACCAATTAATTTTAGTAATGTCCTTTTTTGAACGAACTGTTAACAAAACAGGGAATAATAAAACTCCTTAAATCTTATATGGAATCCAACAGTTTGCCTTATAAGAGAGTAAGTTGTTCTCTTCTTGGGTTTTCCTCATTCACCCTCATCTCCTCTTCTTCGTTAGCTTCTTGAACAGAGACTTCCATAGGTTCTTCAAACTTGATGTTCGTTGTTAACTGTTCTTCATCCTTTTATTCCTTAAAAGATTAAAGGCACATCAATTTTCTGAATGAGTTGCCCTCCTTCAAATTCTTTAATACATCATTCATGTTGAATGTCAGCTGGTCATCACTACTCCAAATGATGCGGTTCTCTTTATAGACATCTACCTTAGTTTTTTCAATGTTCAAGCATGGTGTACCAAGATCTAGGGAATAATAGGGAGAGTCGTCATTCTTTTCTTCATCCTCTTTCCTTGTCTCTTGGTCTTCTACAGGATAGGGTTCAGCTTGGTCTTCCACTGGTTCCTCTTGTTCTTCTCCATTTCTAAGTGTGATAGCCTCATTTCTCTTGTTGGTATAATTCCATATTACTCAGAGAGTCTTCCACAATTCTCTTACAAAATTCACGGGAAAGTTGTCGTACTTAAATCTCTAGGTTGTGAATAGAAGAGACATGATTTTCCGTTACTCAATCAAATTACTCTTTCAATCTCCTCTAGGTCCTTTCTATGTCTATTATCTTATCCATGATTTTGTCCAATTTGGAATCCCATGAACCAAACTCATCTTGTTGAAGTCCTAATAGGTCTTGATGTCCTTTGTTAGTACTTACTTTGTTAGACCAACAGAAATCTGGGTGGTTCTGCCACCCCGAAGTGTATGGGTTTATATAAGAATGATGATTTCCCCAACTAAATTAGGCCTTTTTGAAATCTGCAAGAGTCCTTTGTAACCTATAATATACATCCTCCATGATAATTCTTTTTTTTCTCTTCTTAGTATTCAACTCTTGAGATTTCCTGTTGTTGTCTAGTGATATCCACGTTGATGTATCGTCTACTTTATGCCCAAATTTTTAACACAAAAGAAGGTAAAAAAGCCTTAGACTACAAGAATTAAACTAACCGCCTCACCGGCAACGATGTCAAAAACTTGATCGAGTGTTTGTTGTATGCAAGTATTAATTAATAACCTCCAATAATCCACAAGTGCACGGTTCGTTAGCGTAGTACCAAAGGTATCGATCCTGTGAGGAGAGAGTTAATTTAATCCTAAAATCTAAGGCTAGAAATACTAATATCAAATTGCGTGAAACTAAAAAAGAGAACTTAATTCAATAGAACAATTTAAGAATCAAACATGAATACTAATTACTAAGAAATTGCAACATACCCAAGAATCAATCGAAAGAAATTATCAATTGAGAGAAAGAGAATTTTACGCATCCTTAATGCTAACCTAATTGATTATGAATTATCGGATTGTTGGTTCTAGAAGATCCTAGTGTTGATTGCTCTTTCTTGAGTTATAATTATTAACCCTAAATCATAAACCCTAATAAGATTATGGAAGATGTAATTTCTCAAATTACAACCTATCTAAAATCTTAATTAGTTCTGAAGTTCTTTAATAAACTGTCAGAAACCTATGCAAGATCTCTCTTCATGCAATTTCTCGATTTTATTCAATTATTATTTTGATTAAATCACCTAACTCTTATTAGTCCAATTTAATCATTTTTCACTTGATTCATCATCTCAGTTTATTACCGAATTATGCAATCGCAGAATCAAACCACAACAAATCCAATAAATATATAAAAATCAGGTTTCATTAATTCAAGAATAAAAGTCTGAAGGTGCGTTTAGAACATCCTCAACATTCTAGATCCTATCATCAACTATTCAATCCAATTCTATACAATGATAAAACTAACAATAAATGGGAAATACAATCTAAATGGAGGATGGGAGGTAACGACATCGGGAAACCTCTTGATCCAGGAAGTACATTGAGTCAGTTTCTTCTCCTCTTCTCTTCCTCTATCTCTCAATGAATTTTCTCCAGGGTTTCTCAACCGCGATCGTGGCCTATAGGACCATAGTTGTGGGCCAAATATGATGCTTCTATCACGATTGTGGCCAGACATGCCATGATTGTGGGTCGTTGTTTCACCCCAAATGTCTTCAAAATTCCTTCATTTTTGGATGTTAACCTTGAAACATTAGCAAACACATCAAGGTACCTCAAAAACATAATATTTAAGCTCAAAAACTTGTACTAACCCTTAAAACACCTAAAACATCAATAAATCACAAACTAAAACAATTTTAGTTGAAACACATACTAAATGATTGAATTAACGACTAAACACATACCAAATTATGCCTAAAACACGATACAATTTACACTTATTACAAATAATGAGTCTAACATCACTAGCTTTTATGAAAGTAAGTCAAATTCAACATAATGTTCTCTAATAGTTCTTTTGCTTAAGCCCTTTCAGTTCACATAACATCCTAAAAAATGGCTTCCCTAAATCTCTACTTCATTATAAGTATGTACTTGATCTAACTTAGAGGCTCTCGGATTAACCTATTTTTGAGGTGTAATTGTTGGGTCTTGTTTTCGAAGCTCAACCGGTCGGAGACAAAATGGATCCCGTCGTCCTATAAGGGTGGTGTGCCCATGACAGTCGAACATCAAACAATTAAAATATGAGAATCACAAGCAAAATCCAATCATTTTTCATTAATGAATTCAGAAAGAGTTTATACAAGCCCATTTCAAAAATACAAAATACAAAAATGCAAAATACACATGATACAATTTCAATGCTCATGCTTAAAATGATTCTAAATTACAAAATTTCCTGAACTAACTTCATTACAAAAGTCTTTAACTATCTTGGAGTTCCAATGCCTTGC
>JAOSBK010000008.1:15837542-15866024 GCA_027568895.1 Erythroxylum shatona
TCCATTTAATCAAGATCACTAGTAAAGAGAATGGACTCATACTTTGCCTTCTTATGCCTTCATTCAACATCTACTCTATTACTTCTTTTACAATTTCTTTTTGAATGCCCATATATTTATAAGCCCTGAAGTTAATGACCTTCGTTCCTTCCTTAAAAGAGATTTTGTGGTCATAGAATCTATTTGAAGGTAGCCCTGTGGGCTGCTCAAATACATCTTCATACATCTCTAAAAGAATAGTCAACCTTTGTTTGAAATCATCTTATAATTAATAGTACTTTAGTTCCAAATGATTGACCATCATTAACTTAAAGTAATAATCAAATATCTTCCATCATTTCTTTTGACTAAAAACTGACACACTACATCCTCCACCACTAACACCTTTCCTACTTTCTTTTTTGAACCATAATTATTTATTTTTTCATCATTGCTTAATTCTACCTCTTGCCCGTTTTATAGGAATTTCATAGTTTCCTTTTAATAGTTACATAAGATATAATTTAGATTGGATAACCATAATACCTCTAGAAATTTCTTCAATGTTAATCACAAACATATCAAATATTAAAATTTTGCCCATTCATTTTCCATTTGAAGTTTGTACAAATTTGATTTTATGAATGATGCATTCCTTATCCCACCATAATTTTAATCAACTTAATCTTCTCCAATTGTCCTCCTATCCTCCTTAACAACCCTTTATCAATAAAATTATTTGTTACTCTTATCAATTAGTGCATACATGGTTCTCCCTTTAACTTGTCCTTTCACTTTCACTTGTTTATATTTTCCTCACTTGTTGTTTATATTGCTTAAAAGGGTATAATATATCACTTCTTTTCTTTAATGGACTGCTTCTTTTCTTTCTCCTTCGTGATCAACTCCTTTCCCTTCTTCTCTTTTCCATTATATACATCTGAAACATATTCTTTTGCACCTATATTTTGGAAATTATTTTTCTTCTTTGGTTATATTTTCCCAATTTGTAACAATGCAAGGTCACTATCATATACTTTCTTTTTAGCTAATTCATACGTATGTTGTAAAGAATTAAGGTTCACACATTTTAATATGATATTCAATTTCAAATTTTAGGCCTTTTAAACACAACTTACAAATTGATCGAGTGTTTGTTGTGTATAAGTTTTAATTAATAACCTCCGATAATTCGTAAGTGAACGGTTTGTTAATATAGTACCAAAGGTGTCAATCCCACTAGGAGGGAGTTAATTTAATCCTAAAATCTAAGGCCAGAAATAATGACACAAATTCAAATTGCATGAAAATAAAAAGAACTTAATTCAATCGAACAATTTAAGAATCAAACACGAAATACTAATTACTAAGCAATTACAACACACCCAAGAATCAACTGAAAGAAATTATCAATTGAGAGAAAGGAAAATTTACCTATCCTTAATGCTAACCTAATTGATTACGAATGATCGGATTGTTGGTTCTAGACTATCCTAGGGTTGATTACTCTCTCTCAAGTTATAACCATTAACCCTAAATCATAAACCCTAATAAGATTATGGAAGATGCAATTTCTCAATTCACAACCTATCCAAAACCTTAATTAGTTATGAAGTTCTCTAATAAAATATCAGAAACCTATGCAAGATCTCTCTTGGCACAATTTCTTTATCTGATTAAATTCTTGTTCTATTAAATCACATAACTCTTGTTAGTCCAATTTAATTATTTTTCACTTGATTCACCCTCTCAGTTTATTACCGAACTATGCAATCTCAGAATCAAACCACAACAAATCCAATAAACATATAAAAAATCAGATTTCATTAATTCAAGAATAAAACTCTGAAGGTGAGTTTAGAACATCCTCAACATTTTAGTTCCTATCATCAACTATTCAATCCAATTTTATACAATGATAAAATTGAAAATAAATGGGAAATACAATCTAAATGGAGGATGGGAGGTAACGACATCAGGAAACCTCCTGATCTGGGAAGTACATTGAGTTAGCTTCTTCTCCTCTTCTCTCTTCCTTCGTCTCTTCTTCTATCTCTCGATGAGTTCTCTCTAGGGTTTCTCAAGGTGGATAATGCAAAAGCTCCTTTCTCTGTCTCTTTTTGTTCTTTTTATATCCTCTTGTATTTTGGGTAACCCTAGGGTTTTTTGGAGGTCCGAAAGGTCTAAAAAATCTCTCAAAATTTGACATTCGTGAGTGTTTGCTCATCTGCCCTACGCAGGCCACGATCGTGGGCCATTCCCTAAGCTTATGTTAAGATCATGACATGTAGGTTGCGATCGTGGGCTAAATATGAAGCTTCTATCACGATCGTGACCTGACATGCCACAATTGTGGGTTGTTGTTTAAGCTCAAATGTCTTGAAAACTCGTCCGTTTTTTAATGTTGACTCTGAAACACTAGCAAACACATCATGGTACCTCAAAAACATAATATTTAAGCTCAAAGACTTGTACTAACCCTTAAAACACTTAAAACATAAATAAATCACAAACTAACACAATTTTAGCTGAAACACATACTAGATGATTGAATTAATGGCTAAACATATACCAAACTATGCCCTAAAACACGATACAATTTACACTTATCACATCCCCACACTTAAACGTTTACTTGTCCTCAAGCAAACAAAAACAATCAAATAAATCAAGAAAACATAAAACATGCATATGCAATAGTGAGACAATGGCTTCAACTTAGCGAAACAAATTTAACTATAAACACTATCCTTCAAATCGTTCTAACTTATCAATAAGCAAAATCCACGCTTAAGGACCTCAGACCAAATATACAAATTAATCAAAATTTTAATGTTGAGTTTATTCACCTCCATCACTTGCATACACACATTGATAATCATTCAGTAAAAAAAAAAAGTGTAGTTATTCCTCAGTAGGCTTTCATGAAAAATCAAGCTACTAACAAGTTTGGTAGGTTTTTTTTTGAATTTTTTTAAGTTTTTCGTTAAGGACATGAACGTAGTCTTTTTACGCGGAGGTAAACTTTGTGATGAATGTCGATCCGGTTACTTAACTAAGTCATATTGTTATTAAGCTGCTTGGTTGGAATGCCATTATAGCCTTTTTATATGAAGGCATGCATTTGTGATGTGAGTCGATCTGGTTACTCAGCTACCTCATATTTCAACTAGCTAATAGCTATATTCATAACCCGAATATTTGTTGTGTGTAAGTTTTCATTAAAAACCTCCGATAATCTATCAGTACACGGTTTGTTAGCTTAGTACCAAAGGTGTCGATCCCATGAGGAGAGAGTTGATTTAATCTTAAAATCTAAGGCCAAAAATAATAACATAAATTCAAATTGCACGAAACTAAAAATGAGAACTTAATTCAATTGAACAATTTAAAAATCAAACACGAAATACTAATTACTAAGCAATTGCAACACACCTAAGAATCAACCGAAAGAAATTATCAATTGAGAGAAAAAGAAATTTACCTATCCTTAATGCTAACCTAACTGATTATGAATTATCGGATTATTGGTTCTAGACTATCCTAGGGTTGATTACTCTTTCTCGAGTTATAACCATTAACCCTAAATCATAAACCCTAATAAGATTATGGAAGATGTAATTTCTCAATTCACAACCTATCTAAAACTTTAATTAGTTCTGAAGTTCTCTAATAAACTATCAGAAACCTATGCAAGATCTCTCTTCGTACAATTTCTCGATCTGATTTAATCCTTGTTTTATTAAATCACCTAACTCTTGTTAGTCTAATTTAATCGTTTTTCACTCGATTCACCTTCTTAGTTTATTACCTAATTATGCAATCATAGAATCAAACCACAACAAATCCAATGAACATATAAATAATCAAATTTCATTAATTCAAGAATAAAGCTTCGAAGGTGAGTTTCGAACATCCTTAATATTCTAGATCCTATCATCAATGATTCAATTCAATTCTACACAATGATAAAACTAAAAATAAACAAGAAATACAATCTAAATGGAGGATGGGAGGCAGTGACATCGGGAAACCTCCTGATCCAGGAAGTACATCAAGTCAATTTCTTCTCCTCTTCTCTCTTCCTTATTCTCTTACTCTATCTCTTGATGAATTCTCTCTAGGGTTTTTCAACCATGATCGTAGCCTGCAGGACCATGGTTATGGGCCAAATATGAAACTTCTGTCATGATCGTGGCTAGACATGCCACGATCGTGGGTCGTTGTTTCGCTCCAAATGTCTTTGAAACTCCTCAATTTTTCGATGTAAACCTTTAAACACTAGCAAACACATCAACATACCTCAAAAACATAATATTGAAGCTCAAAAACTTGTATTAACCCTTAAAACACTTAAAACATCAATAAATCACACACTAAAACTATTTTAGTCGAAACACATACTAAATGATTGAATTAACGACTAGACACATACTAAACTATGCCCTAAAACATGATGCAATTGACACTTATCACAAATGACAAGTCTAACATCACTAGCTTGTATGAAAGTAAGTCGAATTCAATATAATATTCTCTAATAGTTTTTTTGCTTAATCTCTTTCAGTTCACACAACATCCTAAAAAATGGCTTCCCTAAATCTCTACTTCATTATAAGTATGTACTTGATCCAACTTAGAGGATCTCGGATTAACCTATTTTTGAGGTGTAGTTCTTACCAAGCTAATCTTCTCCTTCCAACCAAACCTGCTTTAATATCTATTATTGTTTTATTGAATGTGAAGAAATATTGGCATTTAAAAATCTAAGTTCTCAACCCTTTCCCATTAAGCACCAGAAACTCAATCTTATTAATTCTTGTGGAATCTTGTAATGGCCACAAAATGCCCTTTTTAATCCTCCAGCATCTAGGACTTGTTGGTATTCATTCCCCCTTCATATAGAGTTTGGTTTGTTTTCATGACAAAGATGCACAATCCACTCCTTTAGCTCCTACATATTCCTCTCATGCTTGAGCTCTAAATCTTGCATTTCATTGTATAAATTTTCTTTGATTATTCTCCATTCTTGTGCTCTTGTTTCTTCAACCATATTGTAGTGTTAACTTTGTCGAAATCTTGCTCTGACACCAATTTAATATAACTGATTTTCTTGATTTAATTCATTGTTGATGATTAAGGTATTATGATAACTTGTAATTCAAAATAGAATCAAGAAATAAAGAGAGAGTCTGAGAGATATAGAAGAAGTGAGAGAATCTTATTATTTTTGTTACGAGCTCCTCTCAATTTACAATGACTATTAACCAATAACTAATTTAATTGTTAAACAATATCCACTAACATTACAACACATGCACTACCATACAACAATCTTTTCTTACAACACCCGTACTACTATATTCCTTTTTATACAATGATAATGTATGACATTATCTAATTCCTTTACCATACAACGATGTTTCCTTATCCTTACTGTTGCTTTGCTTCTTCTTCCCTTTCTCTCGTAACATATTGCCACATCAATTTTAGAATTATGGAACCTTTAATGTCTTTAGATGATTGTTAATTTGGGTCTCTTAATTCATCTTAACTCTCTCCTCTCCTTAGTTTAATGTAATTCCCCTTTTCAGATAAGGTCAATAATCTCTAAAGTTTATACTCTTGTTCATTCATGCTTGATTAAGTTTTTAATGTATTAGGCTTTCTAGGCAATAGACTCTTTTTAGAGATTATTTATATATACTAAAAAGTTAGTAATCCATTAGTGATTTCTAAAATTTTGAGATAATAATTTTATTGATAGTTTTCAATTTTCAATTTATTATTTCAATTAAAGACTAAATAGAATATCTTGCTTCAATAAAAATTGTAGGAACATATAATGAACATGTTCAAATAAATTTGAAAAGAAAAATTTAGCAAGAAAGGGGAAAAGATAATATCTCCAAAAGTTTAAGATTTAATGTGAATATGGCAAACTTAATTATAGTTCTATACATTTGGAATTAATATAAGATACCATATGTTTATTAAAAGTTGACTTCTATATTATAGGCAAACAATACAAATTTATAATTTTACTCTTCTTAAAAATATCCTTGTTTCTTCAAATAATTTTGAATATTAGAAATATAAAATTATTATTGAGCTATTTTAATAATTAACTATTAAAATTGTGTTAGACTAATCATACATACTTTGTCATGTGATCAATATTCAACAAAAAATAATTTGATGAAAATCAAATAAAAGATATTTTTAAAAATATTTTAGAAATAAGTGAAATTACGTTAAATTTTTTATCTTTTACTCCAAAGTTGCAATCGCAATCATATTGCATATTTTGCAATTATGGATAATGCCAAAAATTAGATTGTATGTTGGGAATATTACTATTGTAAATTTTTGAGTAAAACTATTATAAAATTTTGCCATTACGAACAACATACTTCTAAGCTCTCAAGTTTTATTATGTAATATTAACAATAGTTTTGTTATATGATTTATATAATATTATTTAACATAACATAGTATTTTTAATTATAATAAAATGAAAAATATAAAAATTGATGAAAACATAAATATTAATTTAAAGTGCTTTAGTATTTTTATTATTTTAAAAATTTTAATAAGTAATTTTTATTGAAATTCTAGTCCAAATTACTATTAATTATTATAAAGTATGCAGTTGCAATTAAATTATTTTAAAGAAATTAAAAGCTATTTCTTTTTTTCCAAATAAAAGTTATCAGTGCATTAAAATTACAAGGTATGTCTACTCTTGTAAATAGTCTAACCTATAAAGATTTGTCAGGTAATTTAGCAATCAAAATGTCATCCTTATCCAATAGCCCATCACACTAACAATCCTAAAATGGCAGGTAATGACTAATTCTCCTTTGCTTCTATAGTTTTATCATTCAATCTCAAAAACCCCTTTGTCTCCTTTTCCCAACTCAATGCTCCGTTGTCTGTATATCTATGCCAAAACAAACAGTCTTATTGTCGGAACAAAACCTAGATGCCGCAGGCGCAAAAAAAAAAAGGAAGCTGTCCAAGTGCAAAAGGCTCCATCTTTGCGAGGGTTGAGAGAGTCAACAACTATGAAACAGAGTCATTCTGCATTTGCAAGTTGATGTAATAACAGTTTAGTTCACGTAATTAAATCATTCTAGTTCGTTGGATAAGTTTTAAGGAACGATATTAATGCCATATCAAGTTATTGAACACGTAATTACTATGTGACTTATTAACAAATTAACTATTAAAAATTAAAAATAGAAAAAGGAAAAATACCTTTATTTTCTCTGGTGTTTTACCCATCTATGGCAAGTCCACATTAAGGGAAGATGGCATATCATTATTAGCATCTGAAGAGGTGCAGATCAAAGCCAAATTTTAGACACACATAAGCTCTATCCTTTGGCTGTACTACTAATCGTCTTTCCTTCCACGTTCCCACCTTGTTTTATGTCTATCGTATTAAGTGACCATTTTATCACAATAGCTTAAGTTGTTGTATGAGGTCAACTCAATTGGTTTTATATATTCTCTAACATATCCCCTCAAGTAAAAGCCCTTTGGGCTTGAAACTTGCACAGGCCTACTTTACCTTGTGCTTAATTTACTTAGAATAGGTGGGTGGTAGGATTCGAACTCATGACCATTTGATAATAGAGGCTCTGATACCATATTAAGTGACCATTTCACCACAATAGCTTAAGTTTTTGTAGTAAAATTGTCACTTAATATGGTATCAGAGCAGGTTTGATCCGGATTATTAAATTCCCAGTTGTCCGTCTGGATGTCTAGTCCCAGCGGCCTGGTTCAATTATCACTGCGTATATTTCGAGTGACAACTGGATGTCCAGTCCCAGTTGCACTTTAGGGGGTATTAGAGTGTCCCATATTGACCAAACATGAAAATGATAAAGGGTTTATAAATGATAAGGGTCAACTATCTAAACAACTAGTTCTAGTTATTTAGAAAATAGTTGACCTAAACTCAATTCTTATAAGTAAACTCTACACTTTGCTCATATTAAAAATTCAATATCTCGCGTGCTTGATATTTCGGATGCACCAATCATTTTATAAAGCCACCCTGAGTTATGAATGCCAACAGCATATTCAAAAAACACCCTTACCTCTCATGTCCCGTGACTTAGCCTTTTGAATTTAACAAGTCTCACACGCAAAATCCCCTTTTCAATAATGTTGTCTTCAATTTCTACATTTTTTGGATTATAGTTCATGCCAATTTCTCCATTACCAGGAAAGCCTTCATCTTCTCTAATCAAATACAGAATTTTCCATTGGAAACCCATAAGTGAAAAGGGTTGAAGAGGACAAGTAGAGTTTGATAGTAACCACATGTCTATACAATTGATATGGAAAGCATGACTGCACATAGGGAGCAATCTTAGCTTATTTTTCTCAGAGAACTCACATAAGCAAACATCATAATCCAAAGGCCCTTTTAGATCCATTATTTCCTTATAATGAAAAAACATAGGAAGAGCATCCACAAAAGCTTGATCTGGACCAGAATCATAAAGATGCATGGAAAACGAAAAACGAAAAACTGATGAAGCTGTCTTTGAAGTGCATCAGAAATAGGGATTAATATCTAGTACCTATTAGATTGAGATTCAGTTGAGGAATATAGGAATCTCTATTTCTTGGTAGAAAAGGTTGAGTCTTGTTTAATCGGATATAAATGAGATTATCGTGTAAAGGTGTAGGCACAACTTTAGGATAAGTTCGATATTTAGAAAAAAATTTGTAACAAAACCACCGAAAGTAAGTGTACAAACATATAAAGGTATATAAATTCAAATTCTATTTATTCACAGCTTGCCTTTTCAATCTGCATCTGCATATAACAATCTTATTTATCACTATCTATGCATTTCTGCAACTTTAACATGCCTTGCTTTGCTTCCTGCCCTCAATTCTACTTACTACTATTACTATAAATGTACCACCACACATCAATTCGAAAGCTTTCATCTTTTTCAACACCCTTTTAACTTTATCCGAAAATTAGCTACAGCCACCTGGAGCAAACCCAACCCTTCCTCCGGCGCCATCGTAAACCACCTCCAGTGTCTTCTGTTGCACATTCCCCAAAATAGCCGCATCTGTGGCATCATTATTTCCGGCAAAAGCCAAACACACCTGCGTTACTTTATTAACGTAGAAAATGCCCGACAAGTGAATATCCACGACAACCCCGCCATTGAATAACAATGCAATCTTAGGAACTGTCACTGTCTTGTAGCTGCTAAAGTCATAGCAGGTATCGAGTATTGACAGAGCCGGCGCTGTGGGGTATGTAGACATCGCCTGTCGGAACGCAAATCGGAGAGCAGAGTAAGCAGCTGGAGGCAGGCGAGTGATCACGGTGCCAGAGTCGATAATTGCCCCAGGTGTTGAAAACACCGATGAGGAAATCGCCAATTTGCGGCCAGCGACGTTGATCCCGGTGAAGTCTAAGCCATAGAAGGAGGACCCAGCGGAGCTGGTGGATAACGGCGTGAATTTAACAGACGATGACGGCGATCCACCAAAGCTGAGGAACCCAGTAGAGCTAGTTGTTGAAGGAAGGCAATAAGAGAAGAGTTTGTTGTACTTTTGAGCGGTTTGTGAGACTAAAGAGAGTTTGTCTCGCCCTAAACCGAGTAAACCAGCGGATCCGCCGAAGAGACCTTGGTTGTTTTGGCCGCAACCAAAGTAGATGTCAAATGAGTCGGTGGATGTTAAAGTCATCCTTTCTTTGCCGAAGAATCCAACGGAGAATGAGGAATCGCCGTATTGAATGGCATAGAGGCATGTTGAAGAAGAACAACCTGGGGTCTTGCCTGCAAACACAAGTGAACCCAACAAATGATACAACCTTCAAATTGTATTATGCTATTTGTAGTTAAAACCTCAACTATATATCCAGATAAGTACCTGTCGCGGAGGTGAGTGAATTACAGAGTGAGGCGGTACACGAGATGTTGACGTAAGAAGTAGACTTGGAAGGATTGAAAATGGGGTCTTGTTGCTGATAGCAAGATCTCACACATGGCTGACATTGAGTCCATGTAATGTCGCTTCCTGTATCGAAGACAAGAGAGAGGTCCTCTTTTGGCGTTCCCAGTCCAACTGTGACTACGTAATTACCTGAACCAATTTTCCTGCCGTCGAACGTCGGCAAGGTGGCTGCATCCGTCACCTTCTGATCGTTGCGGGTGGAGCTTTTGGAGAGCTTGGATTGTATGGAGTTCACTCGGGACTGGTCCTGCCGGAGGATCTCCTCGTGATCGGGAATTGTGGTAGTAGTAGTGTCTTGACGATGATTGCATGCTCCGTATTTGTGCACTACTCTCAGAGATGATTCGCCCTTTAATGCTGAAACCAAGAATTAGTTTTAATCAAAGTAAAAAATTGGGTCATTATGAGTTTGTTAATACCTTCATATGCAATAATCACACGACAGTATGACCAAGTAGTCTTGCCAACGTCACAATGAACAAAGACGTGTTTGCCTTTCTCTGCTTCAAGAAACTATACTCTCATAACCCAAATAGAGGGACCTCTGCACCACCTAACTCTCATGATTGATCACAAGACTTCGACTTTACATAATTGAATAGAGACTTTGGTCTCGCTCTTGCTATTGCTCCTAGCAAAAAGTTTGTCCTTTTTACCACTCTACCAGCCAGGAACTAACTGTAGTTTGCTTTCTCCAACTTAATTAATTGGAGATTAACCAAGGGTAAAGAAAAGAACTGAAACTGGGCAGATCATTGAATTCGTTTTCACATCAGAACAGCCTGGCAAAGTTTTCCTTTTCAACTGTTTGAACTTTATGAAAGATGAAATAGTACATATTCTTAGTACTACCGAACTATAAATCTTGACAAAGATAGTAAGTATGAATTCATAAATAGCAAATCAAAAAGTTAATATGCCTACAAGTAATGGCTTCGTCACGGTGGTGGATTGTAAATTTTCAGTGGGTGGGACTAGAAATAAAAAGCTAGAGATTAACAACACCTACTAAGTAACAAAAACTTAACCTTGAGAGGCAGGCTTGCAAGAAGTTGCAGCAAATAGCGAGCTCACTTCGATTACATGACTGTCCTGAAGATGCTGGCTTTGTGCAACTTTCCTTCCTTCAAACCCATAGCTCTTCTTTGAAGCGAAGAGGAGGCAGAGACACGGCAGAATAAAGTACTTGATAGGAAAAATGGAGGAGGTACTGAGAAGGGCCATAGTGGGATTGCCTTCAGTTTTTCTTTTCAAAGTTTATGTGAAGGTTTCATACTTTCATCAGGGGTTTATTTATAGGCATATTATTGAGACTTATGCATCTATAGCCAATACTTTCACGTCACTGCTTGTAACCCACGACAATATTTCCATGCCATACTTTCATTAACTAGGTAGGGAAGAGGGAGGGTAACTAGTTTATGTTAGAACAATCACTACAACAAAGCAGACATTTAGCTATGTTTTTTTTTTGTGACATTCAAAAAATTATCAGCAAAAGTTATCATATAGTGACGGTTTTCTAAATCGTCATTAAAACTAAGCCTTTAGCGACTAACTAACAAAGCGTCACAAAAGGAACAACATTTCATGACGAATGACAAAAATCGTCCCCAAATGGTGAAAATTTAGTGACGATTACCGAAAATCATCACAAAATGATCTACAATGGGTGACGATTTCAGAAATTCATCACTAAATGAACTTTTGGTGACACTTTTTAGAAATTGTCACCAAAGGGTTTACAATTGGCGGTGATTATATAAAATTATCACTAAAAAGGTGTTTGGTTTTTTGCTACGTTTGTTGTCGCTAAAAGTGACTATTTGGTGACGATATTTGGAAGCTTCACCAAAAGATCAATATTTGGTGACGAATTTTGAAAATCGTCACCAAATGTTGCACATTCAGTGACGATTTCCACATTCGGTGGTTCTACAGTAATTTGCAACACATTTAGTGACCATTTTCTTAAATCATCACCAAAGGGTTGACATTTTTCAAAATTGTTAAACTAACATTTTTATAATATATCATAGTTAAGTATGTTTTATTGGAGATTTGTTTTGAATGTTTACAATGTATTGTTGAAAAATACACACAACATAATTTTAAGTATTAAACAGTAGTATTAATTAATCATTAATATTTACTAACATTGCAAAATTTAGTTATAAAAATTTAAATAATTGTATCAATATAATAATATGATATATGGAGTATTACGAACTTTAAATTAGAAGTTTAACAATTCATACAGTCATTGAAGAACAATAACAGTCTACACCCAATCATACGCAGCTTAACCCTTAAGTAATAGAGAGGTTGTTTGACAAATTCTTACAGATACAACAATAAATCAACTTTAAAGCTGAGTTCAGTTGATTGCATTAATAAATGACAATGATATAATTATTTTTTTAGATTTCAAGTAACATGAGAGTCGGTAAAGATAAATGATTACCTGATGTCTAGATTCCTAAGAAGGGTCCTTGCATGTTCGAAGGCACCAATTGAAACAGTGATAGTTCTTTCCCCCAGGTGTAGGTTTTTTACACCCTCTTGTAACAACATTTCCACTATAGCTAAACTTGTAGAGGATATAGTGAATGAGTCGCTAGATTTAATATGAAAGATAAGTTCTCCAAATGAACTGTCAGTACGAAATGGTTTACCTTAAACATAATCAGTATAGGACTTAGATATTGTCAGATTAGTAAACTGTTAAACGAATCAAAATTGGAGTAACATGCATATGTGAATGATCACACGAAGTCTGTGGAATTGACGAATTTTCCAAAACAACCGATTTCTCTAATCCTTTGCAGACTATTGTGACATCACTCCCATCTCCATGGGTATACATGTCATCTTCGAGATTTAAGGAAGCTTAAAACAACATGTAGTATATACCATCAAATGTGAATATATATAATAACTTCATAAAAGGAAATGAGATATACATAATAAGGAAAGTCATATTGTTCGGATGATACTAAACATCTTGAAGCAGAAGATCAGCTATGGAAGACAAACGATAATTAATGTATGAAGTGGAGATTTTTCTTGCATTGTTTATTTTTTAGTAGGGACAATTTTGCCACATTCCTCCCAATAGAATGAATTAGGGCCATCCGGAACTAGTCGCCATGTCGACATTCCTTGATTAATAATGTTAAGAGGAATATTATGCAAATGTCGATTTAGAATAAAATGATGATATGTTCAACTTCAATTTCGATGATAAGTGAAAATAGTCCAGTTTAGCACTTATACATCTTCAATGTGCCTAATGATATGAAAGTTACCTTTACTAAAATTTCAAAAATCTATTGTGTAGTTTGTATCACATGCAAAATTTAGAATTTAAAGTAGAATAGACATAACTATGTTCTTGATGTACAAAAATATAGTATTATCTATATTAGGCTATAATACTATTAATGGAAATGAATTAAAGTAAAATACTCTTGAAGACCTTTAATCAAATAGTTACGAAGCTTTGATGAGGAAAGCATTCAAGGTCATTGGGAAGAAGCCAACCCATATACAAATAAAAAAGATAGATCATAAATCATGTTCCAAACACAACTCATACATCAAATGCAAAATTAAGAACTCACAATAAACACCTAAAAGTATAAGTTAAACTTAGCACAACTTGGTTAATGAAAATATAACAAAAGAATAATACCGATTCAGTTAATAATGGTTCTTCGACGGTGATAATCACAATACAGAACCTAAATAGAAAAAAGGTTTTGAGAAATGTTGACAGCTTGAACGGGAATGGAGTAGCCTTTTATTATGGTTGTCATTGAAAACCTAACACAAAACGACTTCATTTTTCTTAGGTAAATGACGCCGTTTCTTGTTTACTGTAGTTGTTTGGAAGTAGTATTAATTAATTTACCACAATCTATTGTGTTTGGTCGACAAAATGTCAGATGTAGTGACTAATACATGGTTCATCGCCAAAGCCCACGAGTTCATAAATAATTTTTTATAAATTTATATTCCTATTCCAAAGAAAACATAATTTGAATTAAAATTAAATTATTCAATTGAAAACTATTTCAAAATTAATTTGTTCACCCTTCAAATAAATTATAGTTGACTTACAATTTTCAGAAAATTAGACAATTTAGTTATATGAAATTTGAAAAACTAATTTTTTAAAATTTAACAAGACATTATAATATAATTAGAAAACTATTTCTAACACATCTTTAGAAATTACTATTTTGTAACATAATAGTCTATTTTTTGATATTAAAAGAAAACCACTTTTCAAATTAAATAAAACACTTAAATGATTAAGAAAGTAATTTGGATAATTTATTTAGATGTTAATTTGTTAATTATTTACAAAGCAAAGAATTTGCTTAGGTTTTGGCGATGATGTGGATATTTGGTAGCAAATCGTCAACCATTTGCGACTAAGTGTGGATCATCGAAATTGATTCTACGACTCACACGTCTTTGTCGCAAAAAAACTGTTTTGGGCGACGATGTGAAAATTTAGTAGCAAATTGTCTACCATTTGCGACTAAGTGTGGTGGCTGGTCGTGAAAATGGTCTTCTGCGACTAACTGAATTTGTTGCAAAAACTTGGGGGTATTTAATTTAAATGTATCTTTTTATACAAATAAAAAGCTTAATGGTAGATTAAGGGCTAAAGGGTACATATTGCCATATTAGTGAATAATTTGGTAAAGATGAAAGATATCAAACTTTTAAAAATTTCCCACTTTTATTTTGTTTATCTACAAAATTAAAATTAAAGATTAGGAATTTCCAAAAATGAAGCAAATCAAGAACAATTGCATATATAAGTGTAAAAGACAAAATTTTCATTTTGTTATTTGTAATATGAATACCTCATACAAAGAATTAATCAATTAAAAAAATTAAGAATGTAAAGAAAATGCTTTAATTAGGGTGTAGGCCGAGATTGAACCAAAAAATCGGGTCCATACCGAATTCTCCACTTTTATCAATTTTCACATGTTTTCTTTAATTTGTTTTTATTTGTCTAGTTTCATTTTATTTTCTTAATGACAATGATTGTATAAGTGTTAAAATAAATTTAGTTAACAAAAATGTCATTTATACTTTTTATTATTCTTTTTAAATGTATATGATTTCATAATTTTATGTGGTTTCAAAAAACTGTATTTATTATATATAATTTCTATATTAATTTATGTTTATGATAATTTTAAAAAATTTAGCAAAAATTAAAAATCTATAAATTTTGAATAGCATTGGCGTCGCTTTCGAAATTTGGTATCCAAATGTTGAACATTTCGCAACGAATTGTGATGTCGTCGCAAAATGGAAGGCCATGTAAACGAATTAAGCAAAACAACATCGCATTCATGTAAGGGGAAACGATTTTGTGAATTGGTCACTAAATCTTTAATAGACCATTATGAGTTGGCCTAAAAACAATAAATGACATTGTCTCAACAGCTGTGAAATTAAACGAACACAGATCACCCCTACCTAAAAAAATCTCTCAGCCTTTCCTCTCTCCTCTGTTCGATTTTTTCCCTTCTCCTCGTCCATGCATCTTCTTTCATCTTGTTCTTTTCGTTTTCTCCTCCATTGGATCCTTGCAATTGTAGTCGAGGTAAGTGGTTCGTGCTTTTATGCTCTCGGTTATTTTTTCTTGTTTCATTGTTTCCTATGTTAATGGTAAGTTTTAGCTAGGGTGAGTTGTTTAAGTTAAAAAATTTTGACTGTTAACGGTTGAATGGTTGTTTCAATGCGTTAATGTTGGTGAAGAATAGGAAAAGATACGATTTGTGTTGTTAGTTTAGGTTGAATTTTGGTTATATGTAAACTATTCGACGAAAGTTCTCATAAGATTTTAGTGTTCTATTTTGATAGGGAATAAGTAAGGTGGAGTAAAAGAACATGGTACTACCATCCCCATCTTTATGCTATGGATTATGGATTTATGTCTGATCTAAGAGGTTTGAATATCGAAGGTGTTGTTAGTTTATGTATTCATTTTAATTTTTAGCTTATACACATTCAATGGATCATCAGTAAGAGCATGTTAGGAAGTTGGGAGAGCATCTGTATCATTTTAAAGGTTTAGGACAAAGTTTGCCTTAATTAATGTCCTTTTTAATTATCATGAGTTTTTTCTTTAAAGCTCATACTATTCATAACCTTCAGTACCAATATTTAGTCCCCAATCTACTACCTACTAAAATGATTGAATTCTACCTATGAAATTGAAGAATTTGAAGGGAGTTGGCATTTCTAAATTATGTATATGACTTTGCTATTTTGAACAAGAATTATAATGATAAAAGAATATTATATAAATAAAAGAAGTTGTGATCTTAAAAATTGGTGTCATGCACTGCAACTACTATTGTTATTATAACAAGGTGAGTAAGTTATGATTCATCACTTGGGTTGACCAATTGCTAATTGATCATTAATGCATGATTCATCATTACTCATCTTGATAACTTCCTTTCATACAAGGGAGGGGCATATTATATATTCCATTTTGCGAATGGGAGAAGACTACTTATGTGTGTGGAATCATCATAGGGTTTCCAATCAAACTCGTGACTTTGTTTATACTATGCAAATTTGAGTGAAGTCTTTACGTGTTTTGATGAAAATAAATGTTATCTTGACTCACATTCAAGGTTGTTTTGAGTTACTTGTATACATTTCATGTCATGAACAGAGTTTCAATTTACATGAAAGAACCACAATTAGGTTCATTATTATGATTTATTGTGATTTTCAATAAATGTAATTATGTGCACATTATGTATAAGTATATGCTTTAAATATAATTTAGTGTGAAAGCATAGGTGCATTAGTCGTCTAATCTCCCTAAAGAAGATAATGTATTGCTTAGCTTGCATTTTGAAATAATTCCTTCTTTGTTTAAGTATATAAATGAAAGCAATATTCCTATAGTGATTTGTGTTAACATTTAGCTTTGGTATGTTTATTCTTTTGTCTTTACTATATCTATTTTCTTATTAAATCTACGCTTTTAACTTCAATTGTTGCATTAGTTGGTGATTTTGTATAGATTTTTTTGCAGATTCTATCTTTCTTTGTTTGATTAGAGACAAAACTGAAGAATTTGTGTGGCATCTTCAGGTATATTCTCCCTGCCCACCACATGTTGGACAAAAGCCCTATGTCCTGTGAACAAGAATTATAATGATAAAGTTTAAGGTTAATTATATAGAGTTCCTGTAGGGTTTGATTTCTGTAATTTCAGTATATATTTTTAAGCAATTATGTCTTATTTCTTTGTAGTATCACTTAATCATAACGTAATTTTTTATTATTATTTTATTATTTTTTAATTATTTCATATATAATTCTCTTATATTTATAGGCAATATAAGGCTTAATCGTTGAAGTTCCTCCTTCTTAGTGGTTTGCGGTTATCTATCGATCCAGGTAACTCGTCCAACCTAGTTAGAAATATCATTTGTCTAAATAGTTGCAACTGTTGTGAATGCGAATTAGTAGTAACCATTATTGTTAATGCGAATTAGTAGTATTCATTGCATTTGAAATGGTTTGTTAATTAATTGTTTTATATATCAATGGTTGTTTCATTTTGATGTATATAGTTAACGTAATTGATGCGTATGAACTGACAACACGAATTGAGTGGATAGTAAACCCATTGATGCATATGCAGTAAAAACACGATGCTGTTACATCATTTTATAGCCATTTTTCAGAAAAACATTTTGAAATTGAATCACCATGCTATTTAAGAAGACAAATTGGAACCTTAATTTCTTTCTTTTGCCAATGACATTTAAAATAATAGCTTCAATGTAAAAAACAAAAATTAATACAAAATTAGTAGTTAACATCATACAATGTAATTAATTTTTGTACTAAATATTGAGTACCATAACAACATCCAACACATCAAATGATGAATATAACATGTTCAATTACATTATACATTCATGTAAATGATATAATTTTATATTGAAAAACTTTTGAAAGAACAATAGGTGTTATAGAGGAAATAGGTAAAGGTAATTTCACTAACAATTTTAAAAAGATAAAAATTGGATCCTTAATTTCTTTCTTTTGCCAATGACATTTAAAATAATAGCTTCAGTGTAAACTTGAAAACCTAATACAAAATTAGTAGTTAACCTCATACAATGTAATTAATTTTTATACTAAATAGTTAGTACCATAACAACATCCAATACTTCAAATGATGCATATAACATGTTTAAGTACATTATACACTAATGTAAATGGTATAATTTATATATTGACAAATTAGAAACAACAATACGTGTTATGGAGGAAATAGGTAAAGATAATTTCACCAACAATTTTAAAAAGATAAAAGTCGGAACTTTAAATTTCTTTCTTTTGCCCATGACATTTAAAATAATAGCTTCAATGTAAACAACAAAAATTAATATAAAAGACTTAACCAATTACAATGTCATTATGTAATAGAAGAAGTTAAATAGACAAAGCAAACAAGAAACAACTCAACATAGTACAAACAAAGGATGGTATATAGGTTGGAAACAAGAAACAACGCCACGTATTGTAATTACATTGGTTTTTTAAACGTAATATTGAACAAAAAAAGCATATAATAACTCAGTTATCTTCTTTGATTATATAGCTAGATGGATAAGAGTTAGATGTTTCATAGAAAATGGTCAACTGAATATGTAGAAGGAGTTCAGAGTTTCATGCAATTTGTAAAACATCAAATGGGTGATAAATGTAGTATTCGTTGTCCATGCATTGATTACTTAAATGTAGACTTCCAAACTCAAGATGTGGTAAATAATCACTTGCTAATCCGAGGCATAGATAAATTCTACACTCCATTGCTTTATAATGGTGAATGTAAGGAAGCAAGTTGTAGTAGAAGTGGCGGTACATGTTAAGATGATAGTTACAATAATGATGTAGATGCTTGTGATGTGAATGATGATGGTGATGATGGGATTAACGAGGTTTTAGACGATTGTCGGAATTATATATAGACTATGAATGAAACAGGAATGTCAAATATAATTGGTAGTATTAGAGAAGATAATTTTGGGAAGTTATTGAAAGTTACTCGAGAATAACTATATCCGGGGTGCTCTAATTTCTCACAACTATCATTTGTTGTGAAGTCGTTGCATTTGAATGTTTATAATAAATGGAGTAACAAGTCCTTTGACATGTTAATTGACTTACTGAACGATGCATACACAAGTTGCCGAAATCTTTCTATGATGCAAAGAAATTGTTAAGGAACCTTGGATTGAGATATATTTCAATTCATGCTTGTAAGTATGACTATGTTCTTTTTTGGAAGGAAAGTAAAGATCTTCAGGAGTATCCTTTTTATAGTACATCAAGGTGGCAGGTGGATGATGGGAGAGGGAAAAGATACCAAATAAAATCCTTCGATACTTTCCTATTAAATTACGATTACAGAGACTTTTTATGTCAACAAAAACAGCCATAAATATGAAGTGGCATAAAGGGAAACGCATTGATGATAACATTATGTGTCATCCAGCATACTCAATGGCATGGAAAGAGCTTGATAGAAAATTTCCATGGTTTGGACAAGATTGTCGTAATGCTTGACTTGGATTGGCCTCAAATGGATTTAATCCTTTCGGTAATATGAGTAATTTATATAGCATGTGGCAGGTGATTCTAGTTCCATATAATTTACCTCTATGGAAGTGTATGAAGGAACCTTTTATATTGTTGTCTTTGCTCGAATATATTAGTGATAAAGAATCCAACGATAATGTACTTAATGATGATGATTTTCAAAATCTTGATCATGATGATTGAATGTCAATAAATTGTTTGTATTGTTTGAATTGTTATGGTCATAATTGCCTTATGTTGTTGATGTTTTACTTATGTTAATTTACGATGACTAAATGCATATTTTTAAAGTTTCACTTTTGTGTTCGTGGAATGTATGCCGAATGTTTAGTATTTGACTACTGATCTCCTTATATTCATGTGGAATATTGATGTTTGAGTTAAGATCATGCGTTATGTTCATATTTTGTTTTACACAGGTTCAACAAAATAGCACCTGGTAGAAATAAGGGAAAGAGGGTAGTCAAGACTGAAGAAGTTCCTCCCACACAATAACCAACTCAATCCGACCCCATCATTTAATAACCAATAATTGCATCCTTGAATGTAGACAATTAACAACAACCTTTTCCAACATAGTCTATTAATGCTAAGGGATCTTTAAGTCTGTTATTGTTAACCAAAGATATTTACATTAATGCTAAAATTACTCATTACATGTTTAGTGTGTTTTTCTTATTATGATTTTTTTGTTTTCAGGTTCCAATACTGGCATTAGAAAACGAGGTAAAGGTATCACAAAAGGATCTGAGTTGTAATGGATGAATGTTACAATGAACAATAAGTTGTATGTGACCATTGATCCCACGCAACGTCACCCTCTAGATAAGATATAATATGCAAAATTGTCCAGTGAGTTGAGCGTCGTTGTGAGGAATGAATTGCGTTGCTTTCAACATGCCAAGCAGTTGAAGGAATGCAACTTGCTCCAAAATGCTTTGAACAAAGTTTCGGTAATATTTCAATTCATTTGATTATATGTATTGCGATTTTACTTAACAAAAACATTAACTTAACTTATACATGTTTTTCACAAATGAAGTTCAATATCGTTGATATCGACAAACTTGAGGTTTTAAGCTGTGTTAGTTCACTGTTGAAACAAAGGGCGAAGGATCATCGATATAGACTTCATAAACATTACTAGTCTTTCCCTTACGATGAAGAGCAAGGAGATATGTTCTGGAACTAGTGACTCCAAAAAATTGGAGTGAAATGTGTGATTATTGGGCCTTAGGGAAGGCTTAGGTTTGTTTTTTTTCCTTTTCATATTTCCTTCCATTAAGTTTTTTTTTATACATTTCATGACTACTTCTCTTAATTTAGGAAAAGTGTGAGAAAGCTAAGGTGAACAGAGAAAAAATAAAGACTTCTCATAACATTAGCTCCAAATCATTTGTTGTTGTCCTACAAGAATTTGCAAGTGTAACGTTTTCAACTTATTATTCTATTTCTTAATACAATAAATTCTATTATCTTCTAATTTTTAAATTTATATAATAGGGCCACACTCAACTCCAAGAACAAGAGTATGATAGGATTACACTCTACAAGGAAACACACTACAAGGAAGGTGAAAACTGGACGGTTGAAGAGGCACAAAGTAATTACGTAAGTACAAACAAATTAATATTACAATTTATTTTTCTATGAATAATAAGTAATAATTTTTTAGTTAACTCGATTTCGTACTTTAAATTGTAGGAAAAGAAGTAGGAGTTGTTGCAGACATCTTTGTTTGAGGGGAATCAGCCCAATGTTGATGAAATTTACATCAATGTCTTTGGTACAAGATTGGAATATATTAAAGGTCTTGAGTATGACCCTAAGGTCATTGGTGCATCTTCGTCACAACCAGTATATGTCACAACGCTTCAAGAGGAGAGCTAGGCACTAAAGACTAAGTTACAATGTACAGAAGAGAAGTTAGATTGTAATGTAAAATAAGTGAAGAAGTTTAAAAAGATGGTCAAACAATTGCTCCGCTCAAACTATGTCAGTAGTAGTGACGACGATGAAGAGCCTTAGTTTATATATAACCTGTAATTATTTTTTTATAAAATGCGTTCCTTTTTTAATGTTTATTTTATTTCAATTTATTATTATTTAAAAATGTCACCAATGATAATCATAATTAAAATGTAACTAATTTCTATTTCAAACTATCTTAAAAACTGTAATAAACTAAATTAAATTTGTTTTTAACAATTATAATAAAATTTAAATTTAAAAATAAAATTTTGTCAATAAAAAGTATTAGTTACCAAAGCAAAATTGTCACAAAATATTAATACCTACGTTTACAAGAATGTCTCTAAAAACATTTACCTATAACAAGAAATTAGTAGCTAAAAGTATTTTGCTACAAAAACAGAATCGTCACTAAAAAGTATTAGCTACCAAAACAAAATAATCATTAAATGTTGTTACCTACATTTACAAGAACGTCTCTAAAAACATTTACCTACAACAAATAATTAGTAGCTAAAACTATTATGCTATAAAAAAATCAGTAAAAATAATTACCTACGACCAGTGACGGAGCCAGAAATTTAAAATAGGAGGGCCCAAATATTTAAGTTTTTAAATCTTGGGGGGCCCAATATACCACTAAACTCTAAATAATTATATCCTTGTATATATATATTAATTAATTAAAATCAAAATATGTAATTTTTATAAATTTTAGGGGGCCCAGTGGCTAGCTTCGTCACTGCCTACGACTATGGTTTAGTAGGTAAAAACCTTTACCTATGAAACATATACGTCGCAAAATAATATGCACGACGTTCTTCGTTCTCGTTGGTTATATGTTTTACTGACGAAATTATTGTGTCCAAAGCCTTTTTGCCACGATTTAAAAAAAAAACGTCGCGGATATTGTTTTGCTACTAGAATTCAACAACCATTAGGGTGACGATTATTTTTCGTCGCAAATTAATATTTGAGGCGATTTTTTAATATTTATCAATGTTTGGTTTTGTCGCCAATAAGCTTATATGTTATAATGAATAATCACATTGGAAAATGACAAGCATATGCAAATCAAGGGCAATTTTGTCACACTTCTTGTATTTATCTTTCCCACTTGGCTCAATGCAGCTTATTACTAATACATCCAATAGAAGATTGATGTCAGCATGGGATTAATGATTAGTATGTACACTTGTGTTTGATCCTTTAATACCATTATAATAGTTTGTAAACCCATTCATTTGATAGGATGATTTATGTTTGTAATAATTATTATTACCTTTTATAGCTTAATCTAATTTTCAGTTTTTTATTAAAAAAAAAGCTTAATGTCTGCTCCCCTGGTTAGATTAAGGATAGCGTTAGGTAGATAGGGTTTTGAGTGGGATACTTGTATTGATTGCTAAAAATTGTACCTACATTCGTATTTCTATTCAATCCAAACTTTAGATGTTTTCAACTAAATACTACATGTTATTAAATGTATCATAAATGATATATTTACATTCAACATCTTTTTTCTGATGTTGGTTTGTGTGGTTGACATGACATTTTTGTTATTTTGTCTTTGGAGGTACGGAGTGAAAGTAGTGAATGCTTTTATTATATGGAACCATATTCCAGTGGTTCTCGGTGACTCTAAGGAACAAGTTGTTTTGTTTTTCCAGGTCCTTTGGAAAATGAAAGGATGACAGGTGGTATTTGCTTGGAGAGAAATCGTGAAAAATGTCAAACCAAGTTGTAGTTCGAGCATATCTACAACATCTCAAACTCAGTCTTAAATTACCTAACTAATGGAGTTTCCTAATTCTTAAGACTGAAAATCATGGAGCTCCACTTGTAAAACAAATTGCAAGACAATGATTATGATGGCCAAACTCAAAATTTTTCAACGTTAATTATATACATAGTAAGTAAGATGTTGATATGAGAGGGGCCATCATTCCATGCTTTTCGTTTGTCAACAAACTAACAGAGAAACCAACAAATAGCTTTTAAGTGGACTAATTGTTTCTTTCTTTCTTTTTCCTCCTAATTTCTCCTCTTCTAGATGAAATCTATTCTTGTTTCTCATTTACTAACAAGTCATAGCGATCCATCTTCTTAGCAATTGCAATAAACGGCTGTCCCTTTGTTAAGAATAAAATGAAAGGTAAGTTAGCTGTCTCCTAGTCGATAATAAAAAAAATCAGCTGAGAATAAAAAAAATCAGAGGTATTTATAAAAAAATGTCTCTTTCACTCTTATCTTCTTGTTCAAGCAATGGACAAATATCAGCTGAGAAAAAAAAAATCAGAGGTATTTATCAAAAAAAAAATCAGAGGAGTTTTTTAAATTTTTAGGGAAACCTTGAATATGATATTCAATTTAACATATATTCAACAATAATATACGTTAGAATAATATATAAACTAAATGCGGAAGAAAACGAAATACTTCTGACTATCAATGCTTTTGATTGAAAAGTTTGCATTTTTAGAACTCTTCAAAGTTCTTGATTCTCAATTCAATAATGTATAATTTAAGAAGAGAAAAGAAACTTAGGGCATGTATTTATTATTTCTCACTCTAAAACGGCATTAATGCAAAATTAACTATGATTTTCATATATGAAAATCTTATATTAAAACAAAAACACAATTTGCCAAATCTAATGCATATAGTGGAGTCCTACTCACATCTGCCAATGAACTTAATTTTCAGGATGTTTGTATAGCACCAATATGTTATCATATAACTGGTAATGATCTTCGTACAAAAACAGGCATCTGCCCACTAAGAGTATGGCTGCGTTGGTGCCAAACAAAACATTAATGGTCCCTTAGATTTGTGGCAGCCCCAATAAGTAAATTCCCTCTACTGAAAAGACCACCACACCAACATCATCTTCCAATAAAAAGCCTCAAGAAATCTCATCACAATAATTGACTCCAATCAAGACCACTAGTAGCATTAAATTATTACATGATATAAGTGGAATATTACCAAATTTGCACCAACGTTAACAATAAATACAGCATGTTTTAGCATCCAATAGTCTAACACTAAAATGTATAAAATTTGGTCGTCTTTTAAAATATATATTTCGTTTCGATGTTTTCAATTTAGGTCTAAAGCTATTTAAAGAACTATGAGACGATTACAAAAATCAAACGTTTCAGACTGCGATTTGAGATTGCAAGCAAGAGAAGTAAGAACACTGTCAACCTCAAACTAACATTGATTACTTCCTGAAAAGAAAAAAAGAAAGAAAAAAAGAAAAGGCGATATGTCTATGATTTCGTTGCATGGAAGTTCCATATATTCTGTGTAAGTTCAAGTCCCTATCAGTACCAGCTAATGACAACCATCAAGCTTAATTAATCCCGTGCACAAGGAAAATGGCATCTAAATGTTTCTCATCTATGTGGTGGGTCAATTCCATCATTTTCAATTGGCATTATGCGTGATTAGAATCATTTGCCAGCAAACAAATACTAGTGGGTGGTGGAAGATAGCTGGAATCTGTTTCTTCTTGTAGAATGGAGGAGAAAAGATAATTTATTTATTTTAAAAATAAGTGTAAATTGACCTAAACATCTTTTATGTCAAACAAATGGAAAACAGAGGGGAGAGTTACTGATTGGCTATCGGCCTATCATATTACAATACCTACCTTTTCAATAATCATATCTCGTCCAAGTTTATCAGACAAGACCAGAAAACAATACTAATGGGGGTTGGGATTACGGCACAGGAGATTTGAAGCCCGATTATAATGATTCTTCAACTTTCGTTCTTGCAAATTTACCGAAAATGTTAACAAACAGCCTAATCAAGTCTTGTGTCTTGTCAGATGTGAAGAACACAACTGATAACCCTAACAGGCTAACTTGGCTGCTTCTTTCATTATTCTTTCTTTTCTCTATGTTATAAATTTATTAATTGCTTATATGTATTTAAGTTGCATCAAACTCATCATGATTCGCAAACATTGGCTTAAAAAAATGATAATTAAACAATAGACGTCATTGCATATAACCACAAATTTCGGTTAAATCTTTTTATTCCTCCAAAATTAAAGGAGACTTGGTTCCAATGTTTCACATTTACGATGAAAAAAAGATGAATAAGTCTTGGACTTCCCTTGTGGTTTGCTGTTTGCCGAAGGAAGAGCGAAACGCCATATGAATGGTGGCATAAAATGAGTTTTGGTTACCGATAGTTAAGAAGAGTTTTTATAAAAGGTGGTTGTTGAAGTTGTTGGCTATTCTTGGAGTTATATGGATGTTGCACTGCGCTGGTATATGGAGATGCTGGGTTCGGAACCCAGCATTTCTAATTCTTCTTCGACTGGAAGCTGGTTATCGCAGATGAGAAAGCAGACCTCTTACAATAAAGTTATTTTAAATATAAAATAATATTTCTTAATTTAGTCTAATAATTTAAAAGATTTAATTAAGTACAAAATTAAATAATTTATTTTCTAATTTGATTAAGATCAATAATTAAATTAATTTTTAATATAATTTTAAAATTTTGGAATTATAATTATATTATTTTTAAATTAGATTGAAATTAATAAACTAGGCTCCTATAAAGTAAAAAATTTCTCAATTTAATTAAGAAAAATGTTTCTTATTTAAAATAATTTATTTCAATTTGAATGAATAAATTTAATTTATTATTTGTTTAGAATGTTATTATTGTATTTTATTTAGAAACTATTTATTTACTATTTTGAATAATAATTTTCTTGATTTTATTAAAAATACATTTCTTGATTAAATTTGAAAAATGTTTTAGTTATTAATTAAGAAAAATGAGTTTTCTTTTAATTTTTTTAATTTATGACATATTTGTTTCCTACTATAAATCACTCTCTTAATTGAAGAGACAATCAATCTGATTTTATGTTGAAGAGCGCTTAACTTTTATTCTTAACAAACATGTATGGCTTTTGGAGCTCTCATTTAGTTTTTGCCTCTTAACTTCATCAAGATGGTTGAAACTACTCCTAAGAATTTTATGCAGAGTTGTACAACCTTTTCAAAAGGAGTAGTTAAGATTAGTTGAAAAAACATTTATCTTCCTAGCTAAAGACTAACCTGGTTTAGGGATAAAATGCATTGGAACCACAAACAAGGTACTCGTAACTAAAAGAATTTGGAGATTATTAAATAATAATAAAACTTTGTGAGTGAAATGGATGCAAAAGGGATATTTAAAGGGAAACAACTTTTGGAATATGAAAGCCAAACATGACACCTCTTCAACCATTAACCAACTATTGAAGTTTTAGAGAGGTACTTGCTAGCCACTACAAGAAAAATGGAGTTTAGTGACGAAAATTACCGACGAAATTTGGACACATTATGTCGGTAATCTAATTTAGCAACAAAATTTACTGACGAAAAAAGTCATCGGAGATACGGTCATAGGTAAATTTACCGACGGAAATTATACCATCGGTAAATTTACCTACGGAATTACCGACAGTATAATTGACAAAGAAGGAAATTTTTCTGTCAGAAAATTACCAACAGAATTGGTTATCCTGTCGGTAATTAGCGACGGAAAAAATTCCGTCACTAATTCCAATATATTTTACCAACGGAAATTTTTTTTCGTCGGTAAATTTGCTGAAAACTATTTTTTAAAATTTACCTGCAAAGTGTATAGTTTTTGTAGAAGCTACCATGAAGATAAATTTATTATTTCAAGTAAAAGAATTGAAATAATGAAATTCAAACTAAAAAATAATCAAAAATAAAGAACTGAAATTATTTTTTAAAAAACAGACATTTCATCAAACACTTTACATGTATCAGAAAAATATCACAACTAAAATCATGTCTTGTCCCTTCTATCACTAATATTTATACCTTAAAGTTGTTTTCTAATCACAAAATACACAAATAAACGAAAGTAATAAATACCTAAATTAACTTTCATCCAATATACAAAAAAATACAACAGTAGTTGGCAAAATACCTCCACCGAAGGACACGATGACAATGGCTGGAGAAGACAACACCGACGAGCAGAAAATGAGTCCACAACAAAGAAATAGGCTCTAAAAAAACTGAAGAGGAGACATAGGAAGAAGGAAGAAGAAGAAAGGAAGAAGAACACAAGTGGGAGGGAGATGTCGAGTGAGTCTAAATTTAAAAAGAATTTACCGACGAAAATTTTCGTAGGTAAATTCAAAAAAAAAAAATTCCGCCAATAATTTTCGCATTTTTACCGACGGAACAAAAATTTCCATTGCTAAATCCATTTACCGACGGAATTTATCTACGAAATTTTCCGTAGGTAAACTCAAACTTTTTTATTCCGCCAAAAATTCCCTCCATATTTAGCGACGGTATTTTTCTATCGCTAAATTCCGTTGCTAATTTTGTCGCGATGAATTCCCTCCAAATTTAGCGACGAGTGTTAGTACCGTCGCTAAATTACTCAATTTTAGTATTTCCGTCGCTAATTTCTAACGGTATATTTTTTGTCGGTAATTTTTCGTCGCTAACTTGTAGTGATTACCGACGGCCATAAGTTCCGTCGCTAATTTTGCAGTGAGGAATTTCCTCCAAATTTAGTGATGAGTAGTAGTATCATCGCTAAATCACTCAATTTTAGCAACAAAAATATGCTTTCCGTCGCTAATTTTCAACGATAATTTTTCCGTCGCTAAGTTTCCGTCGCTAATCCACATTTTTCTTGTAGTGAACGCACCTTATTTCCTTGCTCATAAACTTGCTTAAAGATGTCCTCCCCCCCTTGCTCCTCTTTCCTTCCATGATTTCCTTTAACATAAGCCAAAAATTCCATTCAATAGGAATTCCAATTGAGAACCCACAAGACACATATTCATAA
>JAOSBK010000008.1:15869742-15880633 GCA_027568895.1 Erythroxylum shatona
GCGACGCAGGAGGCAACAGGCGACAGCAGTCCGCAGTCAGGGGGGGGGGGGTGTTGGGATTTTTAGGGTCAAATTTTTTAATTTTGCAAAATGGTCCCTGGCCAACTATTTTTTTGCGGAATTATCCGGAAGGTACTGGAATTTTTGGTTCCGGCCGGTACCGGCCGAAATTTTTTACCGGTAAGATTTTTCCCGTTCCGGTACCGGATTCCAGCCGGAACGGAACATTCCTGCCGGTACTGTTTGGTACGGAACGGTATTCTGAACATTGCATGAACTACCAATATCATAAAGGAGATATGTAAGAAAAGACAATTCACTTGAAAAACATTGTATGAATATTGTAAGAGGTTTAAAGAGTTATGTGTTAGCTTCCCACTCCATCCAATCCCAGATCAAATTTTAATCTTATACTTCTATAAATGCTATTACCAATGGATAGGAGTATGGTAGATGTAGTTAGTGGAGAAGTTCAGTAAATAAAACACCTAAAGTAGCCAGAAAATTGATATCAAACATGAATACAAAATCTCAACAATTTGTGATAGGGGTGGATAGAGTTGCTAAATATGTAAACGAGGTAAGTATACTAACCTTAAGGATAAAATTTCTGATTTAACTACTTTAGTTCGTCAAATGATTATTGTTCAATTGTAATTGGCATAAGTGTGCGAAATATGCATATTCTCTGGTCATCCTACAGATATATGCCCTATATTACAACAAGACTCCATTCAAAAAGTTTATGTAATAGGGGGATTTCTTGATCAACCTGAATAGAACTATGACCTTTATTCTAATCATTATAATTTAGGATAGAGAGATCACATAAACTTTAGCTATGAAAATGAAAGAGGGAAACAAAGACACCAACCTTCATTAAAATAAATAGGTTGATTCAAGTTGCATTGTTTTGATTTTTCAGCTTTTATAAAAGGAGGGAGAAGTATAAAAAAATAAACATCCTCTTTGATATTCTTGTTCAAGAAAATAAAAAATAAAAAAGAATAAGCAAAACAATAAGGTGATTGAAAAGGATGTTATTTGAATCAATTAAGTTTTTGACTAATTGAGTTAAAACTTTTAAGGATAAGTTTGTATGAACTCCTTCAATTTATTTAACATAAGAACTTTTTTTTTGGTCATATCTTACGTAAGTCACATTACAAGCCTTATCATGTCCCTTTGATTTATGCTTTAAGTTTATTTTTATTAGTAGCAGAGATATGATTCATAAGCAAGCTTATGGAAATTACTCATTATGCTTTGACTTAAGAGCTTACTGAACTATAAATGCTTTGAGTGTATATGGTGAAATCCGTGAGAGGGTCTCGATGCTTGTTTATTTGATTTTGGTGGAATTGATGAGATGCTATATTTTCATTCTAAAAAATGCCATATAAATGCTTGTTCTCAATTGTTATTTTATCTTAAAATTTAATGTGTATTAGTTTTTGTGATATTTCTGTATAACATGAAAGAAGATAAGAGGTTATTACGAAGATGATTGATATACTGAATTGATGTATGCTTGAGCATAAGCATAAGTCCAGTTTGAAAGAATTTGATAAGATGTTATTTAGTTATATTAATTGGATATATCTCTCTTTTTACTATATCTTGGTGCTTAAATGGGAAAACTAAAATTTATTTTATTTTAGGAGCTGACAAGTGGAGATTAGATCAAATTGAAGTATTATTTGTCAAAATCATGAATTTTGGAAAAAATGGACAGATTACTATAGTGGATAAACTACGATCACGTCTAATGTTAGATTCATCCCAAAAGTTTGAATTCAATTAAGAAACTTATTTTCATCCCTATTATATAGGCATTTGGACTTTTTTAGATAGGTATCTCTGCAAGATAAAGAGAGGTTATGTTTCAAGTAAGAAAATGGGAGGAAAATGTGACATACACATTCTACATTATTCTATTTTGGTTTTCTTATTTTTTCTCTTTATCTTTCATTTTTTCTTCAATTTTTTATGCTGGAACTAAAATCATGAATGGTGATTTCCAAATATTCTAATTTAAGAGGATTCAAAACTCTAGTTATAACCTTATAAGGTTTTGTTCTGAACCAAATTTTATTTTAATTCAAGTATTTCTTATTTTGTATTCATTTATTTCGTGAGTAATCAATATTGATTAATTTGAAAATTTAATTTGATGTTGGTTATTCTACAGCTATTCATGAATTTAGTGATCTATAATTGTCATGAAGGATTGATACAAGTAGCAAATAGGTTATTTATGAAGTTACATATTTGACTTATGAGAAACAAAAAAACCAAATTAAATAGTCGTAGTTATCTCAATTATTTGATTTAAGGTTTGATCTTTTTCAGTAAGCTTATTATTATCATTTAATTGATATGGAATGTTAGCATACTCAATCAATTTATAGTAAGTTTTGGTTTGAATGTTGTATTTAAACTAATTAATTTAGAAAAATTTGAGAGTTATTATGACTATCTTAAATATCTTTTAGGATAATTACTTGAATTGTGAAAATTATTCTTTTTAGACCAATTGTCAAAGTTACAATTAGATGAGATCTTTCCCTTGAATCAAGTGTAAGTACCATTGAATTTCTTAATTTAAAACTTAATTGATTTCTTTTGATTCTTTGTTAAATCTATTTATTAGTTAATTAATTATAGACCTCCTATTTTTTTGTCGATTGAAATTAAGAAACTAGTTTTAATTCTCTTGGAATTTGACTTAATTTCATGACTACTATAAGAGTTTAGTGAATCGAAATTAATTTTGAGGGTTTCGACAACCTGATCATATGTTTTTCTTAGTTTCTAATTAGTTTAAAATGTCTTGCTTGTTAAATTAAAAAAAAGAGAGTTTTGCTAAATTATAATAAGCAAGACAAAAGGAAAGTTTTTATAAATTATAATAAGTTAAAAAAGTCGACATAATCTGTTACAAGGCCCCTACTTTGTAAGGGTCTTAAGAGGGTCATTAATGTATGCAGACTTCTTTTTGTAATTTCTATAAAGAGGTTGTTTCTATAATTTGAACCTGTGATCTTATGGTCATAAATAAATAACTTTTACCAGTTGCTCCAAAGATCTCCCTCATAAATTATAATAAGTAAGAAGAGTAATTTGTTAAATTTTTTTCAATTAAATTTTATTAAAAGAGTCGAGATAATTATAGATAATTTCAATTTTGAATTTGAAAATTATTTTAAAATCCAAATAAATTTCCTTTTGGAATAAGAATTCAATTCATTTAGAATTAACAATTTAATCTAATTTAATTATCTAAAGTATTGGAATATTATTTTAGATTATAAAGCTCAATAACTAGAATTAAACAAAGCTTGATATTTCGTACGTATAATTTGATTATATTTACATAAAAATTACATATTTTTATTTATATGTTTGATATATTTTGGTCAACTGTTTAATCAAATTTAATTTCCCAAAGTGTTAGAATATTATTTTAGATTATGAAGCTTAATAACTAGAATTAAATAACGCTTGATATTTCATGCATATAATTTGATTATATTTACAAAAGAACTTGCATGCTTTTATTTATATGTTTGATATATTTGGTGCATATTAAATTGCATTTTTATATGTATGACCTTTTACATGCATTTTCCTATTTAGTGATTTACTTCATTAAAATATTAAGAGCTTCTTTATTGATTATATTATTATAAGAATAAACTAGTCTTGTTTATTGTTAGGTTTGTTGAGCAAACTCAAAGTTACTTTAACCTGAATATGTTTAGTTTTATAACGGTGGTCTATACTTAATTAGATTTATATTATTTAGATGACAAAATTCATAGTCATATGAGTTTAGAGGTAGGGTTAGGAATGACATATCATATATGTTTTTACTTAAGGAGTCATATATGATGTAATTAATAAAATTTTATCTACCTAATTTAACTTCAGTTAGTTTTTCTAGCAAACTCAAGATCAACATAATTTGAATGAAATTCTATCTACTAGAAATATTATAAAAATTTTCTGGAATAGTAGTGAGCATTATTATTTCAAATAAAATATGTGATTAAAGTCAAAATCTTATTTGGTTATTATAGCACATAACCTTTTTTTTTTGTTTTGGGTAGCAATTACGTCTGTTTAGTATAGTTGATACTAAGCACTACTAAATGAAAATTCTTAGACATATTTTAGGTTGAAAAGAGTTCTCAAAGTTAAAAAATAAAGTTGTAATTATTTCAATTAATTTTGCCTACTAAAATCATAAATATGGATTACAATTGATGTATTAACTTAGGTATGATAATAGTTGTCATTAGAAGAAAAATAATTGTACGACCCTTTTTTGCCAATACACGATATGATAGAGATCATATGTGCTCCTAATTCACATTTCTTAGTATTTGATACTGAATTTGAATTGAAGATCACTACAACAATCAAGGCATGATAAGAAAAAGATTACTAAGTAGTTGATCTTAGTTTATATGCATTGGATCAAGGGAGAGTTACATAAATAGCAAGAATACAAAGTTAAATAACCAAGATTATCCCTTTATTTCATATTAGTTAAATCAATATAATAAGAATTATAAAGTTCTATAGAAGGATATATGTATCCTTTGATTATGAAACATTTGAAACTTGTGAAACTTATTAACCTTTAGGATGACCAAATCAATCTTTAGTGAAATGATGATTATAGTATTACATTATTAAATCTTATACATATAATGTATGGAATGTACATATAATTCATAAAAAATATGAATTCTTGTTTTTCATAAAATTTACTAATGAATTTATATGATATAGTCATATATATTGAATAAAATATTAATTTAAAATTTTAAAAAGTTTAAATTATTTAAATCTAAGTAGAAATTAAGCATTGAAAATGCTGAAACACTTTAGTAAGATTAATATGGTGAGATTTAAAATTTTCTATTTATAGGGCATTAGATTCTCTAATTAATACCTCCATAATAGTGTCAATTTGAAAAAGGAGGAAAATACAATATTAGAAACTATACGATGATATATTTATTTCTTCTATAGTTAGCCTAGTATAACAACTTACCTTCCATAGTTTCAATTATATTAATTAGACAGATTTCATATTAGATACATAATAGAAAATCTTTGAAAGATTTGAAGTAAACAATTTTAGGATGTGATGTTTAGTTGAAGCATAAAGTATCCAATAAGTTGAGAACTAAATTAGATAATAAAATTTATAATATATCCAAAAGTGTAGATATCATCTTACAAATCTCATTGATAGTCTAACAACAACTCTTATTGGAAATAAAAACGTAATAACTTAATTATAACAATTCAATTTATAGAAATACATACAAAAGTTGTTTACCAATTATAGTCTAAGTCATCGATAATGTATTAATGTGTTTAGTAGTTGAGATATTTGATACAGATAAAATATAAAAGATGCCTATTATTATATGCCTAATTTGATATTATAGCTCAAATCCATATAGATGTTAACTTTAGTTTTAAGTCCTAATTAAGGTATATTTTACCTGAAACAATATTATTTTAGGTTATAAATGTTCTAATATACCATCAATTGCTAATTAAGCCACAAAAAAATCATTTTATATAATGAGTTCCTTACATTGTTGAAACATTAATATGCTATAGAACATTAGAGCCATTAAGTTTGTGAAAGGAGTAGAGATCTTATTAAAGACCTTAGTATGCATTTAGGCAATTCTTAGTAATTGTGATGATAATGAGATAAAAGTTGTAAGATTTAAGTAAGTTCTCACTATAGAGAATCTTGAAAAATTATCCCATTAAACCATTATCCCAAAAGTAGCATGATCATCATATGGAGATAAGGTATAAGATACTTAAGCAATTGGTTTAGCCAAGTAGGAGATTGTATACCTTATAGCTAATTGATTAGTTGTAGTTTTCATAACATAATTACTTAAATGTATTCTTTATCTTATTCATATTTGTTTAATTAACTAATGTATAAGATAAAGTATGGGATAAATATATATTTCAAATAAAATTATGATAAGATCATAATATGAGAGTCATATTGTATCTATGTATTATACCTAAATTGTTTCTAGTCGTTCTATTGAGACTATACATTAATAGAGTGTAAAGACTTCGTATATGTTATGTTTCTTCCTTATTTTCGATCTCACAAGCAAATGTGTGAGTTTTTGCTAGAGAGCAAACTCACTAAACTGCCCTAATAAGAGAATTTTATTGGGAGCATTACATGGACATATATGAAAATTCTTATTATGATGATTGTCTAATTAATCCTTTGACTTAAGATCTCCAAAGTATCTCATATAGGGGTTATTGTATTTTAATACTACTTCTAACCTATCATAGTCAAAGGTAGTTCAACTGGTAGTCATTCGATATAGCATAAATTAAGTACTTAAATGATTAATATAAGATTCGTCACTTTAAAGTAATTAGAAAGAATATTTTATTATTCTCAATAAGTATCAATTCGGTGAATCTTTGATCAAGGTAGAATGATACTTTTAAAATGGCTTTCAAATGTCATTAATATAATCAATTATTAATAATAGAAAACTAGAATTGGACTAAAACAAAGTGGACACTAATATCATACTCTATATCTAATCAAGACATTGTATAATGAAATGACTAAATTATATGAAAAATTATATATAAAAATATTAGTCAAAACTATTTTGAGATTTCTAATATTTAGATGATAATGATGAGTTATCAGATCTAAATCTTGTTCTCGAGATATAAATTATTAAGTATCTAACTACACAAATAACAATTGAAGAGAGAAAATGTTATTTAATCTAGTTAAACTTAATTACAAAGTTTGAAAATTTTTAAAGGTTGAGATATTTAATAAATAAGGACTAATATGAGATATTAGATTTTATTTGAGCTTAATTGGTATTTAACTAAAATTAGTTATAATTCTAATTAAAGTTTAATTAAAATTAGAATTGTATTTTTATTAAGTTACTAAAAAATCCAAGTCCTCTTATAAATAGTCACAGGCTTTAAAAGAGTTATTACTTTTTGCTTTGCTATTTCTATTCCACTTGTAGAGTTCTTTCAACTTATTTATGTGGGTATCATTAAAGATTGGATGCTTGTATGGCTTATGATGATAACCGCGGTGATGAACTTATTTAAGAAATCGATTTGACGGAAGTTACAAGAAAAAAAACAAATTTCATAATAAGGCATGATGAACATTTATATTTACCATGTCTATGCATTGATTATATTTTTGCAATTAGCATATTAATATTTTTGATCTTGTAAGAACAAAACTCGTCAATTTCAGAGCTAATATAAATGTGGACTCTGATTTTGTATAAGAAATTATAGTATCACATAACAAAAGGAAAACTTTTTATATTCAAACGTATTATTTGAACTTTGAAACACATAAACTCTAATTTTAAAAATATAATATTTATATTAAAATTTTTATTAGATTTATTTAGACGTGTAAAAAATTTCAAAAAATTAAATAAGATGTTTTGAATTGTAAAGTACAGACTCTTTTTCAACGGAGACGCAAAGCTCTTCCTTTTTTGTGTATCAGGTGAAGCTGTGAATATATCCAGCCACTATGAAGCATGTTCAAAAGATACAACCTCCCCAGACACTTCCACAATCTCCTCAACCTCTACTTCTTTAGCTTCGTACTCCTCTCCTTCGTCACTGGCATCTTTGTCTCTCCAGTTTTTCTTCCTCATGGAACCGCTTCCATTTGCTTATCCATTTGTCCCACTCACCCGTCAATGCCCTCCGCTTCTCACGACCCTGCTCACTCAATTGCAGGGGATATCTTGGTCTTCTGCTTCATATTTCTTACTGTACTTCTTCAAATTCTTCGCAATCTCTTCCTCCTTTTCAGGATCGAAGAAAGATGGTGGTCTTGGACGCCACAAAAACTGTCACAAAGAATGCAAGTCAGAACTGCTTAATCATGAAGAACTGCATAGTTGTCACTGCCCACTCAAGGTAATTTAATTTACAAGCAGCGTATGGGTTACTTGAAAGCACACTCTACAACACTAGAAGGTTATCACAATCATGAGACGGCCAACTATAGTTGAACAACCAGTTCTATAAAGATAATATTCCCAAGAGGCAATAAAGAAAACTAGTTGCAATGGAGATGGAACCTCTCAAGGACTGATATCTAGTCTTATCTGGAAAAACTGATTCTTTAATATCCGATAAAGTAGTTTGCCATTAAAAGACCACACATTAAAACCATTCTCCATTTCGTGATGAACTGATGTCACGACATACCTATAAACAGGGCACATATTAAACAGAAGGAAAACAAAGGATTTAGTTCTCCAAACAATTAACAGGACATCATCCTTACAAACAGTGTATTCAATATGCTAAGACCACAGTAGCAATCAAGCAAGACGTAACCTACATAGAAGCCACAAATGAATTACCTGCCATAAAATGCTCTGCCATTGCCATCTACATTATAAAATTCCAGTTGTCCATTAAAACCCTTTAGCCCTGCATGGATTATGAAGCGGCCAGCAGGTGACCAAAAAAGAGCATTTGCTTGTTTGCCTTTCAGGGTAGCAAGCTTAGAAACTCGGCCACTATTATGAGCAGTCTTCATCGAGTAAAAGCTTACATCTGACGTCCTTGGGCTATCACCATGAATAATTGCAAACCTATGACCCTTTGGCTCCCAAGAAAAAGCGACAATCTTGTCATTCTTATTGTCAAGCTCCAATACCTCAATGGGTATATCACGCTCTTTTATTCGGAAAAGCTCAAAGCCTGTGTATGTACTTTTCTTAGTTTTTGTATAGCGATCAACCTTTACAGCAAGATTTGCCACTACATTTTGCAATCACTAACACTAAAAGGATTCTTCTGTCTCAATTCCTCTTTGCTGGGAATTTGTACAAGGCTGACCTATATTTCACAATTTCATGGTGAGAAACAAATTAGTAACTACAAACTAAGAACAAACACCTATCCTAAAATATACTCACCCTAGCAGGCTGGTTTCCACCACCAAGCTCAGGGACGAATACAGAAATAATGGGATCACTAGGTGACCAAATGAAGTCCATAATGTTTTCAACTTTCAAGGATTTCTTATCAACAATACTAAAAGTCTCAGTTTCATAGACAGAAATAATGTTTTTTCCAAGTTTGGCAAAATATTTGTCGTCCTTTCCTCCGCTCCACCTGGAAAAGACAAATATTGTCATTGGAAGAATGATAAGAGAGCCGAATGCAAAGATGATTGTCTGGACAACCGAAATGAGTCCATGAAGTAAATTAAAAGAGCACCTAAAAATGGGCCAAGTGATAGAAATCTGGTCTTATAACACTAGAGATTTACTGTATTATTGAAGTATATCCGTAATGTATATATCATTATCTAATATTCCTGGTGTGTTTGCGGTTTACTTGGTGTAGACCTGACATGAGTGCAGCCAACTGAAGTAAGTGACAGTCTTCTTATCCATTTACCTTTCATAAAAGTTTGAGGAGGAATTCCACAACTAACTTTATCGAAAGGTTTCCTTTTTGCAGGAATATGTAAGGTGACCATTCGTTGAATACATCTTATGGGGAAAAGGAAAATGAAAGGGAAAAGACAGGTCATTTCCTATTAAACTAACTTTATGCAAGCAGTATTGCGTGATTTATATAATATCCAATTATTTGAATATGTATAAATCTCAAAAACGAAAAAGAAATGTTAATTTCAAAAAATAAGAAAATTAAAAAAATTGGAAATTAGACAACTTGCAAGATTGAAATGAATACTGCCACCGACTTGAAAGGTCCAATTTTTGACGGTTTATGTACGTTACACATTCGAATCAATCAAAGAATTTGTAGTACAATTCTGAGATCGAGGAGACAACCAAAAGACTGCAAAAACAGACCAAACATCAGAAAGGAAATACAGAAAATGGAAAGAATGGCAGTAAACTGCACTCTTCGCAAACTATTAGCATCTACGGACGCGCAACAGCCCCACTGCATCAACTTTTCGAATTTATGTAATAACAATACTTTTGAATTAAAATCTAAGCTGATTCATTTATTATCTATTTTTAGGGGTTTACTAGGAGAAGACTCATACAAGCACTTGAAGGAATTTGACGTGGTTTGTATGGGAATGAAGCCGACGAATGTGACGGAAGAGTAGATTAAGCTGAGAGCCTTCCCATTCTCCCTTAAAGATGATGCTCAAGATTGGTTGTGCTATTCAGCTGGAGAAAACGTGCAATCATGGGCTGAAATGAAGAGGCTTTTTGTTGGACCCCAAACTTTTCTTAGAAATTAGAACTATTATATGTGAAATGTTAGAAGTTATAAGCTGGAAAAATGTAGTTGAAACAGGTTCACTGAGTATGCTTCAGTATTTCAGCCATAACTTTTTTTCTAATTATCCAAATGAGATGATTCTTAATTTGGATTAAACTAGAGAAATAGGACTACATCTTATCTAATGAAACCTAGTTCTAATTTAGTCTCAAAGAATTTTAATTTTTGGATGGAAGTTAAGCACAAAATATTGTTTTAGTATAAGAACAATTCGGAAATGTTTGAGATATAACTTTCGTATTTCTGAACCAAATTGAATGATTTTGGCGTTATTAGAAACTTAAGATAATGACAAACATTTTTGTAGAAGGAAGTATTATCAAATTCCTTCAATTTTTTCATGATCATTAGTTAAGGAGTTAGAAGTATAAGGTATTAGTTATAAATACAAAAGAAGGGTAGATATGGAAAGACTAGTTAATTATAAGGCTTTGATGGATTATTTTTGGAGCTAGTAGTATGTAAATGATTATAGGATTTTATCATATGGTTCAATTGAAATAAAGTAGTCTAGTAAGAG
>JAOSBK010000008.1:15881765-15893784 GCA_027568895.1 Erythroxylum shatona
CAAGGTTCAGCTCTCAACTTTGATTTGCACCTGAGGAGGGAGAATGGGGTGAGCTAACACGGCTCAGTGGCTAACAAATTTATAGCCATCGGGTAATGAGCCACACAACACATCAATAATAATCCGAAACAATAGCAATTTACCATATCAAGCTCAAATAACCCAAAATCATCACATAAGCATAACATGAGAGTTTATATCAATCAAACACATATTATGCATCATAAACACAAATAAATGATGGAATGCACACATTTAGCTCGAGCGTTCCATAATCACAACGGAAACCGAAGTTTACCGTAAACACAACGAGTCCATTTTCAGATCTCGTGGGCCACAAGCGGGCAGCCGGGAGAAGGCTATATCCATTCGTCGACGTGCACGTGACTAACACAAATCACAACCAATTTATGCTCACATATTCAAGCACAAGATTAGCATTTTATGCTTCTTTCATTCTTTCAAATCGTCATAGTTTCATTCTTTTCTTTCAAATCAATGAAAATACACTTCAATATACACACAATATAACAAAGATAGCACACATAGGGCATTTGCCCATTACACAACAACTATAAAGATGTTACCCACCTATAGTCGGTATCCGAAATCAAGATTGCCCTTCCTCCTTGTCTTGAGTGGGGTTTTCTTGAGTTCCTTCAATCAAAACATACTCCATTCACTATTTATATTCTAAAAGAAAGCATATCGTTCATTAAATCAAACAAGAATAAAAAGTCTACTTCCAACCTAACCTACCCATAAGCCATTTAAGCTAGAATAACCATAACCTTAGTGAGAAAGTCCCTAAAATCCATAGATCTCACCTTTCTCTTCATCTTTCCTCAATCTCTACACAAACCCTAACTTCCATTCTATCCCATACTTGAACCTAACACAACAAGAATGGAACTTACCTTCTACAAGTAGCTTTTCTTCTCTTTTTCTCCTTCTTTCCTCTTGGCCGAAGCTCTCCTATAGCTCTCCCTCTTCTCCTTGGCCGAAAGTCTCCTCTCCTTGCATGGTAGCTCACGGTTTTGGCTCTCTTCTCCTTTGGTGACTTACGACTCTTCCTCTCCTCTCTTTAAGTCACCTAACTCTTTAACTCTTTTAAAGCCCTCCTCTCCAAAACTACATAGTTTTGGCACTCCTTAAAGCTCTCCTTATAACTCCTTTGGGCTCTCCTCTCTTACAAGCCCACTAGACACTTAAGACCATTTATTTCTACTCCTTCATCTTATTCATTCATTCCTAAAGCCCATACTTTCCAATATAAGGTCCAAGCCTTCATTTAAAATTCCCAACTTCTAATTTCCAAGCCCAACATAAAAATATCTATATAAACACATAATTAAATCAATTAAGGCAAAATAAAAAAATAATTAACGAATAAATCCATAAATCAATAAATAATGAATTCAAATTAAATAATAAAAAAAAAAATTTTCGGGGCCCAACAAATTCGTTATCTGAAAATTTTTCGAAACCCTCATTTCAAACACATGCACTTAGTCATTAAAATAATATGTGTCTTATCTCATTAAAAAAAATTCAAGGTCCTATAACTGAAACACATATACATAAGTCATCAGACAAGTCAGCCCCATCATTTTTCAAAAAGCTAACTAGGGTTGGCTTTGACCTGATCTATTAATTGAATTAAGCTCAATTAATTCTGGAAAAATTCCAGAGTCTTATACACATTCTAAATGTGCCTAATAAAAAATTACCTAAACTAATTCCTAAGCATTCTTTATAAACAAAGTGGAATTTTCCAGCACATCATATGTCCACTAACATTTGTCGTACACCACCAATATGTACGTAAAATTGAGAATAAATAATTTATTATTTCGAAAATAGTTGTCATGCATCTCAATGATCCAAACCTTAGTTCTTACCCTTGGAGGTCAAATCAAAAATATAATCTGAGGATTGCAATATAGAATGCAACCTCGAGTCGTCTCACTTAATCGGAACCTAAACGAATGGACCTAAGCTAACGTATACGTTGTGAAATCCAAGATTAATTAGTAAGGAGGGGGTTTTGATCTTTGGGAACCTTAACTAAATTTAATGGAATTGTAAGAAAAATGTGTAAAATGTATTTTTGTATTTTTGGGAATGGAAAAATAGGAAGACAAAGACAATGATCAAATGGTGATAATATCCTCTTGAAAATGAGCTTTAGCTATCATAGTTCAAAATCAATTTTAGATGGGAGTGGAAATCACTAAGTTTCAAAGGTAAACCTTAAATAACTCTTTAAGTCCAAGGTCTTAATCAATGAACTCCAATTCTTAAGACCTTGTTAAATGCCCTTAGTATGTGTAGTGGGTAAGTTAATTCAATAAGTCATTTTGGGGTCTCAAATCAACTAAATATCAAACATAACTATACAAGATAAAAGAGATTCAACAAGATCGCAAATAGACATATATGAGACTTTATATATTTAAGCCCAAAGTTCTACATCAACAAATCCCAACTACACATTGACTATCCAACACTTGATAAACTCTAATCAAGAATGTTGAACTACAAATTACAAATCCTAAACCTAGGAGTTCATAAATCATAGATAAACATGGATTAAGTCGCTCCCCTTTTAAGCCCGTTGAACTCAAGCCATTACTACATCTTTAAAAGGAGAGAGGTGCCTAACCATGCACAGCTCCAAAGACTTCACAACTAAGAACCCACTAGAGATACCCATGGTGGAAAACTGGAAGAAAATGGTATGGAAGAGAGAATGACGGTGTGTGCGTCGATGGAGATGAATGAGATGATGGTATATGTGTATGAAGTGTGTTGGCTCCCATCCCTCATTATAACTTAGCCTAAAATAGGTCTTTTTCATAAAATAGGTTGATGGATCAGGTTACACAGTCAGTTAGTTTGCCGAAAGTGGTCCAGGTTTACATCAATTCGAAGGTTTCACTGCGGCAAAAGGATGAGTTCGTCACGGTGAACTTTCCCTGAAAGATTTATTAAGTCAACTTTAGCTTTCACTACGGTGCAAACATTATCTTTGTCGTGGTGAACTTTTCTCGAAAGGTCTCTTCAATGAATGTTCAAATTTTGTCACAGTGAAACATCAGTGATGAACTTGCTTGTTGCCCTTGTTGACTTATTCACTTGTCATCTTGGCCTCCACTCCTTGGCTCTCCTTCTTGAATCTCCTAGAATGAAAAATAGTAGTTTGCTGTATCAATTATTCTAAGAAAATTAATTTAGTGCAATTACTAATTATTTTTGACAATTTTATCCTCAAACTACATAAATTCAAGGCAAGCACTCAAGAGTTAAATTAAACACAAAATTTAAAAATAAGAGTCGAGAAGTATAATAAAAACCATAAAATTGTCACCAATTGATATAGGAAACTCGAGTTTAGTCACTCATACATATGGCAACATAATATGTGCATGTTGATGAAGAAAATTCATAAAAACAATTTTTATAAAATTATTCTGGAATTTATAAGCATGCATGTTCATCAGATTTCCAGAATTTCCCCAAACTTCATATAGACTTCATGTTCAAACTAAAATCGGAATAGAGTAGCAAATGACATTCAATTTCTTTTTCCTTTGAAAGAAACATAATATAATACTCTATAAACATTTTTGTGAAAAAAAATTAGAAAAAAATTTAGAATTATTATGAAATTTTCAAAATTAGCACATACATTCTGTTTTCTAGAAATTCCAAAAAACCCACATATGAACAGGCTGGAAATTAATGCGCAATAAAATAACAAATGATATTCAATTGAAATTTCCTTTGACATAAACATAATATGACATCCTATAAATATTTATGTGAAAGAAAAACAAAAAAAACATTTTTCTACAATTTATACGAAGTTTTTAAAATCAAAATGCATGTTAGTCTCCCCATAAAACAGTTTGCACATGCTAAATAGATCATCTTATACATGCATAAGTTGCTCTAATACCACTAGTAGAGAATTATGGGTCCATGCATCACATACTTGGAAAGGCGGAGAAAGTGTTGGAATCAAAATTTCACCCACAACATCTCCATAAAATCCAGAATATATGTACATGTACAAACAAATTATAAGAACATAAAATTACAGCATATGTAACTTGCAAATACTCCTCCTTTCTTGAATTTTCTCCTTGTTTGGGTTGTACCAAACACCAAAAACCTTCCTTCGCCTCTAGTGAGCATGCAAAGATGAAGAAAAATTAGTGTGTAAGGTGTTAGTTTATGCCTTTGTGGCCAATCAGTTGGATTCAAATTAATGTATGACATTATTTTAATTAATGAAAAGGCTTTATTTATCTTTATGTATTAATTTAATTAATATTTTATGTTGTAATACTAAAGGTAAAATCCTTGAAATAATTACTATGTAATTGAAATTATGATGAGATCATAATTATGAGATTCAATTTACACTTATTTATTATTTATAAATGTTCCTAGTTGTAGTTTCATAAAGACGGGATATTGTTGAAACGGTAAAACTAGCACACATTATGTTTCTTTCTTATGAAGAAAGTAATTGCTCTCATAAACTAAAGGATTGAAATACTTAAACTAATTTGTGGGTGATTATTAAAGAATAAGTCACTGAAATGATCTGATTATGAGAATTTCAGATGGAATATTACTTATGTGTATATGGATTACCTCATAATGATGGTTATAGAATTGATCCTCGGACTTGAGATTACCAAGATATCTTATGTAAGAATTATTGTGTTTTGATGCTACTTATAAATCATCCTAGGATAACTTGGTTGATAGTAATTGGATAAAGTATGAACCATATAAAGATAGCTGAGTAAGTCAATATAGTAATGATTTATAGAATTCTCTGGCTAGAGTGAATTGACATTTAAAAATGTGTTTTCAATTTTCAATTATAAATCTATTACCAATTTGCAAGAATGAACATGATTGGATGATAAGAGTAGACACTATATCCATACTTTGTCCAATTAGAGTATTGAATAACGAAAGGATTAAACTATCATAGCCATGCATAGACAGGTCAAGAAAATCATTTTGACATTTATGATATTTAGGTAATCATGATATATTGCTTGACATCAATCATGATTTATGATTATGAATTGTTTAATTGGAGAATTAAAGATCAATTAAAAGAAGTTTTAATTTATGTAATTCTAATTATGAATTAAAATTGTAATTTATAATCATTGCCAATTTGCAAGGAACCTAATGCGTCACATATCAATGAGCAATTTGTGAACGAAAAATCAATTTAATTAAGTTGGACTTAATTATAAAGTTTGAGAAACTTTGGGATCAAATATGGGATATTTGATTTTATTAAAATTACACTAATTTGATTTTGATTTTGATTATAATTAAAGAAATTTAATTTTAATTAAATACCCTCATGATTTTTCTATTTAAAAAGGGAAAACATTTTAGAAGCTATCACTTTTGTCTTTTTCCTCTCAAATCAATCTTAAGAATTGCTCTGTAAATACCATCAGAGACTGGACAATTGAATAGTTCGTCATTGATCAATCGAAAAGGTTTCAAAGATTTTTCAATAGGAAGATGAATAAGGTAAATTTTCTAATTCGTTTTGTGTTTTATTCATGTTTATTCAATTATTAGGATCCACTCAAAATTTGTAAAATTTTTATTTTTTCGTTGCGTCTGTGATTTGATCATGGTTGGATTCCTACAGTGGTATCAGAGACTCCGTTTAATTTCTTACCTTGGATTAGGTGCTTGATTATTGTTGATTTTGATAAAAAGTTAAAGTGTTATGCTTCTGGTTTTGTCTTTCTCCAAAGCTATTCTTTTGTCTATTTCTAAAATGTGTTTTTGCATGTTCTATAATGTTTCTGATAACTCCATTTGTGTGTGTGTGTCTAGAAATTGTTTCCCTACTCTTGCTTTTTGAGTTTTGAAAATCTAAAACCTGAAGAAAATGCATATATGCTTGCATTTACTCTCTGTGTAGTTCATGTGATATATTGCGTCTGATGTCTACATATTCATTCTGAAATTTATTTTGAATCTACTATTTATAATGTAATGCGATTCTGGAAATTGTTTCTATGATTTCACAATTTGGTTCTTGAACACCTTGCGTTTTCAATTCTGGAAATATTTCTGCCCATTTATTATGGAACCCTAAAAGATAAATCAGAATGTATGATTTGAAAACCTAACTTTGCTCTCTATGTATTGCTCATTAAAGATCTGAAAATTTTGTTTTCCATATGCTAGCGATTTTTTGACTGCCTTAAGTTTACTTGGTTAATATTAAATAAGTGGCTTAAAGGCCACTTAAGGTATACAAATGCCACTGGTGATGGTTGAGTGGAGACACCACTAACACGATGGGTGAAAATTTACCCATGGACAGCAGAGCTGATGGTAGACGCAGCGATGGTGAGCAACTTGGCGGCAATGATTCATCGGTGTGGACAGTTGAGAGAGTCGACAATTGTAGTCCAAGCAAGGTTCTTTGTGTGAGTGACGTGGAACATTACCCGAAGGGCAGAACCGTTGGAGTGACATGGCGAGTTGTGGACATTACCAGATAGTTGGGTAAACATAGTCACACGAGGGAGTATGGGTGTTGATTTTCTAAAAAATATGGAAACATAGGAAGGTTACAAAAGCAAATGGATGCTTCTAGAGAAGACGATGGGGGTGTATAGGACATGCGCCCATTGTTCTCAATGATTGTCTGCACGCGTATGGGATATGCGCCTATCATTCTCGAAGATCGTTTGTAGCATACGTGACTAGCGCATGCAGTGAACGCACCAACCAACCCCTTTTGACCGTAGGGCGCGTGCATGATGACATGTAGGGTGCTTGTACTGCATGCGCTAGATGATGAAACACGGGGTGCATGCACTGCAATCGCCAGACACCCTCCCATCCCTCTTTTAATTTTTTAATATTTTTGAAACCTTAAATTTTCAATTTAATTAATTTAATAGAGATTAAATTAATTTATACTCCTAAAAAATTGAAAAGTATTTTACAAATTTTGAAAATTATTTTCAAAGGGAATTTTTATTAGGAAAAATTTTGAAATTTAATTTAATTTTTCAAGAGTTTAATTATTAAATTAAATTTGAATCAAATTAATAATTAGAATCAAGAAAAAGTTTTAAATAATTTCTTTCATAATTAGATTATGTTTGAAATTATAAACATAATGCGATTATATTTTTTTATGAGATTAGAAATTTTTTAAATTTTAAATCCCTCAATAAAATATTAAAACGTGATAGTTGTCTTCCATTGTTTGAGAATAAAACAAGAATTCTATTTATTGCTTGCCGTATGGTGTAAACTCAAGGTTACTTTAACCCGAATATGTTTTATCTAAAATTAATGGGTCCTACTTAACTAAATTTGTATGACTTGGATGAATAAACCCATGATCATATAAATTTAGAGATAGGGTTAGGAATAATATATATGATATATTATGGCAAAATTTGTCACCTAACGGTTCCAAGAGTCGCATGAGATGTGATTGAAAAGTAGTTTTCTACCTAATTTAAATTTAGTTGATTTGTTGAGCAAACTCAAGATCAAATAATTTTAAATAAGACCCTAGCCCACTAGGAAATTATTTGATAATTTTTTGATATAATAGTGAGGGCTATTATTTTAAATAAAATAGTGGGAGTAATCAAATAATTTTAAAGTCTTTATTTTATTAATTTTGGATATAAACTAATATTTGCTCCTGTAATGTTTTTTGGATCATTGAATTGGAAGATGAGTACTAACCTAACATTGAGGAGCATGATGGTTGCTAACAAGTTGATTGGACCTAACTTTTCGAACTATTTACGAAACTTAAGAATAGTTCTTAGGTAAGAAAAGAAGTTATACATTCTTGATACTCTTGCTCCATCAGAACCTTGTTCAGATGCGACTGCTAAAAATTGGGAGAAATATCAATGTTACGTTGATAATGCTTAGTAAGCTACATATGTGATGATAGCTATCATGTCTCCTAAACTTTAGAGGCAGCATGAGAACATGGATGAACCTATTATGATACTGCATCTTAAGGAGTCATTTGGTGCACAAAGTAGGGTGAAGAGATATCAAATCTCCAAGGCACTGTTTCAATGCAAGATGACAGAAGGATCTTCAATTAATGTGCAAGTGTGGAAGATGATTAGGTATATTGAAAATTTGGCCCAATTAGGTTTTGTCATAAACTATGAGTTAAGCGTTGATCTGGTGTTGTAATCTCTAAGTTCAAGCTTTTCATAGTTCATTATGAACTTCAATGTGAACCAAAAGGACATGGCATTGCCTAAATTGTTGAACATGCTCAAGAATATAAAAGGGTGCCTTAAAAAGAAACCCAATTTTGTACTTGTTGTCAGTTCTTCTAAAACCAAGAAAAAGGGCTTTAAGAAGAATAAAAACAAGAAACATAAGGCTTCTACTAATGTAGGAAAGGCCAAAAGAGGGGTCAATAAGAAGAGCAAAGACAAGGGTGCATGTTTTCATTGCAAAGTCAACAGGCATTGCCCATATTATCTTGCTAGCTTGAAAGATAAGAAGCTTAAGGAAGTTATCTCTTCAGGTATGTTTATGATTGAATTCAATATTTCTACTTCTATTCCACATTCTTGAGTACTAGATACTAGTTTTGGTTCTCACATATGTAATAACATGCAGATGTTAATAAAGAGTAGATCATAGAAGAAAGGCAAAGTGGATCTGGGAGTTGGCAATAGAGCAAGAGTTGTTGCATTAGTTGTAGGAACTTGTAATTTAACTTTGCCTTCTATCCTTATATTAGAACTTGAAAATTGTTATTATGTTCTTGTTATTACAAGAAATGTCCTTTCTATTTCTGATTTGGACTTGAATGGATTTGTCTTTGTAATTAAAGATAATAGTTGTTCTTTTTACAAAGATGATGTTTATTATGGATCTGGATTACTTACAAATGTTTTGTATGAGTTAGATCTTGAAAGGGCAATTCTTAACATAAATGGGAAGAAAAGAAAATGAAGTAACCAAACTCCATCTTATTTATGACATTGTAGGTTAGGTCAAATCAATGAAACTAGAATCACAAAATTACATAAAGAATGATATTTGGATCTTTTTTATTATGAATCATAGGAATCTTGTGAAGCTTACTTATTGGGAAAGATGACCAAAATACCCTTTAAAGAAAAGGGACAATGTGCTAGTGAGTTACTAAAATTAATACATTCAGATGTATGTGGGCCTATATCCGCAAATGCTAGAGGTGAATTCTGGTATTTCATTACGTTTACACATGATCACTCTAGATATGGTTATGTGTACTTGTTGAAACAAAATTCTAAATCATTTGAAAAGTTTAAAGAATTTATACTAGAGTTTAAGAAACAAACTGGCAAAACTATTAAGACATATAGATCAGATCGAGGTGGTGAATACTTAGACCACGAGTTTCTTGGTTGCCTAAAAGAGAATGCGATTCTGTCACAATGGTCTCCTCCTACAACTCCACATCATAATGGAGTTTCTGAGAGGAGAAATCATAAACTATTAGGTATGGTACGTTCCACGATAAGTGATGTAGTCCTTCCTATGTTCTTTTGGGGATACTCAATTGAAATCACAATATATCTTATAAATAAAGTTCCATCTACATCAGTTGATAAGACACCATATGAGATATGGACTGGTAGAAGAACTAGATTATCATACTTGAAGATTTTGGGGATGTGAAGCTTATAAGAAGGGTGCTATATCTAATAAGCTTCAAGCTAAATAAAATAAATGCATATTTATGGGGTATCTGAAAGAGGGTTTAGATTATCAATTTTATCTTCCTATTGAGCAAAAGGTGTTTATCTCAAGACATGCTATATTCTTAAAAAGAGAATTTATTCTCAAAGAAAGTAGTGGGAGTGAGGTTGAACTTAGTTTATCCTAAGACATGCTACATTCTTAAAAAGAGAATTTATTCTCAAAGAAAGTAGTAGGAGTGAGGTTGAACTTAAAGAAGTTCAAGAGCCACATATTCATGTCAAAATGGAATAAGAACCTTAATTTGATACATACGATGTACAATTAAGAGTTTAAGAGACACATAGTTTGCAAAGAACTAGTAGAATACATTATCCTGCCATTAGATTATATCTACATATTGAGTAGGGAATGGATAATGTATCGCTCATACATGATGTGCCTATTAATTTTTAAAAAGTGATGTCTAACATTGATTCTTTTAAATGACAAGAAACCATGACACCTACTGGTACTATACCTATTGGATGTAAGTGGGTTTTTAAGGGAAAAACTAACGTGGATGGTAATGTACATACGTACAAAGTAAGGTTAGTGGCTAAAGGTTACAAACAAAAATAAGGAGTTGATTTTGATGAAACCTTTTTGCCATTAGTTATGTTAAAATCCATCAGGATCTTGTTAACCATATTAACATATCGTAACTATGAAATTTCACATATGGATGTCAAAACTGCATTTCTCAATGGGAATTTGCAGGAGGATGTGTGTATGACACAACCTGAAGGTTTTGAATCCAAGAAATTTCCTAATCAAGTATGCAAGGTGCAGAGGTCCATTTATGGACCTAAGAAAACGTCATGGAGTTGGACCATTCATTTTGATGAGACAATCAAATAGTTTGATTTTATTAAAAATGTGGATGAACCATTTGTCTATAAGAAGATTAGTGTGAGTGTAATCATTTTCTTGGTACTATATGTGGATGACATATTGCTAATTGGAAAAAACATACCTATGCTACAGTCTGTAAAGATTTGGTTGTCTAAGAACTTCTCTATAAAGGACGTGGGAGAAGCAACCTATATTCTAGGACTAAAGATCTATAGAGATAGATCAAACAGGTTGCTTGGATTTTCCTAATCTACATACATAGATAAAGTGCTAAGGAGGTTTAGCATGGAGAATTCTGAGAGGGGATTCTTACCCATATCACATAGGATTTCTCTCTCATAGAGTATGTGTCCAAAGACACAAGAGGAGAGAGATAAAAATGTATTGTATTCCATATTGTTCAGCAATTGGACCAATCATTTATACGATGTTATATACTAAACTAGATGATTGCTATGCTTTGAGCATAACAAGTAGGTTTTAGTCCAATCCTGGTGAAGGTCACTAGATGGCAGTGAAAAATATCTTAAAATACTTGAGAAGAACTAAAGATGTTTTCTTATTATAAGGAGGAAATGAACTGAGAGTTCAATGATATTCAAATGCTAGTTTCCAGTTAGATCCTGATGATAGTAGATCATAATCAGGGTACATCTTCATTCTTAATGGTGGCGTGGTAAGTTGGAAGAGTTTCAAAGAACCAACCACTATAGATTCAATGATCAAAGCAGAGCACATTTTAGTGTCTGAGGCAGCAAAGGAAGCAGTTTTGATCAAGAAGTTCATCACTAAACTTGCAGTGGTTCCTAGCATTTTTTAGCCTATAGTATTATATTGTGACAACAACGGTGCTAATGCGCTAGCAAAGGAATCCAGGTCTCATCAACGGTCCAAAGATATGTTAGAGAAGTGCTCTAAAGGAATGAACCTTTAACACTTATTATACAAATCATTTTAAATTAATAAAGGCATTTTTCATTATTTTAATGTTCATATATTTATGGATTTGATGTTGATGTTAAATTTATTTAATGAATTCCTTGATACAAAACATAGCATGGAGAAAATCATAATGAGCTCATGATAATAAGATTCCTATCATGTATTATGTTAGTATCTAAACATTCCCTAGTTTATAGGATTAATGAGATGAGATTATCATTAATTCGGATAGACTAGCACAAGTTATACTCCTTGATTGGATCAAGCAGTGGATCTCATAAGTTGTAGACATGAGTTTTTTAGAGTTAACATGTGGATGCTTACTAAAGGTAGTACTAAGTACATTGGATTAACCTACTATGAGACAATCATATGGATATTCTATTCTAGTGTCAATGATAGTCTCATCATAGCAATGGTGCAA
>JAOSBK010000008.1:15897217-15909311 GCA_027568895.1 Erythroxylum shatona
TAAAAGAAAACAACAAACCTCATATCTACCATATTAAGGTTCTGAGTAACGTCGATTAATTCCTTCCCCGCTCCCTTTTGCCTTGTTCTACTGCCATCAGCCTCAATTGGTGATAGTAAGCAGTTGTAATTTCCAGCAACAACCCAAGGACCTCTTGTTGAAGAGTGGATTACCTTGATGTCATCCCAAAGCTTTACTCTTTGAAATGCACGATCAGTTGTGCAAATTATGGGGAGTTCAATTCTACCTGGAATATCCTAAATTTCGCATGTAACATGAATAACCTGGTTTGAAACGAAACCAAAATGTACAGTGGCTCTCTTTGTGTTATATAGAATAATGATCTTGCCATTGTGATGAAAAGTATGGTTTGCGTACAGTTTCCATTTGTCACCTAAAAAACCAAGTGAGACTTGCAGCTGAGAAAGCTTCATTTGGGTACTAGCAGCCCCACTTCTACAGGTTTTTTTCTCTAAACCAAGATCCTTTACTGCTTGCTTTTTAAGAGGATCATTAAGCCCTCTTATGGTCCACAATAAGAAATTCATTAGCAGATTCAAGTAAGGCTCCATCTTGTTCTTACCTTTAGATCTAGCGGATTTTCTTTTGATGTTTGTAACAAGCTCAAAATCTTCCAATTCATTCCCTTTTATCCACATCACCTCCACTCTACAAACTTATAGTTGTATCTTCATTAATTTGTGAAACAACATTCATAACCTTCCCCTTACTTTGTGACTTATCCGAGGCTTCCAAGGTAACTCACTATCCTTCTCTATTTCCACACAAATCTTAGCATAACAAATTCTTTCCATCCTAGCTGTTTATTCATAGGAAGGGGCTTACCCACTGAACTAGTTAAGAAACTTAACCCTTCCAATGTCCAAAATTCTAGTGGAACATTGTGAAATATAACCCAAATAGGAATTGACTTGATGCTACTCATTTCTTACTCAGTGTCAAACTCCCAACAACTTTGGGTTAGGCTTCTTAGTTAGAACTTTGCAATTCTGGAAATTCCTCACCAGATAAGTTGAGACTTCCAGCATTCTTTCCTGCTGAGTTCCCTAAACTAACCATTTTGCCTTCCTCCTTCCCTTTGTTCCCAATTGCGGATCTCGCATCTGGGGTTGCGGGTGGTTGTATCTCCTTTCTTGCTCAATGTCAAGCTCCCAACAACTTTGGACATGGCTTCATGGAACTTTGCAGTTATAGAAATTCCTCACCAGTTAAATTGATACGTCTAGCATTCTTTCTTGTTAAGTTCCCTAAACTAACTATTTTGCCTTCCTCCATCCCTTAGTTCCCAGTTGTGGATGTCACAATTGGGATTGATTGGGGCATCACTAGCTCCTACCAAAAACTTTCCTGAAAAGTAGTTAAGGGTTACTACTAATTTTATAAGAATTGGCGGAATACATTAAAGACCTAGTTCATGATTGAGCTAAATTAATAAGCTGAGTAAACTTGTTGGTGCTTTTAGATTTACGTAACATATTGGTTTCAACTTTCAAGCGCACTATATTGCATAATTCAACGTGTAACGTTGTTGTACTCGCCTTCTTCTCCACTAACTACATGGATGAACTAGAACCTGTGGAAGATGATAACCATATGTTAATATGAAATGAATAATTTGGAAATGCACATATGCGGTGACCTTTTCCCTACTGTCCATATATTTTGTAGATAACTCTTGGCATGAATGAGTCCTACAATTTTGATTAGTAGCATACTTCTTAGTTATGTAGATAGAATTGCCTTTGCCGTCACTCACTCATTAACAAGATCCCACCTCTGTTTTACATATCTTTCAAAGTTGACATTTATTGTGTATGGATATTATACACGGGCATACAATTTTGGACAGTTCTTGAAAGAATATCGGCATGGCAAGTGAACATAAGACAACCCCTTTATTACGAAAAAGTAAGACTCCTTACTATTAGATTTGTTCAAATTTTGCCTTTTAATAAGAATTCAATTGAGTGTTGGCGAGGTTGATGTGATAACGATGATTTAGGTTTACTCTTAGATTTAGTCATGGCAGTCGAGTTTAGAAATGATAAATTCTGCGATGGGCCGGTGAAGACAAGACATAGGGATCATGTCAGTTTGATTTTGAATACTTGATGCTTCAAGTCAGCAAGTTTTCAGGGGCTTTTTTTTGGAACTTGCAAAGCTTAACTCCTGCACTTGATTCAGCGACATATCCTGTTTTAAGTAGAACATTAAACTGAATCGGTTTTTGCAAGGCACAGACGTTCCTCTGTGAGCACCTGACGCCAGTTCTATTGACAACCAGAGTGTGTGGTAGTTGTTACCATCACAAGAATAGACTTTATACGTCTGATGTCATTTAATGACTGCCACCAACAGTAACCTCACCTCCATGCAAATTTATAGCAAGCTGTTGAAGAAATATTAAATAATATGTGTGTATACTTATAAATTTATGTCGTGAGACTCTCTATAATTTTATTTTGACACGGACAATTTTACAATTAGCAATTATTCAGATTTTCAACGGCAGAGCAGCAGATGGTGTGTGTGTGTGTGTGTGTCTGATGGATAGATTGAACAGGCTGAGTTAGACATGAGACGAGCAATGTCCACTGTCCTGCCAGAATGCACCTCTACTTGTAGTCTTGGTTTCAGTTGTAACAAGTTTTCTGTAGTACTGTGGTCTAAGAGCATTCCCTTCTAGAATATAATGGTGTTAGGTAGTTGATGCTTTACTTGGAAAAAGATGCATTAACCCGTAGAATGTGAATCCAGAAGTTATTCTATCTATCCCACAGAAGTTAATCATTGCGAAATGTGTACAGTAGAACTACCCATATCCAGAAAGGGTGCTATGCTTGTGCGTCTGTTGAAGTAATAAGTGGATTCTACTAGTAGTTGACAGTGTTAGATAATTCTAATAAATTCTTTTATCTACCACCCGGCCTCTGTATGTGACTGCAAGCCTTGAATGCATATATACATATATCATCTCTTCTGTTCAACTGTTACAGCTCACTCATCCTCATGGAGATAACACATTTCTTTTTTCTTGGTTTCTCTATCATTGTTCTCTTCTCGTTTCTTCCTGTTACTTCTGCTAGTCTCTCTTTCAACTTCTATGCAGCTTCGTGCCCATCAGCAGAGCTGATGGTTGCCAACACAGTGAGGTCGGCTTCCTCAGTCGATCCAACCATCCCAGGAAAGCTCCTGCGCTTGCTCTTTCATGACTGCTTCGTGGAGGTGAGAGACTTATCCCGTCTTCGTTTCTGCTTAAACTAACGTATCTCACCGACATTATTCGTTCATCACTCGCATCAGTTAATTTCACCTGTTCCTCGGAATGACCGAAAGCGAAACTGGAAGAGCATATGACCCACTAAGTAATTGAGGAGTACCAGCTGAGTTTATTCTTTATCCTATCAAATGAGTTATTATAACATCTATGGTCACCGAGATTACAAGAACCGAATCAAATTTCTTGCCAACCACCAGAAGTGTCATGAACTTCAATTCATTCTTTTCCACGACCAGAACACAACTAGGAACTGCGATATTTTCACCCACAAAAAGTTGAATACAATTGCTTTCTTGTTTATTGCAGGGTTGTGATGCATCTGTATTGCTAGAAGGAAATGCAACTGAGCGGAGTGATCCTGCAAACAGGTCTCTTGGAGGATTTTCAGTTATCAATTCAGCTAAAAGAGCCCTTGAATTCTTCTGCCCAGAGACAGTTTCTTGTGCTGATATAGTTGCTTTGGCCGCCAGAGATGCTGTGGCCATTGTAAGAAACCAAAAACTGTAATGCGACATTCCTTAAACTGCTTGTATGCTTCAATTCGTTGGATAATTGTTCGTTTCTGTTAAACTGAAAACAGGCTGGTGGACCCTTGGTTCAAATTCCAACTGGTAGGAGGGATGGAATGGTTTCTTTGGTTGAAAATGTTCGACCAAACATTGTAGATACAAGCTTTTCCATAGACGAGATGATTAAGATCTTCTCCTCCAAAGGTTTATCCCCGGAGGACCTAGTCACCCTGTCAGGTCTATCTCTTCAAACTGGACAATGACTACAAGCGGTTGGCAACTAGTTTTTTTTTTTTCCCCCTGTCAAAAGATTGATTTTAAACACATAAAGAGTACAGCAATGTCATGATTGTGACAGCAGACTTTTAACTGAATATTTAATGACTTCATGCATTGGATATATGCAGGAGCTCATACAATAGGATTAGCTCATTGTAGCTCGTTCAGTGGCCGGTTCCAAGAAGACTCTAAGGGGAAGCGTAGTCTGGTTGACTCCTCCCTGGACAGTATCTATGCAAATGAGCTAATGAAGAAGTGTCCCCAGGGGGCAAGCCCATCAATAACAGTCAACAATGATCCCGAAACATCCGCCACATTTGACAATCAGTACTACAGAAACCTGAAAAACCACAAAGGTCTTTTCCAATCGGATTCTATTCTACTTGCAGACGACAGAACAAGGAAACAGGTAGAGGATTTCGCTAATGATCAACAACTGTTTTTTCAGAGTTGGAGCCAGTCCTTCTTGAAGCTAACCATCCTTGGAGTGAAGACAGATGAAGTAGGGGAGATTCGACAATCTTGTTCAGTGAATAATGGGTGAGGGAGCAAAAACAATGACTCAAAAGTTTCCACTGGTATAAGAAAACAGTACATAAATTATTAGTATTCACTTATTCTTGTGACCAAAACTAGAAGAAAGCAAACTCTCTCAAAAGGAGCATGGGCAATAAATGTTTGTCAGAAGATGTTTAAAACATCCAAACTACTACATGTTATGGAGCTTTTGTATCGAAGAAGGTTGTATAAATTCGTTCTGTTTGTGCTCCAAGAACTATATATCCTCTTTCCCATCAAGACCAGGTGAAAGGCTAGGAATTAGCCAAAGAAAGGAAATAACAATCCGTGCTTCCTGACATTTTGCTCTAGTTTTCCCGCTTTTCATGACCAGTGCTATAATGGGCAATTTGTCAGTGTTTAGTACATAGTACTGCATGTTCTATTTTCTATCTGCAGAACTTGTTCGAGGCTTGATTGGATTATGATGATCCATGACGCCAACACTCAGTGTCAATCGGACGTTTTTCCTCTGTTTTGCTGATTCTCCTCCCAAAGAATAAGGAATTTTGCACAATGATACTTTCTTTTCCTGTCAAATTGATGTGGTACTGAAACATGAAACACAACGGAAATTTCTCATTTTAATTCAAATGTAAAATCTGCAAACAGTTGGACCACAAGTTGCTTAACTTACAAGGATCAGAACCTTGATTTGGACTTCAAAGGAACAACTTTCTGGTTGCGTGCAGTACATAAATGGTATCAGCAAGCAAAAAGACGTGTAGACTTGGGAAATCAATTGTTGCTCAATGATTACCGACTTTCTACAGTGTTATTCATCATCAAGATTAATAATTGCTGATAAGCTAAAAGACTCGGGGACTAGCACTTGATGCAGAGGATAAAAAAACAACACATACACACAGAAGCAACTGAGTAAGAACCAAACCCGCCAAGAGTCCAGCGTTTTAGGAAACATGCAAGAGCAACCGAGTCTGAACTGATCTAACAACCGTGCGTGGGTACGCTACCTCGTCGGTCAATTTTCGATTGGAAAAATGGTGAAAAAGAACATAAAAGACAATAAGTTGGTCAGAGAACATGGTAAAAGAGAGGAAAAAAACTGACCTGTGTGGTCAGGAATTGTCCAGATGTCCTGCAATATTGTCATCTGCCTCTTCCATTTGACAACTCCAAAGTTTTCCCCTTCTCCTCCCAAGTTCCTCCTCCGGACTCTTCCCTGCATGCTCTTCATTAACAGTCTTCCTGGTCACAGACACAGAACCAAACCTTCCATGGCTTTACCGCTAAATCCATGTATCTTTCATGCCACTTCCTCCACTAAAACACTGGCTTTCAATCCGCTCCCTCAAACTCCTAAACTGACTTCGTCTACAGCCATTCTCGTGAGACCAGTACAGGTGAAAGCAAGCAACCAGATAAAGTGCCACGCAGATCTGTCAAGTACTTTACCTTCGTCAATAAGTGAAGCGCGTGATGTGAAAGTAGTTGGAGAGAGTTTGGTGGCGAATTATAATTGGAGGGAGGAATGGTACCCTCTTTATCTTACTAAAGACGTACCAAATGATGCACCTCTGGGCCTCACTGTGTTTGATAAGCAGATAGTGTTGTATAAAGATGGCCATGGCGAGCTTCGTTGTTATGAAGATCGGTGCCCACATAGGTAAAAGAAACCCTTTACCGCTAGTAGCTTCTCTGTATGACAGTTGCATTGGGCATAAGGGATTTACCAGTAACTTTTGTTCCTCACGGTGAACTTATTTTCTGAATGATTGTCCATAATTGTTTTTCATTTTCTCTGGATATTGAAATTTTGTTTCCATTAAGTGCTGAGAACTGGAAAGCAATTGCTTTTGTTTGGGCTTAGTATGGAGAAGGGAAGATTTTTGGATGTGGTACTTAAATTACCAATTCTTTATGCAGTTTAGCTCCCTCAATGACGAATTCTTGCCATTCTTGTGGTAATTTTAGGCTATGAATTATGAAAGTTACTTTGGCTTAGTTCATTTACTTTTCAATTTGGCTTTGGTTGATATTAGATTAGCCAAACTATCAGAAGGTCAGCTGATAGATGGAAGGCTTGAATGTCTATATCATGGTTGGCAGTTTGATGGGGAGGGTAAATGTGTGAAGATACCTCAGGTTTGTCCTCATCGCCATGGTTGTTAATATGAACTCTCTTGATCTACTAATATCTTCATGGCAGCTTCCTGCAAGCGCTGAAATCCCGCGGTCTGCTTGTGCCAAGACGTACGAGGTGAGGGACTCCCAAGGTGTTGTGTGGATATGGATGTCTCGAGAGGCCACACCTAATGTGGGTAAACTACCTTGGTTTGAGAACTTTGCCCGACCAGGGTTTCGAGATGTTTCAACCATCCATGAGCTTCCTTATGATCACTCCATACTTCTCGAAAATCTGATGGATCCAGCACATGTCCCGATTTCACATGACAGAACAGACTGGAGTGCAAAAAGAGAAGATGCTCAACCTCTATTTTTTGAAGTGACAGAGCGCACAGATAGGGGTTTTGCAGGGTGGTGGGGTAGAGAAAAGGATCAAAGCAGGAGAAACTTCTTAAGGTTTGAAGCCCCTTGCGTCCTATCAAATAGCCTTGAAACCGTTGACGAGAAGGGAGAGAAAACTTACTTCTCAGGCCTTTTCCTCTGTCGACCAACCGGACAAGGAAAATCCATGCTTATTGTAAGGTTTGGATCAACAAGAAGATCGACGTTTGCGGCGAAGTGGATTCCTGAATGGTACTTTCACCAGAATTCATGTAAGGTCTTTGAACAAGATATGGGATTTTTATCATCTCAAAATGAGATTTTGATGAAGGAAAGAATCCCAACAAGCAAACTGTATCTCAACTTGAGGTCATCAGATACATGGGTAGCTGAGTATAGGAAATGGATGGACAAAGTAGGGCATGGAATGCCTTATCATTTTGGCCACACCACAATTTCCTTGCCTCAAGTACCTGCAGTCGTTGAGCATGCACCTGCTGGTCTTGTTGCCGGTGCTTCAGCTTCTTTACCGGCCAAAGGGGGAATCGGGGCAATCCATGCACCCAACCTTGCCAACCGGTACTTCCGCCATGTAATACATTGCAAGGAATGCAGCGCTGCAGTGAAATCCTTCACCATTTGGAAAAATACTCTTTCTGCCATAGCTCTTGCCTTCACTGCTTTGGCAATTCTAGCTTCTGGGAGGCAATGGAAGGCTTTTCTACTAATATCAGCAAGCTTGTGCTTAGCCGCAGTTTATGCATGCTCCACTGCTATAGCCATGAACACAACAAACTTCATTAGAACGCACAGGAGATTATAAAATGGTGATGCAGTCCCATCTCAGTCCCAGTGGGTGATTTCACTGGATAGTTTACGGTGGATAGGAGTTGTGTTGTAACTTGTGTGTATCCATTGATTCTGTTACCTGGAGACTTGGAATTCCTGGCAAGTCTTTCCAAAATTCTCTTTATATTTATGTCTTGGGGCGGAGGTGGAGCATGATTTTTAAGTTACAAATGAATACTAGATTGACTAAGGAGCTCCCCCGAAATTAATTGCAGCTGACCAAGATTAAAATACAATTTAGAAGTTCCAAAATAAAGGCTTTAATCAAGAAAAGGGCAATAACGACAAATCTTCAACTCCATTCTCTTATAGTCCAATGCATCAAAGAAATGGATTTTCGGACGGTTAGAATGATACTTGACTAATCATAATTGCATCTGCATCTGCATCTGCATCTGAATCAATATTTATGGCCTTTGAAGACCTTACCATTTACGAGCGATCCCAGTAAAAAAAAGGCGACCACCTCGAATTACTAGGATTACAATGAAACAGCGTGTATTAATATTACATGAATCTTTAGCATCTCAAAACTTGAGCCATCTCTTTTCTTTTTCTCTACTAGCAACTGCAGTTGATGCAGAACTACGAGTAGCCTCAGCTTCTGCCAAGGCTTTGCGAGTCTCATTTAACTTCCTCATGGCAGCCTCATACACCACCTTTTCTTTTTTGTTTCTACTCGCCATCTCTTCAAGCTTTTCCACACGAAGCTGCAAGTCCTTTATCTCATCATCGTAAGCAATCAGATCTCGTCTATCCACCCTTTTCTCTCCTGGGCCTTTACTTAATTGCTTCTTCGCTGATCCACTGTTCAAGGCTTTACCATGCATCGCAAGTTGGCTGTTAATCAGACTGAAAACATCTGGTCTCATTTCTTCTTCATCTTCTATTGCCCTTAACGCGGCAGCCAACTTCTTCTCCTGTTTTCTCTTCCCTCCTCTGCTTCGCTTTTTCCCCAGATTTTCTTTCGTCCCTTCCCCCTTTTGAGACTCCAATGCATGATCAAGAGATTGCTTTGGCTTGAGCACCTTGACAGAAATGGGGTCCAGCATTCCCTGCCCAGCTACACCTAAGCCCATCCCTTCACGGTAACCCATATTCGCCATCATCTTGGAAGCTATACCCCGAGTGTGATTCTCCCATTTTGCAAATATGGCAGTTTCTGTTTGAACACCTCTTTGTAACATTGAGCTGTCAAGAAATCCTAAACCTTCCACACTTTCTTCAAAGTCACTACTATTATATTCTTCTGAGCTTGAATCACTTTCTTCTTCATCGCTCATTAAAGCATGCACAGACAATGTCATAGCTTCACTCCCAAGCTTTACAGAACTCCCATCATCACGGAAAACAACTTGACCGACACTGAGTTTGTCATCCCAGGATACAAGTTCAGCTTCCCTCCAGATTCCACCATTACTCTCCGAGACTGCCCATATATTAGTCCCTACTAGTGATTCATCCCATACTGGTGGGACATACTTCTTCAAAGCAGACAATGACACATCAAACCCTGCGGACAGTATCAACCACATCAACTCTGAGATATTAGTAACTACTGGTTAATAAGCAAATACAACAGTGAGCCGACACACACATGGGCACAAAACACACCGCACATGAGCAACACCATAACGTACATGAATCAGTAAAGAGCTAACGTTGATCTGGGAAAGCATAAGAAGCCAGTCTGACCAAATTGTGTATGCACTATGCACCACAAAATGTTTAACCAGAATTAGGACAAGTGCCATGCACAAGTTAGCCAAGGCATTAAATCAAAGGTCAAAGGGATACACAAAGTGACATGTTACAAAATTTTCACAATTAGAGATTTAAATATAACGCCCTCCTAGTGAACATATATAGAAGTTGCTTTTTTAGGATATAGGAAAGTAACACCTTCCTGGAACATAGTTCCTGTGTTGTTCAAAATATCAGGAGCCACAGACATTAGAAATCAAACATCTAGAATAAATTCCACGGCCTAAAGGTCTACAAGAAACATGATTGTAACATACCATGTGATAAGCGGCAGTTAGTACCAAATCGACATCGTTCTTGCAGAAAAAACTTGCATATCTGCACTTGGTTGGTTTATCATCAGTACATTGACCTTTGAAACCAATTAACTTTTATCTCAAGACTAGCTCAACAACGTGATTTCAGCAACTATATCATATTTCCCCTAAGCAATAGGCATTTCGCAGTTAGCCTTTTCAAAAAACAGAAAAATCACATTCACTTATGTCATGTCTTTGAAAACAAAATCACATTCACTTATGCCATATCGTTGAAAATAAAAAGTTGACAAAGAAGGTCAGAGGAAGAAAAGGAAAAGAAAACTTATTAAATGCATCAGATAAAGCTTCTCATTGAGATTCATATCCTGAAAAAGTTATCGGTCAGAACCAAGGATGTCCTAGAGCAAATGCATCAAGTAAAAGATAAGGTCAAATATGAACAAATGCATGTAACTATAGTAACCTGACTGCGGACTAGATGCAAGTCTTTAAGAAAAGTTTCTTTCAAACAGTTGAACAGAAAAAAGAAAGGCAATTTCGCAAAGATCAAGCAGACACAAAATAAAAAACAAAAGGTGGAAATTCACGAATTCACATATTATATGTTGATATCCATCCCAACATGCATAAAACGTCAACCAAAACACAATCAACGAAAAAAGACATTTCAACATAGAGGTTAGAACCAGTGTGGCAAGGAACTTGAGCATAGTGAGTCCCCAAATAGTGTAAAGAAACGATACACTATAGTTTTTACAGACACGTTACATATTAAAGAAGAAAACATTTTTGAGGACTAGAAGCAACTGTTAAAAAAGCTTCTTTCAAACAATTGAACACAAGAAGAACGAGGGAATTTGAAAGATCAATCAGACAGAAAAAATGCACACAAAAAAAGAGATTGACGTATTGAATGTTGATAGCCATCTATGAAAACAGAAGTTCCTGAAAAGAGGTCAGAATCGGTGCAGTGAGGCACTCTAGCATTGTGTACGAAGATCCCCAAATAGCATGAAAAAGCAATACATTTAAAAGACAAAGATAAAATTGGCAAATTTAACGCACCAACATTTTCTCAGCTGTAGGTGTCAGGAAAGAGATCTTTGCAGTATCAGAATCTTCAAACCTAACAACTTCACCATTATACCAACGCCCATCGATGTAACGGAATCTACACTTTGATCCAACAGAGTAACTTTGCTCCTCCAAAGGTTCTGGTTTAACATCAGTTTGATCAAGTGGTTCTACTTTGACATTCTCAGCAGTACTATTGGAGTCATGCAGTCCTGCATCCACTTCTCGTAATAAACGAGCACGTTTTAGGTGAAGGAGCCCATCCTCTGCATCTTTAATGGCCTGAACAAGCTCCTCCTGAACCTGAGATGGTTTAAAAAAAACTTTAAGCCACTCCCAGAAATCACGTTTTTCTTTTGGCTCAGCCAACTTCTTCGACAAACTTCAGTAAGTGATGTGAAATGAAAACTAAAGAGCGAAAGAATCAAGTTACCTCATAATTAAAGGCACATATAAATCGACATACAACGCACAACTAGAGGCACATGTTTATCTACATCTTCTAAATGATTATATAGTTATACACATCTGACTACGAGTCTTCCCACAATGAATGCTTCTTTTAAAGAAATAATAAGCTATTAGAAAGGGGGGAAAAATCATAAAACAGGTACCAAGTAAAGTTTCCCTTCGACAAGATTTGTGCCAAAACTAAAGCAGGATACAATGGCATGTTACCAGGTCAGCAGGCTCTAGATGCCCTGCAGTTTGGAGAAAATGAAGCTCTAGATTCTATATGCAAACATAATTTGAGTAACCAGTACAATAGACACAATGACAGGCTGGTAAGCCGTTTCTGAAGCAGAGCAGACAGAGAAGACCAGTCAGCTGGGTGTTTAACTTAATCCCTAAAGAAGTGTTCCGCTTTCAGTGCTAGCGAAATCCAGAAATGCAAAGAAAGCGTTACCGATGAAATTTCTCTAACACTATGTATGTTTCAAGGGAATGGAAAGAAATTGGGAGTAATGGAAAGGAAATTAATTAAATTTCCCTTGTATGGTTAATTAATTAATAAAAGAAAGGAAAGTAAA
>JAOSBK010000008.1:15931220-15953702 GCA_027568895.1 Erythroxylum shatona
AACTATTTCTCCGAAAATCATAATAATAAAAATTTAAAATAACAACAATTTATTTATTTTTATTAACAATAATTTTAACATATTTTATATATAAATAATAACAACAATTAATATAAAAAAGATCATTTAATTATGGTATAAATAAAAATTAAAAACAATCTAAATTATTTAAAATATTACAATTTTATCATATAATAAATAATAATTATATCAAAATATCAAATAAAAATAATAATAAAGATCCTTAACTGGTACCAAGCGAAACAAACGGACGTTGGCATTAACTTGTACTGATACCAAGCAAAACAGCCTGGTATAGACTACTACCAACATCCAATATTAGTATTCATTTTCTAACTAGTACGGTACGTACAATCTGGTATTAGTCGGTACGATATGAAATACAAAACATTACATAATAATTATCGGTAATTAAAAAATTCAATCGTTTGTTTGGTTTAAATGCAAAAACTTAGAATTATTCAATTTTCAATTCAATTTTTAATTTTTTGTTTCAATTTATTTTGATAATTTTTGTTGTTAAAAGATATAAATTTGTTAATTAATTGGTCAATTTTTATTAATTAATAAAATTGTATTTAATAATTAATTTTAGTTAAATTTTAAATTTTTTTGTGAGGAAGAAAATTTATTTCTATTGTATTTTAATTTTCTTTAATTTTCTTTAAATTAATTTTATATTAAATTTGTACATTAAAAATTACAGATATTGCATAAAATATATAGGCTATTATGCACACGTACTTTAACATAAAAGCCGTAATAGTGTTTGTATTAGTAAAGCGAAGGGAATCTGAGAACTCACCAGCAGAATCTTTCATTCGATCCTTGAACAAACAGTGTTGTTGTTTGGGCGATGGAGAAAGGAAAAGCGGTGATGGGTTCTGGGCGGAGATGGGCCGTCGATTTCACTGACGCCTCCACTGCTCCTTCTTCCCGCGACATCCCGGATCCTCCTGGTTTCTCTCGCGCTTCTCTGGACCAGGTCTCTCTTTCTTTCTCTCTCTCTCGATGTCTAGTGTTTATGTTTTTAAACAGATTTTGATTTGCCTTTCTTCGATTTCTCAGGATGATTCAACGCTGACCAAGCAAAAGAAGGATGCTGAAGCTAATTGGAAAGCTCAGGTCTTCTCCCCCTTTTCTTCAATTTTTTATTAGGAATATTTCTCTGTTATGAAGATGATGGTAATGACTGGTTCATATTAATTTCTTTCTTTTGGATTGCCGAATTTTTACAATTTAGAATGATTGATGTGTATGGGTTGGCTTAGAATAGTAACAAGTGAATAAAGATGTTGGGATTAAAGAAATCCTCTCCTTAGTTGAATCGTTGATTGGTTTCTTGTTGAGTAAGTGAGATTCAGGTTTGATACAACAATTCCAAGTCAAGTTCACCCTAGTCTGATTAAGACGTAACTTTTAGTATTTTTCTCAACTATTAAAAGGTTATTGGCTGACCTAAATGCAGTGCTAATTTGCAGTCTGATATAATTTATGACAGAAAGCTTGGGAAGTAGCGCAAGCCCCTTTTAAAAATTTGCTAATGATGGGCTTTATGATGTGGATGGCTGGTAATACAGTGCATCTATTTAGCATTGGGATTACATTTTCAGCTCTTTGGCAGCCGATAAATGCTCTTCGAGCAGTTGGAAGTGGTATGTCGTTACAAACTTTCAAGTCATACTGCTTTATATTGTGCAACGGAGTATCTTTTGTACTTTGTGTTGTAATCGTAAGTTATTTTACAAAGAGACTGAGGGAGAATTTGATGGAAAGGCAACTTATGCAGTCCTACAGAGTTTCTTATGATTTTAATGTTACTTGTGGAGTCTTTCATGCCAACCCACTTCAGGATGTTATATACACTGATTAAACTTCTGTCTCGGCTAGTGGAATTGAATACTTATATATGCGTTAAAGAGAAATCATTTATTGCTCTGATGAAACAGTTGTCCTGAACCAAATGCCAAAACAGCACTAATCGTTATGGCCTTTCTTTGGCAATATGTTGTCTTATCTGGTATGCTGCTATAAAGAGTTGCATTTTTGCAGATAACATGCGACTCAATATTCTCCTCTGATTTTTTAGGTGGCCTTGTTCAATTGCCAACTTTCCTTATTACAATTTGAATAGGACATCATCATTGCATGTAGTTTGACGCTTCTCATGATTGCTTACCCTGCTTCTGAAGTTTCACTATGTAGAGTATCATTTGCCTCCCTGTTTGTTGTCTGCAGTTTTTGAGCCTTATAAAGACAGTAAGGTAGAACTTCTTGGGCCCAAGTTACTCTTTGTTGCCCTAAATTTGGGTGGTTTAGCTTTGGGTATCTGGAAGGTGAGATCCACTTCCTTGATCTTTCTTAAATTGATTATCCTTCAGAAGACTAAATATAATAGAAAAAATTTGAGCATATCCATTTTAAATTTTGCTTACGCTATTTTCTTCAATTCTGGCAGCTCAATACATTGGGGCTTCTTCCAACGCATCCATCAGACTGGGTTTCATCCTTGCCCCCGGCTCAGGTCATTTGTTTCTTCCTGATAACTAAACTATGTTTTATTGCTTAGGAGATTAAGACATTCTTCAAATAGGTCACACTTGTTAAACAAGCTACAAATCCATTAGCTCTGAAGACATTCAGATACTTCCACACTAACCTTAAAGTTTGTTTTTGCCTACATTTTTCCTTCATGAACATCAATTTTTGGAGAACAATCTTCTTCACGAGAAGGTTTAATCACCTATGCCATCTTCCATAGGATTCTTTCTGATGATTGTGATCTTAATTTTCAGGAGGTTGAATATTCAGGCGGTGGTATTCCTTTGCACTAATTATTACTTGAGAAGATTAGGATGAAAGACCTTCAATGGAGCGCCTGAATTAAAATTCCTTCCGTGCCCACCAGGTCATTAGGTGTTTAACCGACCACCCTGCAAATCATCTTATTTAGATACTGTCTTGAATTTTGTGAACACTGTATGATCATGATCATCTTTGGTAAACAGGCTTGGGATTCTTGTACTTTCATCTGATTTAGTGGAATAATGATATATTTTTTCCCTTCCTTTCAGTTCTGTTAAATGACAATTAAACATGAAGTTTGAAGTAGATTCTTGCGTCCGTTTTTTCCTCTATTGAACGTTATTAATTTTGTCAGTGGTGCTTGTCTTGACCTAGCTTACTTGTATTAGTTTTTTTCTTAATCTGCTTCATTGATATGTAATGGATACCGGGTTAGAACCTACTTTCTATTTTTTGAACTGATTATAACACTAAATTTCTTTTGAAAGTTAAATCCTTCTTCTAAAGATGTCTCTAGATTTGAGTATTAGATTTTTTAAAAAATTTAGGATGCAGTTAGTAGTAACCCTCGACGTTTGTAATTTGAACCTATAGTTATATTCAATAGTACAAGGAACTAGTTGGGGCCATTTCTAGTTTTTGTATCTTCTTTATGCAATTGTCCATCTTAAATATGACAATAACATTTTGATAAGTGGTGCTTTTATTTTACTTTATTTACAAAACTTCTTAAAGACTGTTAGAAATATAACAATAAGTTTATCTGATGAAGGATAGAAATCCAATTTTCAACCATAATTGATAACAAATTAGAGTATTTTTAAAGTTTGTTTATTCCTTAAATCATTTTTTAAGGAACTGTCTTTAAGTTAAATAATGCATCTTCAAGCTCATCATGCAAATAAATGTGTTACTTATGCACAAGATTAAAGTTTTGAAACTGTTTTATCTTGTGTAAAACTAGAAAATGATATCGATACAAGTTTAAGAGCCAGTTGTTAATCTAACTATGTTAAATATGCTTAGTTTTAATTTCAAATGCAAAGGTTATTACTTACTTTGAGAGTGGTTGGTTCGTGTTCCTGGCGTCTTGCGGTGAGAGTAAACATAAAAGGCTTACTGACATCAAAGTCACATTCTTTTTCTTGAGTTTTGTTTTACCGAACTCAGTGTCTTAGCCTTGGGCGAGGCCTAGCCAACTGGTCAGTTATTCTTTGTCACCGGCCACTGATCATATTGATTCTATCTTTCTCACACTGTACCAACATTCCCATTTAACCATGGAGTTCACGGCGGAGCAACTGAGCCACTACAACGGCTGCGACCCACCAAAGCCCATTTACGTCGCAATCAAGGGTCGGGTGTTGGATGTCACCAGCGGGAAGTCCTTCTAAGGACCTGGTGGTGCGTACGCGATGTTGTCCAACATGGACGCGAGCAGAGCTCTTGCAAAGATGAGCAAGAACGTAGAAGACGTTTGCCCTTCTCTAGATGCTTAATAACTGATGTGTGAATTCTTGCTTTGCCATTTAGTTCTTGTTTGATGTCAGTGAGTTGGTACAAGTACTGAGAGCTCCGGTGGCTCATTACTCAACAGCTGATAGCTCTTTAAGGTTGTCGGAGTTGCTTCTGGCGTTACTAGTGTTGTGGGCCGTAGGAAAATGGTGCTTGATTAGAGGAAATGATCTGAGTCTAATTTTACAGTGTCTTATTTTGTGTCATAAATTTCAATCATTCATTTATACAAGGAGCTCACAAGTCTTATTTTGTCTTATAAATTTCAGTCATTCATTTATGTAAGGAGCTTACGGGCTTCCAATCAGCCACATGAACAATGGGCGTTCAGTCGATTATAGTATTATTGCCATTCAATTTCTGTAAATCCTATTTATTAAATAAATAAATATTTGTAAAATAAAATAAAGAAAAGAGTAATGAAACAGGTGATTTGTGGCAATTTTTTAAGGCATTGTTAATTTTCTGGCAAAAGATAGTTACTGATTGGAAGGACGGCTAAAAGGTCTGTTTTAGATATTCGTTGACTACAATGCTGTAAGATCGTGTAGACAGTTCTACGGCATACAGGAGATGACAATATGGTTAACCAAAGTCAATTTTGGTCTAGCGTTACAGTTTGGTAATGGCCACATGTAACTAACTTTTTGCTAACACAAATGCTCGTTAGTTTGCTTTCATCGCTGTCTCTTTCTAGGCTTCTTTAATTTCCCAGAGATGGAGGGTTCAGATGCTTCCTCGTACAAAAACCCAGTTGTAGAGAAACCCAAAGAGTCGGTCTATTCGTCCAAGTGACACCTTCTTTTTCTTCTTGTCTTGGCCAGTAAGTCATGTTCTCATCTCCAACCGACCGTAAACCATTGCTTTTTTTTTCACCTCTTTTGTCAAGAGTAATAATTTTCTAACGGGATTTTAGTTTAAGCAGTTCCATTTCCGATACTCGACCATTTCTGTACTTTTTTCGTGCTAATATTCAAAGATTGCATCTTTATCATCATCTAGGTGACAAGGATTGCTGCCTCCTGATATTGATACTTTATCTTTGACAAATTAAACTTCTTTTTTCTTTTCCAATCACCGCCTACATGGCCACAAGAACTGCAGCTTTTTACACCAATCCATTACCCTGCAAGCATCTTGAAGATTACAAGCTCAAGCACGGTTTAAATGGATACCGATCCCTTTCAAAGTTCCTGCGAGCCACTTCAAATGGAAGAACAAGCGTCAAAAAGAGTGAACATCTCATAGCCAGATGCATTTCTTGTAATGGGTCTCAGGGTAGAATCTTTCTTTGTTTGGTTTGCTCTTCATTCTCTTGCTCGACTCATATACTATTGCATGCCCGGTCCAAGATTAGTCATGAGATAGCTGTTGATATTGAGAGATCAGAGCTTTATTGCTCTGTGTGCAATGATCAGGTCTATGATCCTGATTTTGATAGGGTTGTTGTGTCAAAAATCATCATGGACATGCCAAATAAAACACTTACCTTGGAAGATAATACAAGGAGATCAAGCAAGAGGAGGAAATTGAACTCAGCAGTGGATTTGGATTTGAAAAAGATTGAACAGTTGGCTTCATCGAAGGATGGCAGGGCGAAGTCGTGTTATCCACCAGGATTGAGAGGGTTGAACAACCTGGGTAATACTTGTTTCATGAATTCTGTGTTGCAAGCATTAGTTCATGCGCCCCCTTTCAAGAATTACTTCTTGAGTGATCGGCATGATCGCGAAACTTGTGGAAAAAGATCATCGGATCGCTTATGCTTGACTTGTAATATGGACGCTATTGTCTTGTCTATGTTTTCTGGGGATCGTACGCCTTATAACCCAGCTCAGTTTCTTTACAGGTTTGCCTAATAATCTCCATGCAAATCTTTAATTTCAGTGTGCCTTTATGCGTCTTTCTTTAATGTCGCCATCTAGTTGATTGATTGAAGCCGGATATCAAACTATAGTTTACTTGGTTGATTCCTCTATTTGCCCATACATCTTAAGATGATATTTCAGTTGGCTATCTGTAAGCTATGACCAGTTCCCTCATTAAAATGTTTCTGTAAAAATGTAATCTTTGTTTTTTATTAAGGATTTCTGGAAAGAACATTCATCTTTTTCTGTAATGTTATATTCTTAGTTAAAGTTGGTTGGCGGAAAATGGAAGTTGAATGCTATAGCAATTGGCTGACTCGTTTCTGTATATTTAAGTCAATATGTGGTGCTAGATCTCTTTGTCGCTCGTAAATATATGTTTTGAAGAGATAGTGAAGGTATATTTTGCTAAATAATTAACTTTGTCTCTGAATGAAGCTGTTGGCGTCATTCAACAAACCTAGCTAGTTATGAACAGCAAGATGCCCATGAGTTCTTCATTTCAGTGTTGGATGCGATTCATGAGAAAGATCGAAATGAAAGAAGCTCAAATGAAGGTAATGTGACAAGGAAAGTTTTCTTTCTACTATACACACGTGCAACCAATTCAAACATTATGCAAGTTTCCCAGATATACTAGTCTTACTCTCACACAATCAAGGAAATCATTCCTCAATACCACTCAAGATGTGAATGGCGCTGAGTTAAAAGTTTCATTTGTTAGATTTATTTTTTAATTTCTAAAACATTACGCATTCCCTGAAGACAGGGCAAAACAAATTTTCAGTTTAAGTAGGAAGGTGACTAAACTCTCCATAATTGTTATTGGGGTGAATTTATTAGGAACAATTTTAGAATACATAAAAAAGATGTTAGAATAGTTTGTAGATTTTGGTAATTAAGGTGTCTGTGGAAATATTTTTTTAATGATATGAACCAATGACTTTTCAAATGCAGAGAACTCTGGACTTGAAGGAAGAAAGGCATTTATTGATTGGTTGGTAGCTTTGATCAACTTTCACATCTCTTCTTTTCTGCAGATAATGAAGATTGTCAATGTATTGGTCATAGGGTTTTCTCCGGTATGTTGAGATCAGATCTCATCTGCATGACATGCGGCTTTACTTCCAGTACTTATGACCCTTTCCTTGACATTTCACTCGACTTAAACACAACGTCAGTCAACTTGGCCAACAGGTCTATCACATCAAAGGAAAGCACAAGAAGATCTACTCTGTTGGGTTGTTTGGATCTCTTTACAATGCCAGAGAAGTTGGGGTCAGATGAGAAACTTTACTGTGAGAATTGTAAAGAAAAGCGGGCCTCTTTGAAGCAAATGTCTGTAAGGCGACTTCCATTGGTGTTGTCACTACATATCAAACGGTTTGAGCACTCCGCAGTGAGAAAATCGTCCAGGAAAATTGATTGGCACTTGCCATTTCCTTTCACTTTAGACATGACCCCGTATTTGTCATCATCCATTATCAGCAGCAGGATTGGAAATAGAATGTTTTCTTTTGATAGTGATGAAAAAGATACTGCAGAGTTTGAGATTTTTGCCGTGATCACTCATTCTGGTAGACTGGAATCTGGTCATTATGTCACATATCTGCGCTTAAGGAACCAATGGTACAAATGTGATGACGCTTGGATCACAGAAGTAGATGAAGAAGTTGTGAGAGCATCAGAATGCTATATGTTATTCTATGTGCGGTAAACTTTTTACTACAAGGAGAGTTATGATTTTAGCTGCATACAAATGTCCATAAGAAGGGAAGATTTATTTTAGTAGCTGGTTGTGGTGCTAGATAGGATTTGGCAAATATAAAATGAAGTTTCCAGATCCATCAGAAGTCCACAAGGAGGGATCCATTTCTCCAAATGGCTGCTTGTTGATTATGAATGCTGCTGGAGCTAGCTATATAAAATGAACTTTCCAATAAGTCTGCTGTGAACCCAGTAAAATGAAAAAGACAGCTGAAATCTCAATGTGAGTGTACATGCAGGAACATGACAATTGGTAAGGAGGAGGGGATATTCTTACATTCTTTTGTTGCAATCAAGGTTGAGCCATGATCCGTTTCTGGCTACTAAATTGCATATTGATGGAGACCAACCATTTGGAAGTACATAGTTCAATTTTCTGCAAAGTTGTCACTTATGAGCAAGGCAACGGTTTTTTCATTCCCACTTTTTTAGACGGAAAAAACCAGGTGATATTGGATTTCATAAGACATCTCATATCGGGTTGTACTGATTCTCTTACAAGGTCTTGGTAGTATTCTATTTGACTGTATCAATTCAGTCATCGTGAACAATAAAATTGGATTCCACTGTTACCATGTTGTTACCATCCCTTGCGTCTGTCATTCGGTCACTTGCATTTTTAGGGCAAAGTTCTGGATTTTATTATAATTTACCATAAGTTGTACTTGACAAGAACGAAAAGGAACACAGAAGAAGTGAGGATTGTCAAACATCAGGATACATTGTAATAACATTCTCAGAAGTTCTCCCCATATAATAATAGTAACTTGGCATGTTCATACAAATTGACGAAATTATGAAAGTTTTTTGAACATGCTTTCGGAAAAGATATATTGATGAATGATAAAACTGATGCTCAGCTTGCTTTAAAGATCTTCTTATCAGTAAAAAGCCAGATTTTAGTAATCCATCTGGTAGAAAAGAGTCTCCGGTTTCTTGATAGAAGTTGGAGAATTTTGACAAATCATGAGAAACATCACCAGGGAAGATCTTGAAGAGACTAATTATTGATCTTGAAGAGACTAATTATTCACTGTAATTTGATTGGGATCAGCACCAAAAAACCTATCGAGATGTGTGTTATTTTTGCCTCAAGCCATGGTTTCCAAAGACAATACCTATGGGAGGAAATTAACTTAATGCATAGTAATGTGAGAGGCTCCTGGTCCTTAACGGGAGATTTCAATTGCTTCTTGAACTATGAAGAGACCATAAGGGGTAGTAGGTGATCAGGATAGAAGTGTAGAGAATTATAAGACCTCTTCAAGAATACTGGACTAACAAACCTTAAAGGATTTAGGAACACTTTTACTTGGACCAACAAGCAAACTAAAGATTGGTTCCAGATGGAAAAACTAGATAGATGCCTAGTCAATCCACAATGGCTTCAACAATTTCCAATGAGCTCAATAACATTTGGAGAGCAGATTACATCAAATCATAACCCTATCTTTACAGATTGTGAAACTATAAGAGAAAAGAGGAAAACCGCTTTCAGGTTTTACAACTCCCTGCTAAAACACCCAGGTTTCATGAAGGTAGTCCAAAAGGGTACGGAAACTAAAATCCATAGATCCAAAAGCTTTGCATGATTACAAAAACTGAAAGCAATAAAATGCAATTTGAGGGAAATCGCAAAAAACTAACAACGATCCTATGTTCCTCAGGAAGAAAATACACTAGAAGAACTATATTATAACCTCAAAGGGAAGCCAAGGCCAAACTAGGAGATGGTAGGATAAAAACGGAGGAAGTGGAGTTACTAGGGAATTACAATGAGGTTTTCGAGGCCTTAAACTCACAATTAAGGTAGAAATCAAGAATGTGCTGGCTCAAAGAGAGTGAAAGACACATTAACTACTATTTCAATTCCATACAAGCAAGGAGGAACAAAAACATCAGATAATTAATTGATGATGGAGGAGTACCAGTTTCAAACCAGGAGGTTCTGAAGAGGATGACCCATGACTACTTTAAAAAGCACCTTGGAATAGAACATGAAGTAGTGGAATTTCCACAAGAGGTGCTAAGGAATATAAGAGCTATCATAAAGCAAGATCAGTAGGAGCTCGATAAAGAATTCATAAAGGAGGAGATTAAAGAGGCTTTGTTCTCCATACACTCTGATAAAGCTCTAGGGCTTGATGGGTTCAATGGTAGATTCTTCCAACACACATGGGAGATCACAGGGGACTGTAAAAATTTTGAAAGAATGGAACAAGACTTATATGAGTCTGATCGAATGCAAGTAGATTGATGGAATTCAGACCAATCTTACGCTGCAATGTGGTATACAAGGTAATATAGAAAATCCTAGCAAGAATGATGATAAATTGCCTTGATAAGTTAATTAATACAGCTCACACGGAAACGGGGATTGCAAGGACGTGAATCTTGGAAATGGGAACTCCGGGTTCAGGTGTTGGTGTAGGACAGGTTTTGTTGGAGATGGCTTGGTTGTCAGAGAGGGTTCCGGAGAGGCGAGTCAACTCAACCTTATCATGATTGTGATATTCCCGAAGCTCTTTCTGCAGGTGGCTGTTCCTCCACAGTCAGGGTCGAATGCGCCTCCTCTCCACGCCACTGCCAGCTTTACTGAAGGTAACGGCTATTTTTATTGTTTCGGTAATATATGCATAGCACGAGGAAACAGCCTAAGTCTCTAACGCCCAATTTCCAGGTGTACACTTTTACTTTGTGTCTCTTTAATTTTTCGTGCGAGTTTGTTATCAAGTGTCAATGGGCATATTCTTGTTAGTAAGCTGTAATTTTAGCCATCTCCTTGAGTATCTCCCCTATGTTTATGGTGGTAATGGGTGACAGTTCCAATTTTTCAGTGCGATCTTTATTTTTTAGTTTGGAGTATTGTTATGTACTGGTACTTTCAAGTCTTCAGAAAGGGAGAAGCTCGTGGGTATCCAGCTTAGTTGAAGTTTGAGGTCATGACCAAATGAGTTCTCTATTTTATCGTTTGCCATGACGATTTACTCTTGTCCTCTGTTAACGGGGGTTGGGATTCTCTTTTAATCAACAGAGAATAGTGGGTAACGTTCGACTTTGCTATGGAACGAGCCAGCATGGAATCTTCTTCTAAGATCTGTATATAGCTCATGTTAGATCAAACAAGATGGTTGTTCGGGGGCAGTGAGGCTCGGCAACATTGCTTCGATATTGACAAACGTATTTTCACTGACGTGTAGAGTTTGACACATCACACATCCCCTTTGCTACCTTCCTTGAGCTGACTGACAAATCTGCTATGGTGCAAGAGAGGCAGTCAGTCTTTTTTTTTTATAACTGTTGATAGTCCACTTTAGAACCTGACGCGTCTATTAATACTAGACAATTCTCTTGGATTTACTTCCAACTCGACTCATCTAACTTTTTGCAAAAGCCTTTTACATTAGAATCACACCTCGGTCCTTCCTTTACCTTCACTTACATGCCTCAACAGTTGAGGCTCATTGGGCGCCAAAGCTTTGACAAGCATGGTTTGATTATATTACTGCATCCAATTGGTCCATGACACATCCATTGACATTGATTCTTCTAATTGTTTTACTGCGTTCCCTTCCTAACTACGAATCTGTCACTGCTGAAGTTTCTGTCATCCACTTCTTTATTATTAATATTATTACTATTATCAGTAGTTTAGTATTAGTATTATCATTATTATTTTATTTATTACTATTATTTTTATCTTTATTGCTATTATTATTAATATTATTATTTTTATTTATTTATTGAGCTTTCTTATTATTATTAACTTTATCTTCATTATTATCAATATTATTACTATTATTAGTAGTTTAGTATTATTATTATTATTATTATTATTATTATTATTATTATTGTTCTTGTTGTTATTGTTGTTGTTGTTGTTATTATTATTATTTTACTATTATTATCCTTTTATTGAGTTTTTTATTAGCTTTAGTTTTATCATCATCATCATCATCATTATTATTTATCATTATTATTATATATTATTCTTACTTCCTTTTGCGGTGGGGTATATTAGTTTCAGCTTTTAAGGATTTCTTAGGATAGTACGTGCGGGAAACGTAAGAGACATGGGTTAGGAGAGAAGCCTTCAGATCACGCGAATGGAATCAGTACAAAAGGGTCGGTACGTGCAACTTATAAGAATAAAAACAGAGATGATGTAATAAGGATAGGCTCTTGGAATGTGGGGACCCTCACGAAAAAGTCCTTAGAATTGGTAGAGATTTTAGATAAGTATATGATACAAATAGCATACATTCAGGAGACTAAGTGGGTAGGAGCTAAAGCAAAGGAGATAAGGGGTTCAAATTATGGTACTCGAGAAGTACACGGAAGCAAAACGGAGTAGGTATTTTAGTAGACAAGGGACTTATGAACAGTGTAGTGGGGACCACAAGGGTCATGATAGGATAATGGTGGCAAAAATTGTTTTAAGCAGTGTGGTTCACAATGTAGTATGTGTGTATGCACCTCAAGCTGGTGTAGAAGGACAATAAAAATGTACATTCTGGGAGACGCTAGAGTGGGTGTTTTTACAAATCTCTAATACTGAGCAGATTATCTTAGGGGGGATTTTAATGGGCATATAGGGGCAGATTCAAACGATTATACAGATACTCACGGGAGCTTCGGATACGGCACTAGAAATGATAGTGGGGTGGATTTATTAGACATGGCCATAGCATATGAGTTAGTAATAGTAAATTCCTTCTTTATGAAAAATGAAGCACACTTGATGACGTTTCAAAGTAGCACAACCAAGACGCAAATTGATTATCTTCTTGTCAGAATAAGTGCCAGATCATGGTGCAAGGATTGCAAAGTACTTTCGGCCGCATACCTATCAACTTAGCATAAATTGTTAGTTTTGAATCCAAGAATTAAGAGATGAAGAGCACAACTATTTACCAAGCCATGCCGCAAAATCAGATGGGAGAGACTCAAAGGGGACATGGTGGAACAGTTTAGGACTCAAGTTAGGAATAATGCACTATAGGATGTGAGTGAGGATGCGAATCGGATGTGACAAAGAGTAGCCCCCGTAGTGAGAGAGACCACCACTAAACTCCTAAGGGTTTCTAAAAGATAGGGAGGGGGCAGATGGAATCTTGGTGGTGGTCAGACGAGATCCAAGGGATGGTAAAGGCGAAAAAGAGAGCTTTTAAAGATCTGTTGGCAAGTGCAATAGAGGAGGAGCAGATAATTAATAGAGTAAGGTATAAACAGGTAAAACAGAAGGCAAAGAAGACTATTTCAGTGGCTAAAGGAGACGCTTACAAGAATACATATAAATATTTGGATACGGTCAAAAGAGCACAAAGAATTTTTAGAATAGCGAGAGATAGGGCATGTGAGACGTCAGATTTCAACCAAGTCTACTATATATGTAACGAAGTAGGACAGGTACTCAAAGATGCCCAAGCTATCATCGGAGATGGAAGAGATACTTTTATGGCCTTTATAACGAAGACTTACTGGTCAACATAGAGTTAGGGGAATCTCTCATGTCGGGACTATTTCTAAACGGGTACTCATGGGGGATGATTACAAGGGGAGAAATTATAAAAGTTTTGAGGGAGATGGGGAGCGGAAGGGTCGTAGGACCGAATGACATCCCTATAGAAGTATGGAAGCAAATAGGAGCTGTCAGTATTGAGTGGTTAGTTCAGCTCTTTAATGTGATCCTCGAGTCAGCTAAGATTCTGAATGAATGGAGATTGAGTAGATTAATCCCCTTGTACAAGGCCAAAGGAGATATTCAACAATGCCAAAACTATCGAGATATCAAATTACTAAGTTATATCATGAAGCTGTGGGAGAAGGTAATTGAAAAGAGAATCTGGAGAGCTGCTTCTATATCCGCCAACCAATTCGGATTTATGCCTAGTAGGTCCACGATAGAAGGAATACATCTACTTAGAAGACCAATGGAATGCTACAGGGAACGAAAACGAGATTTGCATATTGTTTTTGTAAATTTAGAGAAGGCATATGACAGGATTCCTAGAGAACTCATATGGTAGTGTTTGGAGGCAAAGAGCATTCCTAAGATGTATATCAGAGTGATTAGGAATATATATGAAGGAGCATTGAATAGTGTAAGGACAATAGGAGCCGACAACGAAGCGTTCTCTATTGGTATTGGACTACACCAAGGCTTGATTTTAAGTCTTTTTTATTCACATTAGTATTAGATGAACTTACCAAACATATTCAAGGAAAGGTACTTTAGTGTATGTTATTTGCTGACGATATTGTCCTAGTGGATGAGACCAAGGAAGGAGTCAATGCTAAGTTAGAACGTTGGAGAGGAGCGTTAGAATCGAAAGGTTTTAGAATGAGCAGGTCTAAGACAGAGTATTTAGAATGCAACTTTTCGGGTATCCGGATGGTACATGAGGCAACGGTAGCGATTAGCATTGATATCATACCACAGAAATCAAGTTTTAAATACCTCGGATCCATCATTCAGAGAGATGGTAATATCGATGATGATATATTACATCGTATTAGATCTGGGTGGACTAAATAGTAGAGTGCATAAGGTGTTTTACGCGATAAAAAGGCCCCTGTAAAACTCAAAGGGAAATTCTATAAAATGGTGATTCAGCCAGTCATGTTATATAGGGCAGAGTGTTGGCCTACTAAACGTAGACATACGTGACAGTTGTTGGTAGCAGAAACGCATGTGCTTAGGTAGATGTGTGACATTACCATAAGAGATAGGGTACGGAATCAGGCCGTGAGAGACAGATTACAGGTGGCTAGTATTGCCGACAAGTTGGGAGAGAAAGGGCTTAGGTGGTTTGGGCATGTACGCAGCATGCCCTCTGATGCTCTAGTATGACGTTGTGAAATAATAAACCTTAGTAGCTACAAGAGGAGGAAAGGAAGGCTTTAGAAGACCTGGAGGGAAGTGATTAAGAAAGATATGTCAGAGTTGGCCCTCACTGAGGCAATTGCTAGAATTAGGAAAATTTGGCGTGATAGGATAACGGTAAGCGACGCCCTTTAGAGTCCTCGCGCCTCATACTTATCGTATAGGAAGTACAACGCAATGTCCTTTATACCTTTGCGAGTGGTGAGTTTTTGGTCAAGCCCTTAGGTCAGGTGTAGTTAGGGAAAGATTCTCGCGATAGATGCCTAAAACTATAGGATTGTCGTATCCTCAGGATCACTCAGTGAAGACTCTTAGTGCGATTACCAACAAAAGGAGCCAGTCTTTACAAGGTGTAAGGTACTAACAGATCTGGTCAACCATCAGGTATGTCCTTATTGTCTTGTATTGTAATTCTATTTACTTAAATATTCTATGTGTCAGTTTTTACTTTTTCTTTTGTTAACCTGCATCACTATTTGCTTGTCACATCTACATTTGGGTCTACCAGAAATAATCTCTCTCCTATGTAGGGGTAAGGCTGCATACTATCAGACTTTCCTAATCCCCGCTTCACTGCGAGACTTTAGACTGTGTGTGATGATAATGATGACGACGAACATAGGAAGCAATATTCTGATGTGTCAGGAATTGTTTAAATCTTACAATTCAAAACCAATACTACAAAGTTGCACACTAAAGATACATCTTGCTAAAGAATATGATTCCATAAGCAGGAAGTTCCCAAGCAAAATTCTACAAGAAGCAAGATTTCTAAATAGGTTTAGGCCTTGGATCATGGAGTGTATCTCAACCCCTTCCTATGCTACTTTAGTCAATGAATTCAATAAGGGTAGAGATCTAAGGCAAGGGGATCTTTTTTGTACTTGGAGCGGAGGGTATCTCTGCAATAATTTCAATGGACATGTTAAAGAATCCAAATTTCGAGTAGCACCATAAATGCAGGGGTATAAAAAAATATCAACTTTCTTATGTTGATGACATATTACGTTTTGTAAAGTTAAAAAGCATCTTTAATCAATTTATTATTGAAGTCTTTAGAGAAGTTCCCCGTAGTCTCTGGGTTGAGAATGAATCAAACTAAAACTCCTTTTATCTATCCTCTAATGTCAGCAATTAAGGAAAAGGAACTGGGTTCAAACATGTTGCTCTTTCTATCAGATATCTAGGCATTCCCATGTCAAAAAAGAAAATAAATACGATGGATTATATGCCATTTATAGATGATGTCAACAAAAGGATCAATCAACTAGTGATCTCCGCATTAAGCAATCTACCAACCAACTAGCTCAAGCACCTTGCACTATCTCAAGGTGTTAAAAGCAATCAATAGGAAGCTTAAGGAATTCCTGTGGAGGGGAAATGGTAACCAATACAAAATTCCTAAGGTTAAATGGTCTAGGGTTTTCACATATGATTATAGAAATTAATCTTTACTAAGTAATCCAAGAACATATCATACTTTTGTTAAGGAAATAGGTTAAATCACTATAAATTGATTTTGTCTATTTTTTTCCTTTCTTTATTGTTATGTGTTTATTAATAAAATTATGCGTGTTTATGGTAAATTATACTTGGATATTATAATAACATGGTCATATTAATTATGAAGACATAATTCACCTATCTCTTATGTGTCATGCAAGGTCAACAAAAATATTAAATGTCAGAGGTTGTCATAAATGGATGTTAACAAGAAAAATAACTTTGAAAAGGATAAACTACTAAAATTTAAAAATATATACAAAACAATCTAAAAATAAATAAAAGTAGGCATGGGGACAGCACTGATTAATTTTCTCAAACCAAATCAATTCTCAACTCTATAATGCAATTATCAATTTTATATTAGAACAATATATTGGAAGGAGTAGAATTCAGTTGAAATTCAAAATAATATAACTACAAAGGACTTGTAACAATAGAATTCAACAAACTAAAATAAACGTGAAGAGTAAGCTCTACTTCTGACCAAGCTACATACTGTTGTTCTCGTTGACTTGCTGGTGGCATTGTTATTACTCTTCTCCCGCTCTTTTACGTCAATTAATAAACTTGGACGAAGACTAGTCAACTTCTTCTCTCTCTTCAATCAGCTTTCGGACATAACTTAAGCTTTTCAAACTTTGGAACCAATAGGATCTTGGAACGTGTGATTATAACATGTCAACTTGGATGTAATGGAACATTTTATATATTTAGAAACAAGATTTTAAATATCTATTACAAGTTAATTCTCGACTGTATAGCTGGATTAGCTGACTTAAGCACTCTACCCTCCTGACCTTAAAAGATTCGTTTTTGACATTCAAAGATAATTATGGTAGTGGAGAGTCAGTTAATACCATCACCAGTACAGCACCATTGAACTACTTGCAGTTCTCGAGGATTGTTTTGTTTTCAATTTCCTATTTTGTTTTGTTTTAGCCACGAGGTCCAACTTTTGAGAAGGCGACTCCAAGCCATCCACACATTTTCAATTTCCCGTTAACAAGTCTTACGTTTACCTGCAGGCGTCTGCGGTTGAACGGATTCAGCCATTTGAGAAAAGGTGCCATGACAACGTTGCACGGAGAACTTATTCTTTAAAACTTCTTCGTCCTACCAATTTTGGTTGGCAAACAAATTTGTGTTGGAGGTCAAATTTTCTACAGCAAAGACCATGTCTTTCCAGTTAATGTTTTAGGATTGAAAGTGAGAGTCATGTCGGAGACTGAGAGCCTGCGGCCGTCTAATGAAGAGGCTGAGGAAGACCATGAATCCGAAAGAGGACGATTCTATGACTGTATATTGGCTCCATTCCATTGGCTGAAGATGCTTGCCACTGAGACACATTGGAGCTATGTGTTTGCGGTAGTTGTTGTGTATGGAATAAGTCAGGGGATGGGTGGAGCTTTATTTCGCGTTGGGACGGAGTATTACATGAAAGATGTTCAGAAGGTTCAGCCATCGGAGTCCCAGATTTATCAAGGGATCATATTTATTCCTTGGCTTGTTAAACCTTTGTGGGGTCTTCTCACAGATGTTTTTCCCATTCTGGGGTATCGTAGGCGGCCTTATTTCGTTTTAAGTGGTAATCTTATGCATATAATCTGCTGTTCCCAGTTTTATTTCTTCCCCATTATTTATCACGTCAATTTATGTCAAGATCTGTCTTCTATATCCCCCAGAAGATCTTGTTCAATTCTTGTCGTTTGTTCTTTTTTGGTTTGCAATTGCTATATGATCTTTTCATGTTCGCTTGTGCTCTTCAAAGCTGAAAATATGGGTTCCTCTCAGGGTTTCAGATAAAGCTTAACTCCATCTACATATTTCTTTTGTGCCAGATTGATAGTTGGATCAGGCCTTAGTTTTCGTTTGATTACCAGTGGGAGTTTTAGACCCCAAAATGAGTCAATTGTATGCGTTGTATTTGACAGTTGAGAGTTGACTTGCAAGTAGTGAAAGTTGTTGAGGACGTTTCTGGATTGCTTACACTTGGTACTTATTTTGGATAAGCTAGTCTTGAAGTTTAGAAATGATGTGAATCAAAAAATAGCTTACCGCGGACAGTGGATGACATAGTGATCATTAAGCTTTCTGTCAAAACCAATGGGCATCTTAAGCTTCTGGGAAAATGCAGGAGGGGTTTCCAGCCCAAAAAGGAAATATAGGTTATGGTGGTTATATGGCAGTGGAGAAAGAAAGCGATGAATATCGAATCCGAGTACGATGGTTACAGTTGCTTGCTGTTTCGTTGAGATTGTTGGAAATGAAAAGGGAGAAGTTTCGAATTTACTTACATGTCATACATTTGTACGGGTTGTAAGAATGAAATCCATACCTCTTATGTATAATGTCTCAAGAAGTCCAGATCTCAATTCAGGGCTGTCCATGGCATTGCTTTTATTAATTTAGGGAGAAAATGTATCAATCTGCTGGAACAATATTATTTGGTGCTTAAGTTTGAGGACATTAATCTCTCTTTCAAGTTTGTCTCTGCCTTATCATAAATCATAATCTCTATTCTCTTCTGATGATGATCAGCCATTTTTCTCGTCTTTGAGCTCACCATCACAAAAGTATTTAAGCTCGGCCATTGCTTGTGTCTTTGGGATAATGAGCAAGGAAAGAACTTAAATGTGCAAATGTGTAACATTTGTGTGGTCCTTTGTCCCTAACTGTTACTGTTTCCACTTTGGATTTGAAGAGAATACTTTCCATATTCAATGTAGTGAATCTTTTAGCTTTCAAAACTTATATCTCGTCTAGAGAATGCTTGGCAGAATATCTATCCCTGAGAGTGATTGGCAGAATATCTTCTCTATTTCAGGACTTGTGGGAGTGTTCTCAACACTCGTATTGGCTTTGCATGACAAGGTCCAACTTCTATTTGCATTGGTTTTATTGACGACTCAAAGTATGTATGTAGCCATTGCAGACGTGACTATAGATGCCTGTGTAGCAGAGAACAGTAATACCCATCCTGCACTGGCGGCTGACCTGCAAAGTTTGTGTAGTTTCAGTTCCTCAATTGGAGCGTTACTGGGATACTCTCTGAGTGGTGTTTTTGTTCACCTACTAGGTCCTAAGGTTGAGCGCTTGTTAGCTTGCCACTATTATCATGTTATCTCAATCTTTCCATTGTAGGCAGAAGTTTATTCTTATGTGTTGCAGGCTTAATTCTTCTTCTGTTTTAGGGGGTCTTAGGCTTGCTGGCAATCCCAGCTGGACTTGTATCTCTGGTAGGAATGACGCTCGGCGAATCCAACACCCGGAATTCTGTTTGTAGAGAGGTATTCTTTCTTTTCTTCTTGAATTTGATATTTCCACTTTGAGACTCAAAATCAATGCATCTTTTGCTCAGGTACACCAAAATATTGTTGATGCTGGAAAGGCTATGTGGAAAACATTGAAATTTCCAGAGGTTTGGAGACCATGTTTATATATTTACTTATCTATCACTGTAAGTTTGAATATCCATGAAGGTTTGTTCTACTGGTATACGGATTCAAAGGAGGGTCCGTCCTTTTCCCAGGTATATGATTCTATCTTAGCTATCATTCTATCCATTATTTTCTTCAGATTCACAAGGAATGTACTATACTGCAGAAGTTTGAAGCAACCGTTTTTAGTCTAGAATGACCTGATACTCTCTATGTTCTTGGGATTGATACTCTTTTGTTCATGAAGCTTGTTAGCGCAGAGCATTGACCATAATAATACAATTTGTGTTAATAATATTGTGTACGGATGGTTTGTGCAGGAGGCCATTGGCTTCATTTCCTCGTTTTCTGCAGCTGGATCATTCTTGGGGGCATTACTGTATCAGAATGTTCTGAAAAATCATCCCTTCAGAGACCTGCTTTTTTGGACTCAATTTCTATATGGTTTAACAGGGATGCTGGATTTGGTGATGGTGTTGCGACTCAACTTGAGACTTGGAATACCAGACTATTTCTTCGCTGTGTTTGATGCAAGTTTCTCTCATGTAATTGGACGGCTCAAGTGGATGCCTCTTCTTGTTCTCTGTTCCAAGCTTTGTCCCCCTGGCATTGAAGGCACTTTCTTCGCTTTGCTCATGTCAATTGAGAACCTTGGACATTTTTCATCTTCATGGCTTGGAGGCCTCCTTCTTCATTTACTTCATGTTACCCGAGTAAATTTTAATAACCTCTGGCTGACCATCTTGATCCGTAACTTACTGAGACTCACTCCACTTTGTCTGCTATGTCTGGTTCCAAATGCTGATCAAAATGCTACTTTACTACCAACTGAAATCTCGGGGTCAAAAGAGGGAACTGAAACTCAAGTAATTGAAAACATTGAATTGGTTTCTCTGGTAAGCAAGATGGATGAGATGTAAGCTCTCACAAAACCATCTGCTCAACATTTTTGCATGTGCAGAATTCCTTGTCTTAACTAGTTGAGACTGAAATTTGACAAGTTGGTGGGGTTCCAAGGAAAGAAGCTTTATGAGCTAGAACGAGTTTACAGGAAGGAAATGATGTCCCCTTCCCCTGTCCTCCTGGAGATCCAACAGTTTATTGTTCAACCAATAAAAAGTTGGCTCCAAGGAAACTGTTTTGTTGTATTCTTTTTGACAAAAGGAGATGTAATTCTTCTTTTACTTGGAGGATTCATAAATTCATTGGCCATAGTTTGGATACTAAGATCATATCTTTTCACCTTTCCATCTGTTAAAAAATAGAAATAGTTATCACAAAGAATAGATAAGTATGATCACCCCTTGCAGCTCAGTGTAGAGGAGACTTAAAATTATTGTGGAACTTCCAACGGATAGAACCACATTTTAATAATAGTAAAAGTCCAACCACATCTTTTAATAAATAGTTTGAGAAATCCTAAGTATAGTATCTTCTTTATAATGGAATGTAAAAGGTTTTTTCTTTTGTCCCAGGTTTCTAAATATCAATATTAAGAGAAATAGACTAGATTGTGTGATCATATTTAATAATTAATCAAAAGAAAAAGAATCAATGCACTCACTAAAATAAAGTATTCAAATAATGGGATGGTTGGATTAACTCAAACAAAAAACACAACAATTTAATTTGGAAACTAGTAAGAAATCAACTAATAATTAATTAAGAGAATCAATCAAAAGAAAAATAACTAATTAGATCAAATTTAGCGGAGTTTAACTTGAATTATCGGTTCTATAAATTATTCAAAAATTGGTCAATAATTAACTAAGAGAAATTAAGTAATGCAAGCACTAAATACCACTATTTAGAGCTACGAGGAGAACCTTGAAATAACTAGTAAGGTTATTCATTTGTGACCAAAAGGTCACAGTCTCACAGATTTGAGTCACAGAAATGTCCAAAGAATTAGGCTATACTAAATGGTCAAACTGAGTTCAACACAAATTTTACAATAATTTGGTCAAAATTTAGTTAGAAATCAATCAGTAATTAATTAAGAGAAATTAATCAAAATAAAAAGAATCAATTAGACCAAATTAGGTAGTTGAGTTGTGGTCAAGTTAAACCATATAGTGGTATAGTCTAGATACTATTTAGAAACTAGTCAATAATTGATATAGAGAAAAAAAAACCAAGACAAAAGAAATTAATTCAAACATTGAATAATATTATTCATATAATCAAACCAACCTGGGAGGTGAAACTGATTTAACCCCAAACTTCACAATGGTTTGGTCTACTAAGAAGTTAGAAATTGATGAGTAATTAATCAAGAAAAAGTAACCAAATAGAAAGGAATAATTGCAAACATTAAATACTAATATTTTAGAGACATAAACCAAACTTGATGATTGAACCGAGATCAACTAAATTGCAAAATAATATAATGTGAAAACTAGTTATAAATTTATCAATAATTAATTGAAATAAATAAATCAAAATCAAAATAATTAATTAGACCAAATAGGTTGGTCAAATCAGGTACAGCTTGAATTGCATAGTGTCCAATGTTGGACCAATGGTGGTTGACAAATTAAATTCCTTTATGCTTTGATAATAATAAAATATATAGAAATAGTTAAGGAATTATTTCAGGTAATACATCAAGACTGCATCAATCTTGAATGGGCAAGACATAAATCAAGGTGAAATCAAGAAGGAAATAATCTTCAGC
>JAOSBK010000008.1:15956918-15972127 GCA_027568895.1 Erythroxylum shatona
CTTGCCTAAGTGTAGGAATAGTGTGCAGAGATTCAGTAGAAAAATTGTATGGATCTGGATAGAATTAGCCAAAGTGGTCTTAATGAAAGTTGTAGTTTATATTTCCAGCTTTCTAACGCTATAAGGTATGATATTTTTCGATATCGGGACTGGAAGTTATGATCGATTGAAGTTTTAATGTTGTTTAGGACGAATTTTAGGGGCAGTCACTTTAACTAAAATTTTGACTTTCATAGAGGCGGAAATTGCTCTCAAAATCTTCATGAAAGTTGTAGGTTGTTTTTTAATCTTTCTGTTGGTATAAAGTATAGAATTTTTGGGCAATAGAGAAGGAAGATATGATTTTTAGAAATTATAATGCCGTTTAGGATGAGCTTGTTGATCAGTCACTTTTGCGTGAATTTTTGACCCCTTTAGAGACCGAAATTGTTTTTAAATCCTTCATGGAAGTTGTAAATCTTTCTTTTAGCTTTCCAGTGATACCAAATTTGCACATTTTGGTGTTCTGGGTCACAAGTTATGAATTTTAGAAGTTTGAAAGTAGGAAGAGGAGAAGTCAGCATTTCATGCGCCCTCGCAAGGGCGAGCGTTAGCGTGCGCTCGAGATCGAGAGTGCGAGGGCGCTCGCAACTGTGATTTTTTTATTTTTATTTTCCTCCCCAATTCGACCCCTCTCCCTTCTTTTGGCCATAACTTTTTTGTCCGACCTCCGATTGACCTGATTTTTGAAGCGTCGGATTTCTAAGACATTCCTCAAAATTTTGTAGGCTTTGATTTGAATTTGAAAATTTTGGATTGAATCAAAGTGAGTTGGATATATTTTTTTTCCGAACATGCTTCAGTATTTTGATGATATCTTGATCTGTAGAGATCCGATTGGGTTGATTTTTGTTTCAAATTAAACTAGAGTCATGGAGCTACAACTTATCTGAAGAAATTGAATTTCAATTTGGGCCTTAAGATTTTCAATTTTTGGACTGAATTCGGATATAGTATTCAGTCTTGGTTTAATGTGAGCCCTTCATGCAACTATGATTCCGAATGTTGGACTTCGAAAACAGAGTCCAACATTAAGTACCATTGTCTAGAGAATCAAACTAACTAAGGTGGTCTAGCTAACTAGTAATTAACAAAAAAGCAAGTAAAATAAATATAATTAATGTGGTCATTAAATACCAATGTTCAGAGAAATAGGCTAGACTAGATAGTCGAATTGAGTTCAACACAAACTGTACATTAATTTGGTCTGAAACTAATTAAAAATTGGTTAACAGTTAATCAAAAATAGAAAGAAACATAATTAATTGGATCATATTAAGAAGTTAGGTTAAGTTCAATATGAATTACACAATGTTATGTTCTAGAAAATACTTAGAAATTTGTGAAAAGAAACAAAGAGAAAATGAATTAATGTATCTATTAAATATCAATATTTAGAGAATTAGACCATACCATGTGGTTGAACTAAGCTCAACTCAAACTATATAGTTTCAGAGAGCTAGTGATTAACTAAGAAATAGTAACCAAATGAAAAGGAATCGATGTAATATCATGTCGAGAGAACTAAACTAAACTGGATAATCATACTAAGTTCAACCGAAATTTAATAATAATTTGGTTTGTAAACTAGTAAAAATTAATCAACAATTAATCAAGAAAAATAAACAAACAAATAATAAATTAGACCAACTTGAGAGGTTGGTTAAGGTCAACTCAAATACCATAGTATTCTGGTCTAGAAACTATATAGAAGTTAGTCAAATTAGGAGAAAGAAATCAATAAAAAGGAATTAATGCAACCACTGAGTATTAATAGTCAAAGAATTAGACTAGACTAGGTTATCAAACTGAGTTTGAACCAAATTACATAATGAATTGGTATAGAAATCAGGTAGAAATTGGCTAGTAATTAACTTAGATAATGCGATAAAAAAAAATTAAATACATGTAGTCACTGAATAGCAATGATTAGAGAATTAGACTAAACTAGATGATTAGACTAAGTTTAATTCAAACTGCAATGTAATTTTAGTCCAAAAATGATATGAAATTAACTTGTAATTAATTGAGAGAAATCAATCAAAAGAAAAAAGAATCAATTGGATCGTAGTGCACAATCATGTTTAGTTCAACCTAAACCACACATTTGTTTGGCTTGGAAATTACATAGAAATTAATCAAAAGTTAACCAAGACAAGAAACCAAAATAAAAAGCTTTTCTGCTACCACATAACACTTCTATTGAGAGAATTAGACTAGATTAGGTGGTCAAACTAAGTACAACATGAATTTCAAAGTGCTTTGGTCCATAAACTAGCCAAAAGTTTAGGTAGTAATTAACCAATAAAAAGTAACTAAATGAAAAAGAATCAATGCAATTACTGAATACTAATATCCAAAAAACTAGACTAAACTAGATGGTTAGATTGAGTTCACTCCTTATAGCATAATAATTTTGTCCACGATTTGTAAAAAGTTAATCAATAATTAATTAAGAGAATTCAATTAAAAGAAAATCAATTGGACTAAAGGCTGGGTTCAATTCAACTCCAAGCACAAAGTGGTAATATCTAAAGACTTCTTAAAAATTGGTTAATAATTAATCAAGTGAAACGAAACAAAAACAAAAAGACTAATGCAATGAGTAAATACTACTGTTTAGAGAATTATAGTAGACTAAGATTGTGCTTGTTTCCCTTGGAAGAATGGTGATATGAATTATAATGAATATAGTGAGAAATGAAAATTGATTAATTCCTCACTATATTAGGAGATATGGAGTATTGCCTTAAAAGAATATATAAAAGTATTGTTATTCCAATCATAATATGTTACCAACCATCTTTTTTTATTCCTCCAATCATAATATGTTACCAACCATCTTTTTTTATTCCTTACTTATTCCTTTCTTTTCATACTAACTAACCAAGCACCCTCTAAATGATCGAACTAAGTGTAGCCTAATTTGTATAGTGATTTGGTTCGAAAAGTAGTCCGAAATCCATTAGTAATTAATTACGAGAAAGCAACTAAAAGAAAAATAGCTAGTGCAATCATTAAATACTAATTTTATAATAAATGGACTAGATTTGATGGTCTGAAAAATACTTAAAAATAAAAAATTATTAGTTGACATAAATAAATTAAAATAAAAATTAATTTGATAAGATTAGGGACGAAGTGAGTTCAACTCGAACCACATAATTGTTTGATATGAAAACTACTCATAAATTAGTCATTAATTAACCAAGATAATGAAACCAAGGGAAAAGGAATTAATGCATTCATTGAATACCACTATTTAAATAAGGCTAAAACACATTTAACTCATTGTGGTTTATATCTTGGTACATTATACCCCCTCTATTTTAAAAATAAACTTATTATTACCTTTGACCACCAGTCAAAGAAACTTAGAATTCAAAAATATTTTTTTACCCCTACATCACCACCACTATGCATGATGCATTTTTTTGGACAAAATACCTTTTTAATTTTTTGTTGACTAAAATATATTGAACCCTTATATTTTTTGCTTTATTTTATTATGAGATCTATTTCAAAAATAAAAAATATTTAAGTATGGATTACATTTTTCGTTAATAAATAAAAATTACTAAAAATACCATTGTCTTCACACCTGTACTTCATTACCGTTAATTTCTGAAAAAAATTTAAAAACAAAATTTATTTATGAAATAAAATTAAAAAAACAATAATTAAATAACATATCACCATTTTTCCCTTTTGCAATATAAAACTATAAATTATCTTCTTTAAGCTCTTTTTCAGTTTTCTAACTTATTCCCTTGCTAGGAATGACAACGGGTCGAGTTGAGCTCGAGCTGCTCCTAGCTCGACCAAACCCACAGGCTGATTGGTCTGTGGCCTGATAGGCCCAAGGTTGCCTGGCCCATGGCCCTACCCGTTCATGGGCAACTGGCCTATGACCCAGCCCCTAGCCTGATGGACCAAAGGTAAGTCGACCCGACCCAACCCCACTTTATGTTTTTTTAAATTAAAACGACTATTCCAGCTCGTCTTGAATCGTGACCCGACAGGGCCAAACTGTCCTGACCCATAGGCCGGCATGTGACTTAGTCAATCAGACCGAGCCACATTTAGCATTCCTAACCGTTACCCACCAGTTTTTATCTTTTGTATTTATAGTTTTATAGAGCAAATGAGAAAATATAAAAAGTGGTGATATTTTATTTTATTACTGCTAATTATTTTTTTAAATTTTGTTTCATAAATAAATTATCTTTCTTTAGTTTTTTCATAAACTATGGTCATAAAGTATAATTGTGAAGATAATGATATTTTTAGAATTTTTCCTTTTTATTTATTAATGATAAAAATGTAATTCATGCTTAAAATAATTTTTATTTTTGAAATATAGGGATAATAAAATAAAGTAAAAAGATATAGGAGTTTAATGTATTTTAATCCATAAAAGACTAAAAGGGTATTTATGTCCAAAAATGCAACATATATAGTTTTGGTGATATTATCATAATACATGAGTAATTTTTTTTTTTAATTTTAAGCTACTTTAACTCGTGATCAAAGGGAGTAATAAGTATATTTTTAAAATAAAAGGGAGCATATCGTACCAAGGATAGAACACACGGGAGGTTAAATATATTTTGGTCTTATTATTGGACTAGATTAGGTAGTCAAATTGAATTAAACCCGAGCAACATAGTAGTATAATCCAAAACTAGCTAGAAATTGATTGGTGATTAATAACGAAAAAATAACTAGAGGACAAAGAAGAAGAAAAAGAAGCATTAATTGCTTGATCTGTTATTTTTTCCGACCATTAATGAAACAACCTTTATATTTATACCATTAGACTTTGATATTTAGTTTTATGTAACGGTTCATTAAAGTTTTATAAATGGTTTTAAACAACTAATAAAAATGATGTTCATAATTTGATCTTGGTACAATATTTGTATTACATAATCATATGTCATAAGTTTTAATTTTTAATTTTTAATTGATCTTTTAAATTTAAGACTTTGTATAATTTCTTCTTTTTAATACTGCATATATTATTTTAAGATGTTATGTTTACGTATTACTCAAAATGACATACGGTATTAACCAGTATTAGTATAATACTGTGACAGAATCAAATTTGATGCAAATATCGATACGATATTCATAACATGATAATAATATACTAGAAAGATTTGTGTACAAAAGGCAGTTTAATTGATATATTTTATAATTTTGATTAATATTATGAAATTAAAGTTGCAAATTTAAAATATAATTTATCCTATTTTATATTAGATTTAAATTATTTTATTTATCTATTTAGTTTATATTTTATTATTATATTAAAATTTTATTGAATGCTATTCAATATATCATACCTTGATTTTTTAAAATCTGATTTTCTAAAAAATATAAAATATTTTAGAAATTCAAAAAATGCGATTGGGCTACTAGCCCAAAAATGTTTTGTGGGCTCTCGAAATCATTTTATATCATTAGACTATAGAAAAAAAAAGAAAAATACCAAAAAAAAAGAGATAGGGTGTAACCAAACAGAAAGTGAATAGGGTGTGATTGATTGGGATTGGGGTCTTATTCGGGATTAGGGTTAAGTTCTTCACTGGACCACTCACTCTCTCTCTCTCTCTCTGTTAAGGCGCCAAAATCTCTTCTTCCTTCTCTCTTCTCTCTGTGTTCTCTTCTCTTCTCATTTATTTATTTATTCACTTTCAAGATTGTCTCTTTTTAACTGAATTCAAGTACAAGAATAATGGGTACCCAAATCCCAACTACCAATGATCGTTCCAGAACCTATTGGACACCAACCATGGAGCGTTTCTTCATTGATCTTATGTTAGAGCAGATGCACAGGGGAAGCAGGGTCGGACATACCTTCAACAAACAGGCCTGGACACACATGCTCACAGTGTTCAATGCTAAATTTGGCTCTCAGTACGACAAAGATGTCCTCAAAGGTCGTTATACTAATTTATGGAAGCAATTCCATGATGTCAAGAACATTCTTGCTCAGAGTGGATTTTCTTGGGATCAAACTAGACAAGTGATTGTTGCAGACGATGATGCTTGGAATGCTTACTTGAAGGTATTGTAACTTTCTATGTTCAGTCATACCCTATACAAGTTTTTGACTGCATAACTTGACAATAACTTAAGATTGTTGCAGGTCCACCCTGATGCACGACCCTACAAGTCCAAAACTGTGCTTAATTTTAATGATTTGTGTGTCATATATGGTTATAACACTGCAGATGGAAGATATAGCCGATCAAGCCATGATTTGGACTTTGATGATGATGTTCAAGGATTAAACATGGGTATGTAATTGGCTTCTTGTCTTTAATAAAATGCATATTTTTAATAAATAATGTATCAAGTTGACCTTCAACAGTCATGGATCAAATCTTAATCACGTTTTATTCTTTAATTTGTAGGTGACGAAATGGGAAGCATTACCCAGTTGAGCAGTGATCGTCCGAGGACTGAGTGGAATGCTGCTATGGACCAGCATTTTATTGAGCTTATGCTGGACCAAGTAAGGAGAGGCAATATGATAGATAATACATTCAACAAGCAAGCCTGGACTGATATGCTTGCTCTTTTCAATGCAAAATTTGGTCCTCAACATAGCAAACGAGTTTTGAGACATCGATACAATAAACTCTCAAAGTATTATAGCGACCTGAAAGTCATTATAAATCAAGATGGGTTTTCATGGGATGAAACACAGAAAATGGCTGTGGCAGATGATCATGTATGGGATGCTTACATCAAGGTGATTGGTTTGTAAAAGTTGGGTCATTTTTATTTTGTTCCCTCTCTTTATTTCTATTCAAGCAGTAGTAAATTACTTGGTGTGTAGAAACATCCGCATGCACGAGCATATAGAATGAAGACATTGTCAAGCTTCAAAGATTTGGGCCTTATTTTTGGAAACGCAACTAACAACGGTGTTCAGAGTGATTTAGATCATGGAAAAGACCTTGAAGCTGACATTTCAAGAATGAAGGATGGTAAGCTACAACTTATTTATTCAAGTTGAATCACCTTACTTTCCCGTCGTTGCTTCAAATGTTTTGAGATATCTGAATTCCTATTATACGTTTTAGAATGTCTAGAATCTCATGAGTATTCCAGAGGAGATGTAGCTTTTTTAGGTGTAGAAACCTAAAAGGGGGGCTGCAAGTATATAGTTTGCTTTGAAAACGTGAGAAGTTAAGGCATTCTTCAATCCATCACGTCTCTATATGTCCATCAATGCTTACCGTGAATAAAATATGCTTAGGAAACAGAAATGAGTAGTGCTATGAATTATATTAGATCTTATCATCAATCTTCAGTACCATCCACATATGAGTCTCCAATGATCTGATGAATGAAAAGAATAACTTTTACAGTTATAATTCTCTGGCTGCAGGTGAAACCAAAGGAAACCAAATTGTTACTGTTGGTGATCGTACTAGAACGTATTGGACACCACCGATGGATCGTTACCTTATTGACTTGTTGCTAGACCAGGTGCATCGAGGAAATAAAGTGGGGCAGACATTCATTAGCCAGGCTTGGAGTGACATGGTTGCCTCTTTCAATTTCAAATTTCATTCTAACCATGACAAAGATGTTCTTAAAAACCGATATAAACACATGAGGAGGCTGTACAATGACATCAATAATCTTCTTGGAAATAGTGGGTTTTCATGGAATGAGACAAGTGAGATGATAGTGGCTGACGATCATGTTTGGGACGCTTACACTAAGGTGATTGCTTTCCTTCATTATCATTGAAACACCTTTATACACTTTTGCTTATATTATGGCTGCAGGCACACCCTGATGCTCGATCATACAGAGTTAAAACTGTACCAAGCTACCAGAAATTGTGCATCATATTCGGACAAGAAATTTGTGATGGAAGATACAGCCGCCTGGCACAGGGTGTAGGACTGTATGGTGAAATACCAGTTTTGCGATCTGGTAAACATCTCCCAATACTTTTGTTGATTTGAAATTGAGTGTATGTTTGGAAGCACATGTTGCTGAAGTATATTGTGGATTCCCTTTGATGCGCATATGCTTTGAAGCTTTTTACTGCTTAGGTTGATAGTCGGTCTGAAAAAACCACAGGCATAGATATCTCATTGTGTAGTTTAGATTTCTGTTAAGTGCAGAAGTTTAGAAGGAAACAGCGAACAAATTAATACTTTGTATATTGGACTTTAGAAGATGCACTGTCAAACTCCTTTGAACTATAAAAGGAACACAATTATAACAGAGCATCTTTGTTGCAAAATGCTACCTATCTCCTTTAAAATAAACTCATTATGCCTGATCTTGGACCTTTCCTGACACATCTTCTATGTATAAATTTCATTTATTCACTCCGGAGATGCAGGGGAGTCTTCAATTGTATTGTTTGGAAGTGATTGGCCAGAAAACCCTTCAGATCTAGATTGGCTACCTGCAATGGACCACTATTTTATTGATCTTATGTTAGAGCAGGTGCGCAAAGGAGGTATTGTTGAAAAAACATTCAGTGAGCAAGCATGGGTGCACATGGTTCAATCATTAAATGAAAAATTTGGAATTAAATGTGACAAACACTGTTTAGAAAAACGCTACATGATCTTGATGAAAGAATGTGATGACATTAGTACTCTACTAAGTTACCATGGATTTGAATGGGATGCAACTCAACAGATAGTAAGGGCTGATGATGCTGTATGGGATGCTTTTATTGAGGTAAATTTCTCATTTTCTTGCATATAATTTCTCCTATCCTTTCACAATTTCTCATTATGTTGCATTATTATCTACTGAGGGAAATGACTCCTACCCTTTCTGCATTAGGAGTTACTGCAAGTAGAAATAACTCATCTGTCTTGCTTATATCTCCCTTGGTCCTGTATCTAAAATATTGCAGGAACATCCAGATGCCATTGCATATAGAAATAAAGTCTTGCGTAGTTATTCCAATTTGTGCCAAATTAAAAGAAACGGAAATAATAACATTGTCTTGGAAGTGGAGGCGGATAGATTACCTAGAGATGTAAATATTTCGGTTGAGGATGGTATAGTATCTGATCAACATAGAAAGCGGCCTACGATGGCACCATCAGGCACTAAATGCCATAGTAAGTTGCAGAAAATAGGTCTAGATATGCAAAGATCTGTTCCTGGAATCGCAGAAGCAGTTACAACTTTTGTAAATGGGAATGGAGTGGTGCTAGAAAGCACAATTGGGGCACTGCAAGCTCTACCAGACATAGATGATGATCTTTTACTGGATGCTTGTGATCTGTTGGAAGATGAGAAAAAGGCGAAGACATTTTTGGCTTTGGATGCCTCATTGCGGAAGAAGTGGCTACTAAGAAAACTTCGTCCTCAACAGTGCTCATGATTTTAAAGCGTGATTTTCATTTGATGTTTCACGTATAAGTTACCATCAATTTCGAGATGAGATATGAATTTGGTGTACAGGCAAATTTTGCAAGGAAGAGTTGTAAACTGAAAACAGCCTTTGTCCTGAAGTTTTGCAGCGAAGAGGATCAACTTAGTCTTTGTACATACTAAAACTTAAAGGCGATTATGTACATATGATAGAATGAGTCTTGACTATGTGCAAGGCTGTTTAAGTTAAGAACTCGCAGAAGCAGGCAAACTGAATGAACATTGTAGCCCCAAGCTTAAGCAAAGTTGTACCAAGTTTACATCTCCATGCAGTATTTTCTGCAATGGCTTCAATAATGTCGATGTCTAGCTCATGTAGCAACCCTCATCGATTGCTTTTTGTAAGTCAAACATTTTGCATACATGTTCAAATTTTCCTTTCGTTGTTTGATATTGAATGACGTAATTGGTCTACTTAAATGAGAGAATTGTACCTTCAAAATGAGACAATTATGTTAATGGAGTAAGACAACTCATCTAGAATATGAATGCTGAAAGAGCAATGTTGCTAGAGTCTAACTAGGTGAGGTAATGGAATACAAATGTCCACAAGTGATGCAATTAGTCAAAGTGAAAAAATTGCATTCTTGAAGTGAGAAAAATGTCCTAGTAGTGCGAGACAACTCACATGAAATAGGAATGTCAAAGAATGATGCAACGCAATTAGAACGCAAGAGTTGTTTGACTAGACTAACTAGATGAGATAATCACGCCCTTAAAGTCTCAATAGAGCGAGATAATTCGCATAAGCGAAATAATTGTCTTCTAGATTGGGCAATTGCTGAGTGGAGTGAAACAAATCATTTGAAACACAAATGTTCAAGAGTGAAATGAGATAATTTATCATCATATCATACCTAATTTAATGCGGAGTCTGGAAAAGTTTGATAATACACCACCTTATCTACATAAAATAAAGAGATTATTTCCGGTAGATTTAAAAACAAATGTGACATGAAGAGTAAAAAAAAATTTTTAAGTATGAGATGCAAGTTTAGAAGATAAAATAATAAATAAGACAAATAGGAATATATGGGATAATTTATCTGAAATATAAATATTCAAAAGCAATGTTACTTTTATTCTAATTTTACTCACTTTCCTTTTTATTCTATTTAATATTGTTAACTTAATTACATTGTTAGGCTTATGGGATTATTATTTTAGATATAATTTTTCCATCAATTATATCTAAAACATAATTAGACCCGGCTCGGGCTCGGGCTACTAGAGCCCCATAATTAGTTTTTTCATGGGTATAGTTTCAAGTACTGTATTATTTGATGACTATCTTGTTCGTGTAATGAGTTTAATTGAACATTTTTGATGATGATCTATCTTCAATGCTTTAATGGAAGGGTGATGGAGGATATCCATCTGAACAACGAATGATTAGCGTGGTGAGTGGTGAGGCTGTTGGAAGATTATCAATACAACCTAGACAAGACTTATCAACTATCTATGCAATGATTAGTGATAACTTTACTCATCAAGAACAAATTGTTTGAACAATTCACCTAACATTGCTGCCTCCAGGGGAGGAATTATTGACGAGGGTAATGAATGCTCGTTAACAACAACCGTCTTATTTGGCAGTATACGAGTAAGTGTCGAAAATTATGTTTTGACAGTGTTTTACCATTGAGTATTATTAAGATGATCACATCCTATAATACATGAGATGAGTAATTTTGATGTTTAGTATATTATTTTTTTAGCATAATTGACATTTTATGCATAATATTTATTCGAGGAAATGCATTGTCATTTCATTCTTAGTTATCATGTATGTATTTAAGTGCATGCATTTGTTTTTGTATGTGTTGTATATAATGATTGTGATATTTATAAGCACATATGTCTAAATAGAATGACAGTGTCAAGAATAAATATATTGTTCGACGTAATTGTAAGAATTTTGACATCAGATGATGACTAAAAGCATCTATGGGAATAAGTAAAAAATAATAATCTTTCCATAATTATAAATATAAAATACTTAATTGAGATACTATCAGGGGAAATAGGTCAGATTAAATAAATAGCTGATGAGTCAGAGTCATGTGAAAAAAGTGAACAGTCGGAATGCTTTAAAAGGGACACCCAACTTTAATGCTTTAAAAGGGACACCCAACTCTAATGCTTTAAAAGGGACACCCACTTCATGCGCACTTTCTGGTTTATGCTATTTTCATAAGTACAGTTTTACACAGCTAAACAGATTTTTGTTTTGAACACAACTCTCAATGAGGAACATGTCCTCGTTTTCCACGCTGAAAACAAAGTAAGCAAAATCCCTATAACAGAAGTGGTGGCTTGTGTACATGTTAGGCCTGATGCACAAATTTACAAATGTTGTCTTATCTGTTCCAACATTGGCACAGCGCATATGTAACTCAACATCAAATTCATGCTGCAAGGAGCTTCTGGATGTCCCTCTGCAAGAAGAGTAGAAAAGCAAAACAAATCATTCGCAATGCCATCTATATCTATTCGTTTCTGTGTCAGCTGAAGAACATTACTGTGGTAATGCCAGAATTATTAGTTTAGAAATTATTATTGCTATGTTTGATTGAACTTATATATTTACCTCAATCTGGAAAGGTGAGGTTGTTGGTGGATATCTCTCCACAACCTTGCCATTCTTATCCACCAAGAACTTCTCAAAGTTCCACTTGATCAGATCACCTAAGAATCCTCCCGCACTTGACTTCAGAAACTGGTATACAGGAGCTGTGCTTGGTCCATTCACATCAACCTGTTGTGTAAAATCACCAAGTACGTTTCAAAAATTGTTTCCTCCTACACATCTAAAACTCCACAAGGTTAACTAGACATACCTTGTCAAATATAGGGAAATTAGTTTTGAACCTTGTACAGGCAAAGTTTTTAATCTCGGTATTTGATCCCGGCTCTTGTCCTCCAAACTGATTGCAAGGGAATGCCAGAATTTCAAAACCTGGAATGGATTTTAGACTGTCAATTCCCACAACAAATTTCATTCACCATGTTTTAAGACTTGTAAATTCGTTAGCAAGCAACGTGAATTGCTTCAACAAACTGAGCCAGATTCTGCAAGCCTCAAAAACGGATGCAACCTACAATCTTGAAATCATCCTGATGTGCCAATTGCATTTAAATGAATAGAAGCATGTACTATTTAGAAATATTACAATTTAAATAGTTTTGGATTAATCATAGGCATTACAGGTGTTCAACTCGAATCAGACTGCTCGCTAAACACATCCAAAGAACTGGTAACATATTAACTCATTCTTGAACTTAGTCCAACTTCAATAATACAAAATGAAGTATATATTTAAACATTTCTCAAAGATTTTCCTTTTAATTTGAAAGTACAACATACCAAACCAAGGAGGGAAACAAGGTACTTACCTTTCCTTCACAAAAAGTACAATGCAGTGTATTGATAGTGCTGACAAAAGAAGATCAAAGCAACTAAACCTTGATTACCTTGAGTTTTGTATTTCTCATACAGTTGTGACAATTCACTGTAATTTGCAGATGTCAACCCACTGGATACAGAACAAAACATTTCGTTAAGAACATCTCGATGGAAATATAAGTTACAATATGGAGGATTTCTAGTAACGGGAACATACCATCTTGAAGCAACGTTCACAATCAAGAGAACTTTTCCCTTAAATTTGTTAAGAGGTGTATCCTTCCCCTCAATATCCTACAGAAGTTGATAAATTAATGACTCCAAACATTATATCTCGTGCAATTTTGAGATCTAGCAGATATACCACACAAGAGCTGAAACCCAACAATCGCCCATAAACATTATACATACGATTCAAAAACTTGAGACGAATGTTGTATGTGGTTGTCTGCTGATGAATGAAATTGAGTTTCTCAACTATGAACATACTTAGGACCAAAACAGACGAATAGTAGGGGATGAGCAATGAAATGAAAACTATAAATCCCACAAAAAAGAAACAAAGCATACCTTGACAGTGAAGTCATATATAGTTTTGTCGGTGGTAGCTCTCGCAAACACTCCAAACGAACGAGACTTTGAGAGAAACCCCGAAAAGCTAGGCGATTGTTGAGAGAAACCAGCTGATGATGAGGGCCAAATCGAGGGGACACGGAAAGCTACGGAAGAGCGCGAAAAGGAGAATTTGGGATTAGTCTTGATCTGTGTAAGGTACTGTACAGGCGAATAAAAAACACTGGAGAAGTGAAGGGAAGCCATTGGAGGTGTCTTGAGAGTTGAGGGAAGTTTATATTCTATAAGGGCTTGAAAGTGGATGTTGGTGTTCTTGTCTTGGCTAGTGGAATGTAATGTTCCACGTGGTCTTGTGGAGAGTGAATGAGAGGGAAGTTTAACGGTATCTGAAACTCCCCTGAAAATCTACTAACAAAGTTTACAAAGTACAGGAGAAGCTTCACAACAAAACACTGAGCCTTAATAACTAATTTACAATACATAATATAATTCAAAACTAAAACTACCAACTCAAAACTCTTTGTAAGAACTTAAAAATCAACAAAGCACATAAACAACTTTAGATCATGCAGAAAATGATCTTCATAAAGTTTTTTTTTCTCTCCACTTTCTATATTATTACTTAGTGCTTCATGTGTTTAACCCACTTTCTTATCATATCTTCACATGTGTTTTTTTTTGTTTAGTTATTATAAAATTATTTAAAAGGTTGTCTCAATGCACGAGGTTCCCAGTTTTGAGAGAATTGGAAGAGGGTTATCAATTATATACATAAAGAGACTGTTTCTATGACTTGAATTCGTAATGTCTTAATCATAAAAGAGCAACTTTACCAATTACTCAAAGACTTGCCCTCTTATTATAAAATAATAGTTAACAAATACTTTGAATCATCTTAGAAATTAATCCTTATATGTGTTTGAATTAAATTGCCTCAATTCACACTGAAATTTAGTTCTATTTAATTTTATATATGCAAAAAGTCATTTTTCACTATCATTAATAATGCATATCAATTGTGCATACCATAGACTGCTCACAAGTTTCCCCCATCATGCTTTTGTCTCGACTTCCTCACCAAGCATGCAAGATTGTTGTTGTTACAAAGACTTCGCAAAGAACTCCAAGTTTTACTCATACTTATAAAATGTGTCAAAGTCTAAGTATAGTATTTGAACTCTAGCAATTCAACTCAGCCTTACCATATTACTCGTGTTTAAGGTGTTTCCCATAAAGGCAAAGGAAACCCACAAAATTCATTAAGCCAACACAATATAATGGACAACAATATGAAGAGAAAGATGCACACAACTTTAAAACAAAATTGCCAACTTTTATATTACTCACAATTGATACAAAGAATTACAAAGCTCCATGCTCTCTATAATGATTAAGTATCAGGGCCGTTCCTATAGTTTTATAGTCCCGGGGCAAAATTAAAAAAAAAGCCCTAATAAATCGACAATATACTTAAGTTTATATATTTGTATGAAACATAAATAACTCAATTTATAAGTTTACATAATCAATTAAATATTAAATGATCATAACACTAACAAATATACATAGGATCATGATTTATGAAAAACAATTTCTCCGTACATTTCTAGATGCAAAACATTAATAATATTATCAAGATCAATATTGTCCAACATATCCTTCTCAATACATAACATAATTAAACCATTCAACCTTTCTTGTGACATTGATGACCTCAAGTAGGTTTTCAATAATTTTAACTTTGAAAAACTTCTCT
>JAOSBK010000008.1:15986230-16008348 GCA_027568895.1 Erythroxylum shatona
AAGACTCCTTGTGCGCAGAAGTGTACAGGCTACGTAGGAACCTGAGGGATCTTGGGGTTCCAGATTTACATCCTCTAAGCTCTTGGGGTGAGATCGTAGGGGCTTAGGATTAGTCTGGCTAAGCCAGGATACCTAATGTAATAAAAAAAAAAAAAAGAACCACACCACATATGGAAGCGAAGACAAAGAAGAAGGGTTTTGAGTCTCTAGTCTCCCTTACTATCCACGTGTATATCTTGCTCTTCTCGTACTATATCAATTGATGCGCTTTAATTTTACTAAATAAAAATTAGTGGGTAATTTAATTTTGCTAGACATATTATAAATACTCATTAATAAATAGAAAAATTTTATATTTTAAATATATATTAGTAAATAGCTATAAAAAATATATATGTAACATTAGTAAATACCTTTTAGTAAATAAGTGACTAAAACTATAAGAACAATTTTAGATGTTACATGTATAAGACTTTATTGTAACTTTTTTAATTTTGTTGTCTTTTCTTATAAATTTATTTAATTTTATGGTAACTTTATTATATAAGACTTTTTTTAATTTTTTTAATGTTGCATGTATGAGTGGTCTAATATAAATCCAATTGTTTAATAAGTTACAAAATGTTCAAAATGATATAAAAAGAGAGATAAATGCTAAAAGACGAGATAAAATGTTTCTAAGAAATCTTCTCACTTTTAGTGTAAATATTTTTTTTTGGAAGAATGGTGTAGATATTATTAAACAATCATGTGTTAATAGATTATCACTTTGCTTTACTTTGAGTAAGTTGGAGCTTAAACCATTTTCTCCCCTCCTCCATGGGCAAGAGAGATGCTCTGCCCTCTCTCTAGATTCCACCCCTACACTCTTCAGCCACCATTCCTACTTTGCGTCTCCTTCTCCTTATTTTTTCCTTCCCTAATGGCCATTTTCCTCCTCCTCTTTTGGCCTTCTCTCTGAGGGTCATCTTGTCTTTCCCTACCTTTTCAACTTTCCCGCCTATCACCATGCCTGAATCTTCCACCCACACACCATAAAGATTTTCCCCCTCTATCTATTGTTCCCTCTCTACCCACTCAAACCCCTCGACCACCAACTTCTGCTACTGTTTCTAGACCTCCGAAAACCTGGAAACAGGTAGTCAGCGATACCATTGCGTCCACCCTCTCGTACAAACCTCCGACAGATTTTGAAGGTAAGCTTATTGTGTGCCCAGATCTGGAAGCTTTGTTTGATGGGGCAAACTGTTGAAAATCTACTCTTGTTGGATTTTTCTTAGACCACCGACCAGCTTTTTCCCTGATCTTTCGTTGAGCTAATAAAATGTGTGTTGCTCTCGGAAGACAATTTAATCCTCTTCTCCTTCACATCCACTTCTATAGCTAACAAAATCTTAGAGGAAGGTCCCTGGCACTTTGAGAGCCAACTTATTTTTCTGCAAATTTGGCAACCTGGACTGAAGCTTGAAACTATCAAAATTCAAAGCCTCCCCGTATGGATCAATTTTCACAATATTCCCCTTGAGTATTGGACCACTCAAGGCCTTAGCCAAATAGCAAGCTTCATCGATAAACCGCTGTGCATGGACGAAATCACGGCAACCAAAAAGAGGATTGGCTATGCACATATATGTGTTAGTATTGAGCTCTCTCAAAATCTCCCCGATGAAATTCCTATAATGCGATTAGGTGAAGGGAATCAATTATGGGAGGATAGTATTGCTGTGTCCTACCATTAGAGGCCCCCGGTGAAGGTTCATTATGCTCTATGGAGACCCACAGGTAAGCTTTTTAAGTCTGGCACTTATCATGAACTGATGAACTAAGAGTCCGCTGTTCTACCTGTTAATGATCCTAGCTCTAGTAGCTTGAAGGATGTTGAAATTGTAAATGGTGATACGGCAACTATTGCTCCTGAGGTGGCCAATATAACTTCTGCTACTGTAGAAACAGAATCACTGCTAACCACGGAGAAGGCTTTAACAGTGGAGTGTGTTTTAGAAAACTCTGCTGCTGTGCAAGCCAGTCCAAATCCCATAGTCCCCCCTACTGTCGAACTATTAGCTAATACTGCGGTTCCCCTTCTTGAAGAGACAAATGACTTAATTGAGTCATCTCAGGAGAGTGTTCCTGCGCCAGAGGATACTTCAGCTTCCTCTCAGCCTCCTTCCCAAGATGAACACAGTGGCTCTTCGCTGTCCATTTCTAAGAGAAAATCCCAACGAGGCAAAGGTAAAGGCCTCAAAACCTCATCTTCTTTAATATGACTGTCGTAGCTTGGAATGTGAGAGGAATCAATAGTCCCTCAAAATTACTTGCTCTAAAAGATTTTGATAGTAGGGAAAAACCTCTTTTGCTTGGGTTATTGGAAACAAAACTTCGGTTGGACAATCTGAATAAACTTAGTATTTTGGGTTCTCACTGGCGTATGTTATCCAACCATAGCCTGCATGCTTATGGTTGGATAATTGTTTGTTTCAATTCAGATGAAGTTAAAGTGGAGCTATTAGATATGACTGATCAGATAATGTATCTACACATTTTACTGTTGCAATTAAATATTGAGTTGAATGTTTCTTTTTTGTATGCAAGTAACTTTAAATTTCAGCGTAGAGACCTTTGGAATAGCATCCGTCAACTCAGTGCCACTATATCCAAACCTTGGCTTGTTTGTGGGGACTTCAACTCCATTCTTTTTGCTGCTGAAGCTCAAGGTAATGTTAGTTTGAGAAATCCTTCGACAGATCTATAGGACTGCGTTGAACATGTTAGACTAACTGATCTAAAGTTCGTTGGGCACTCTTTCATATGGTCAAACAAGCAATGGGCCAGATGGTTCATCAGGAAAAAACTCGATAGAGCTCTTGTCAATGATCTTTGCCTTCAACATTTTTCCAACAGTTTGGCACACTTTCTGGATCCTTTATTCTCCGACCATACACCTATCCTGATGTCCAACTTGTCCACTCCGACTGCTACTTGTCATCCCTTTCGATTTAACAATTTCTTGGTTAAGCATTCGGGTTTTGATAATGCTTGTAGGGAAGGAGCTACACTCCATATTAAAGGGACCAAACAATTCTGTTGCACTCAGAAATTAAAGCTCATTAAGCAAAAGCTTAAACTTTTTAACTCTTCAAAAGGACCTACAGTTGAAGCTATCAACACTACTAGACTGGAATTGACAAGAATGCAGACTCTATTATTTGCCAATCCGAGGCTTCACTCTCTAATTGAGAAAGAGAAACATGCTCTCTCCAACTATCTTCAGGCTATCCAAAATCATTCTTCCCTTTTGCAGCAGCGTGCTAAGGTGAATTGGCTACAGGATGGGGACCGAAGCACCCAATTTTTTTTCACTCTATCCTTGCCAGGAAAAACTTCAACAAAATCTTTACTATCTCTTCCTCTACTGGCAGTATCCTCACAGATCCAAAGGAAATACATGGTGAAGCCTTCAGATTTTTTAGTTCTTCCCTTAGTACAGTAGCGTCAACAAATGTCTCCTTTGGTGAGCTCCAACAACTCAATCTGCCATAAGTCCCTCCTTCAGCCTTTACTCTCTTATCCAAGCCAGTGGATGATGATAAAATTGACAAATGTGTTTTTGCTATGAATGGTAAGAAGGCTCCAGGTCCAAATGGTGTTAATGGCTTCTTCTACCAACCTTCGTGGAATATCATTGGTGGTTTTGTCAAGGAGGCTATCCATGAATTCTTCAGAAATGGAGTTCTTCTCAAGGAACTCAATAAAACTTTTCTATGCTTGATTCCCAAGGGAGAAAATCCAAAGAGCTTCGCAGACCACCGTCCCATTTCTTGTACCAATTTTCTATACAAGGTGATCTAAAAAATATTGGCTGCACGTTTAAAGGAAGTTATTACTCCTCTCATAAATGATAATCATAGTGCCTTCTTGTCAGATAGATACATCGGTGACAATGTGCTTGTTGTTCAAGAATTGCTAAAGGGCTATTCCACCCCCAATAGCCCCCCGAATTGCACGATGAAAATAGACTTCCACAAAGCCTTTGATAACATCAGTTGGAATTTCATACAACATATGCTTGAAGCCTTTGGGTTTCCAAACCTGTTCATTCAACGGATTATGGAATGTATCTCTTTAGCTTCTTTTTTGGTTCTTGTCAATGGGTCCCCTTCCACATACTTTAAAACTGTATGAGGCCTACGACAAGGAGATCCCCTCTCCCTATACATCTTCATTCTTGCCATGGAAGTGTTAAATGCTTACATTCAAAAGGAGACAATCTCAAATCCCAACTTCAAATACCATTCTAAGTGTAAGAAGCTTAATCTCACTAACCTCTGTTTTGCAGACGACCTTCTTCTGTTTTGTAGGGCTGATTTGGAGTCCATTCTCTCTTATATGCGTGCCTTCTCTGCTTTCAAGAATGTGTCTGGTCTTCATATGAATCAAAACAAAAGTCACTTCCTTCTTTCAAAAGGTGCAGCAAACATGGAAAATCTAGTTTTGACGACAACTGGAATGAGATCACAGCATCCTCCTCTTTTATATCTGGGCCTTCCAATTTCCACAAAGCGACTAATCTTTGCTGAGTGCCGACGTCTATTAGACGAGATTCAGAAGCGAGTTAAGTCTTGGGTGAACAAATCCCTTTCTCATGCGGGTAAGCTTCAGCTTATCAAATCCATCCTCAATTCCTTGCATATTTATTGGAGCTCCCATATTTTCTTATCTCAAAGCATTAAATTGAAAGAATCTTAAGATCTTTCTTGTGGAGTCACTCTAATGGGAATCCTGGAGCTGCAAAGGTGAAATGGACAGATATTAATTTTCCAAAAAAAGAAGGGGGATTAAACATTTTTTTCTATTAAAACAGCTAATCATTCTTTAATCCTCAAGAGATTCTGGTGGATATAGGAGGACAAGAAAATCTTGTGGATAAAGTGGCTACATGTATATTTCCTTAGGGGGAATAGTATATGGGCGATTAAACCGAAAGGTACTCACTCTTTCTTCCTCACTCAATTGCTTAAATTGCGAGATGTTGTCAAACAGGATTGCTCTTGTGAAATTAAAAATGGTCATATGATCTCCTTACAGTTTGATAATTGGTCTCGAAGGGGTCCTTTAATACAATTGATCCCTAGGGCTTCTTATTCTTTTTCTTTGCAAACTCGGATGCGTGTCTTCATAGAGGGCTCTACATGGCGTTTTCCTCGTAGCTTATTGCCATTTCAGCTGAGTTATCCCCCCAATCCGCAGACTTCTGACATCTTCTCCTGGAAGGGTATACCAACTGGCAAACTCTCCAACAGATATATATGTGATCTATTACGAAAGCACCGACTTTCAGTTTCTTGGGCTCCTAAGGTATGGAACAAGCATCTCACTCCGGGGATATCCTTCATGTACTGGTTAGCCATACAAAACAAACTCTCTATAGTTGAACGCCTTCCATATATTCAAACGGAAAGAATTGCCCAATGTCCTCCTTGCATCTTGAATCATGCGATCATCTCTTCTTTGCATGTGATTTTAACAACTCGATATGGAGCCATATTACTGCTTTATGCGATTGGAGAGATCCAGGTACTACTATCTTCGAGATAACAGTTGGTCTCTCAGCACAGCAACCGTTACGTCTTATTGTCTTGGGAGTATGTATCTACAGGCTATAGGGGGGAGGAATCTACGACGCTTTAAGACTCAAGCTTCCACTAAAGATGGTCTGATATCCTTATTAATAGAAGAAATTCATGAGGTTCTGTTGACTATGAATCTATCTCACCATGCCTCACTATTCGCGCAAGTTTAAGGGTATAGGATTTCTTCGTGGGTCTTATGCTTAGCTTCGGATGAGGTTCCAAAGGAGCACCTAACGGATCACGCTGGAACTTTTTACTCACAATATTATAGTGTTCTGTTGTTGTAATGTTATTATCTTTTTCATTGGTTTTAGATAGATCTAGTTCTTATTTCCTTGCATATTTTGTGTTAGATATTTCCTTCGATCTCCCTGGCCTGTACCTTGTAACATTTTTTTCTTATTAATCAATTTTCCTCTAAAAAAAAGAATTTGGAGATAAAGTACAAAAGGAGCCACCAGCAGCCTGCGTCTGGACTTAAAGTTAGACTTAGAAAACTCGGAAGGATACGAAAGATGTTTTTTGTTTAATGCTTTGTAAAGCTGCACAGTTTTTGCGGACTGGACGCAAGACAATATCTGATCGAGTTTGTATAGTTTTCTTTTCCTTATTATTTTTCTTTACGTGGTCATTTATTTATTAATAATTAATAGTTTATTTATAAAATTTTTAAAATCATTTAATTTAATTATTTAATAATTGTTATTATTAAATATTAACCGATTTATTATTTAATTAGCTAATTTTTATAAATTAACTTATTTTATAAATTAAAATAATAAAATTAATTTTCACTTAAAAATTTCTCCATGCAATTAAATTACAAGATTAGGTAAGGATATTTTTAAAATTATATTTAATTTTTTTATTTTTATATGTTTTGTACAATATAATATTAATTAAATATTTAATTTTTAATCTAATTTTTAAAACATTACTATGTTGTATTCGTGAAAGATATTTCTCAAGTGTGATCATTTTGACAGATAGGATCTTATCCCTTGACCAGTTCTGGTACATGTACCATTCAAAGTTTGGAAATTTTTGGTACTTTTCCTTTATTAGATATCAAAGATCGTACATTCAAACGATCTCCTCCGTTTGCTATCCGATAAGGCTTCATATGGTTCATTTTAACGTCCAACAAAAGCCAAACATTAAAAGTTCACTGAACCAGCAGTTTAGATAGTATCGCTGAGAAGAGTTGGAGGTTGAACGGAATCGCATGCAATGCATAGACTTTTTAAGAGGAGACTTTAAGAAGAAATAGAGGTTGTTGCTTCGTTAATTGCTACAATTTCAACATCTGACTTTGCACAACCACTTCATTAATTGCTTAACTCCACTGTTAAGCACCGTTTTAGTCGTATTAGGCTTAATGAGACGGACGAGATATTTTATTTTTGTGAGAGTGTTCTAATTTGTATTATTTAATTTTGTTTACACATTTTATATAAATATATAGATATTATTTAATAAAATAAAATAAGAACCGGTTAATTAAAATAAAAGATATATTCCTAAATGAGATCACGAAATCATTTGTTGAATTAAGATATAGATTTAAATACAATTAGAAGCATGGTTAGTCGTCAATGCAATTATTAGGGGGGAAGCTAAGAATTAGGTGTTCTTTCGCATTTTGAAAGCGTCTTGTCTCCGTATTTTCTAAGTCAATATTATAATGACTTGTGAGAATTTTGGAATAGAAATTTCATGCTTTGACACTGATCATTCTCCAAGGATTATAAATTTATTTTCCTTTTATAAATTAATAATATTAGTCAACTAAGATAAAATAAAATAGTAAAAATATATTTTTTATGTTAAATTTTTAAACCGTATATTCATTATTAAAGACACTATCTTAAGCTCCTTATTATGATCAACCGAAAAATTAAATATGTTGTATTATCATATGAGCTGTATCATATTAAACTTTATTTTGTCTCGTTTTGTTTTCTATAAAAATTAAAAATTTATCCTATTTTATTTTTTATAAGAGTAGACCCTCAACAAATATCCTTCCTGCCGTTAGTCCGGACCTACGTACGTCTCTTTAACAAATTTATTTCATCAAATGTCAATTTTCATTAAATTTTAATTTGATTTATCATAAATTTATATACTTTGCTTTCGTGAATAAAAGTATTTGAGACAGCGTAGATGGGGGGGCGTTGGGAAGAATCTTGACGTATCTTAAAGAGGCAGCTGGAGGCTGGAGCTCTTAATAAGGGTGATTGTTGTGACTTTGCGAGTCATTTATAAATTTCTATTTGGTTCCGCTAATACAATTGTTTTGTTTCTAAGTGCATGACGTGATTAGGCAAGGGGGGCTGGTTTATTTTTTTAAAAATTTAAAATTTAAAATAATTTATTATTTAATTAAAATTAAGTTTGGACTGTCTAAGTACTAACTTTTTTTAAATAAAATGATATTATCTTGTTTACAATAATTAAATTTCAAGTCAATCTAAACCTAAACGTAACCTATAAGACCATTTATTAAAAATGACTAAATTTAAGTTCATGCACCAAAAATTATCATGTACGGTCTCTCTCTAATTCCCTACTATTTGTTGGCGTGATAGCAATGTTTGGCCTGTCTACAAAATTAATAGCGTAAAAATTGGACCCTACGACATAAATAATTGATCCGCTTTATATCTATCTATATCTATATACACACAATACTATCGAAGGCAAAAGTTTGAATGGAGTTATCTGCGGATGATTAATATGGTTATTAATTTAAATAATTAAATTATTTATATATTTAGCAGAAAAAAAGTCAAACTACTAAAAAAAGAGAAATATAAAACAAAAATTACTTTTTACCATTTTCTTAAATTTTGAAATCTAAAACCAAAAATTTAAAATTAGATTTATTATTATCATTATCATCATATATAATCCAACGTCTCGTAATAAAACAGAGTCTAAAAAAGTCTGATAGTACGCAATCTTACTTACTATATAATAAAGAGATTGTTTTTGGAATAAATTTAAAAAATAAATTTTTTCTTAAATTTAAAAATAAAAATAAAAAAGATCAATGACATGTAAAGTAAAGCGGTTGGCGTCCACGGTTGACGTATACAATTGGGGAATTCGGCAATAAAATAGATGACTGAAGATGGTTAACTTAACGGTTTCTTAGTTAACAAAAAAAGTTGAGCCAAATGAACACTAACAGTAGACAATTAAAGAAAATTTTATTAATTAATGTTGCTGGAAAAGAAAAATACACGAACAGTAGAAACTGTAACAGTTAAACAAGAGCCGCGTACCCACGTTTCCATTCTAAGCAATCATCGCAGAGAAGGAAAGAGAGAGAATTCTAGATAGACGGAGGATCAAAGGTAAGGCCTTTACCATGATTCATCGGACCAACTCCTTCGTATGAGTCATACCTCAAAGTTTCTCTCTTTACTTCTCTTCATTTCAAGTATCTGTATCTGGTTCTGGTTCTGGTTCTGGTTCTGGTTCTTCCTTGTTTCTTTCAGTCAGTCTTCCCTTTTCTTCTTGGATTTATCAAGTTCTGATGGAGTCTTTGTTAGTTTCCCTAAGCGGTTCGTGTTTAAAGACCATTCGGGTTCTTGTTCTCTCTCTTCCCTCCTGACCTTCCAACTGTGTGCGGACGCCCAATTGGGCCACAGGTAATTTTTTTCTCCCCTGTTTCTCTTTTTTTGTTGGTCATCTAAAGAGCATATAGGAAAATTGAAGCTTTGACAATTTTGCTGCGGTCGGGTAAATCTGATGTTAAATTCCTTGCCATAGGATATTTAAGCTAATAACTCGCTCCTTTGCAAGTGTCGTCTCTACAAATGCTTGCCCAATTTTATCTTAACGGGCTTCTTGTGGTAATGCAAAACTTATGATGACCTTTCCAAAGTTGCATCTGATGCCCTTCCTGTCTCTTGCCTTATAAAATCTTCCCTACTGCTCTTTTGGATGCCTGTCTTGATTCAGGCATCTTGACTCTATGTAATAGTCTGAGATTACCGGTGGCCCAATTGGGCGTCCGCACATAGTTGGTCATCTAAAGAAAGCATGTAGGAAAATTGAACCTTTGAGAATTTTGCTTGGGTCGGGTAAATGTAAATCTGATGTTAAATTTCTTGTCAGAGGATATATAAGCTAATAAATCTCTCCTTTGCAAGTGTCGTCCGTAGAAATTCTTGGCCAATTTTATCTTAACGGGCTTGTTATGGTAATGCAAAACTTATGTTGACCTTTCCAAAGTTGCATCTGATGCCCTTCCTGTCACTTGCCTTATAAAATCTTCCCTACGGCTCTTTTGGATGCCTGTCTTGATTCAGGCATCTTGAGTCTATGTAATATTCTGATATTACAGCCTCCGCGCCCCCCTCACCCCACTCTTCTCCTATCTGTCTTCACTTGTATCATTTTATGCTCTTTCCATATTTCTGTACTTACTCCACAATTAAGTTTATGAATCTTGATTACTAGTTCTTTCTATCCATAGCAGTGATGCTTTGTGTATGATTAACACCTCTTATTTCTTCTGATCATTTCATCTTCACGTCAAATTGTTCATATGGTTTCCTGATGACTGGAATGTTATTAATCTGAATTAAAATGAGGGTATAACAAACTGTTTGTAGTTTCTCCCGATTGACAAGCGTTAAGAAGTTCAACTACTAAGACCATATTTTTGTTTCGCTGAGATGATGCCAGCTTATTTGCATCAAACACTAATGTTATCATGGTCAAACTGGTTGTGGATAGTAGTGCTTTTGGATTTGATATGTTACTTCTGTTATAAGAGCTTGTTGGAGTCCTTTGTTGTGAATTACTCTGATTTTCTGCTGGGTGTTTCTCTTCTGTTTCAGATAGAAATGGGCATATACCTCAGCTCTCCGAAAACTGAGAAATTTTCAGAGGATGGTGAGAATGATAGGCTAAGATTTGGTTTGTCTTCTATGCAAGGTTGGCGTGCATCCATGGAAGACGCAGTGAGTAATTAGTTCTACTTTTGATATCTTTGAATGTTGTAAGCAATTAAGTCATTGTACATTTAACTTTCTTAGTATCAGTGTTGGTGTGTTATTTGTTGGATTCTCAATTATGATAAGGACATTGTTTGGAAATTAGATACACAGGGTTGTATGATATAACTTGTCCTCTCACTATGATGAAGCTAGCTTTTTTTCTCTATCTCTGCAACTATTAATATGATGAGTTAGTTAGTTTTGACTATCACCACCCTTGGCCAAAGCACAGAAATGGACGAAAAGGATTTCAATTCCAACTGAAGTAGTTTGGGACTGAGGCTATCTTGCATAACAATAATCTGTTGCCAAGGGAAAGTTTTAAGGTTCCCTTAATCAATAGGACAGTTTACTCCTATTTTCCATAGTCGTTAATTGTTAATAGATTGATCCCTACAATGATTTCTTAGGAATTTAACAACCAAAGGACATGGTCTGTTACATCTATGCCATGTGATTTGAATCATTTGTTACTCTGTGTGTTATCATAAGTTGGAAATTTTGGGACGGCTTTTGAAGATATAGAAACACCAGTGGTTGAAGTGCATGAAAAAGTGTGCATGCTTTCAAGTTCTGTTTATTGAGAAAGCTCTTGCAATAGAGTCTTACTACTGCAAATTCTCATTTTATTATGGAGATTCTCCAAGGATGACACTTCTTTTCGTGCCTTCTATTTTAGTGCCTCTGGACATATTTATTTCTGTGTACTGACAAACTAACCTTTATTACTCAGCATGCAGCACTAACTGATTTGGATGATACAACATCATTCTTTGGTGTTTATGATGGCCATGGAGGTAAGAGTTTGATGTCTCTGGTACTAATAGTGGACTGAGCTACAATTATGAGATCCTTAACTCTTTTGCTATGTTAGCTGACTAAATGATCCAATAGTTTCTATAAGTTTTTAGACAATGTTAGTTTCACTAAGATTAAAGTGGCTATGAGACACCTGTGGAAATGAGCTTGGCTGCTGTGATCAACTGCATTATTCTTTCTTGTACATTCTGGTTCAAATCTCTCTTCCACTATTCTATATAGTCTTCTACCCCTATTGAAGAATAAATAGGCATGTAAGGCTCGAACTCCTGATTTCAGTCCAAAGCAGCAAGTCCTGATCATTGCACTAGTTTTTCTTGTGTTTATAACTTAATCAGGTAGATCTCCTATATCTGTTGAAAGGACTGGCTTTTAGAAACAAAAATGAAGGTAAGGTTGACTTCATCAGTTAGTCACCTGATTTTCTGGTCCAACCACCCAATCCTGTCTGCATTTCCAAACCTTGCACGCCTTTAAAGTGAGTAATGTCAAAGTGAACTCAGTTTAGTCTGGAATCATTTGTGACTAGGTCGTTGACCGAAAAGCAATTGTAGTTTGTTTGTTGATATATGAACTTACGTTGGGTAACACTTTCAAGTAGGTGGTCTAGAGTTTATAATGAAAATATATGTTCTTCTTGATATTCCACTTTACATATGCAGCTACTGAGCCTTGTATGAAGTATGAAATTTAGTTGCTTTTTTTTCAAGTGTTGATAATCTAAACTTTTCATTCTTTCCAACCAATCTTGGATCACCCCATTTTTTTCAAACGACCATATAAATGCACACACTTATATGGAACAGATGCGGGTCCAGAAATTTAATTCAGTGGACTAATATCAACAGTTGCTTAATAATTTGGTTAACTTACAAACCTTTTATGAAAATAACAAATGATAAATATCATAGAAACTGAGATAGATTTCAATTTATTTCTAAGAGTGTTTATAATTTTCACATGGTATCAAATATTTTCAGATTCTAGGGTGCAAGCAGAGGTAATCTAAACGGATATCACTGGAAGCTATGAGGAATTTTTTTTAACAAAATTCTTGGCTATAATTGACCAAAAAAGGTAATTTAGATATTCAGTAACAACCAAGACACTAAAATTAGTATGTATAATCATTTAGCGATACTAAATAGTTATAGAAGAATTAGTTTCTGAGTACCAAAACAAATCTACATTTATACCGAAAGAATATAAACAGTAACTATGATATAATAGTTTTAAATTTTTAATCAAGCGATGGGTCCACTTTTGTCTCCACTATGGGATAATGAAAATATATCAGAACTTAGCAATACAAAACAAAAACACGAGCCTTCTTGTCTTTATCTTATTTGGAAGGTAGCTGATAAAATTGACAATGGAGCCTTGTTTTACATATCCCACCTCTCTTATATATAGAGATTCTTTTTGGTTCTGTAATTGGTGATTCCTAGTATTTTTGACGTGAAAAGACTGTAATGAGCAGTGACTTTTGGGCGCTGGGAGTTTATAAAGTTTTTTTTCCATCTAGAACACAGAAAACATTTTTTATCCTAATTTATCCGACATTAATGCTTACTTGAGCATTGTATAGAGAAAATTAATTTTCAACGAGTCAAAAACTTTGTCCAGAAACTCTTAGATAGCTATCTCTCATTAGTAAAAAGTGCCGCTTGCAATTTTCACAGCTCATCATATTCTTGTAAACTTACAGGTAAAGTAGTTGCAAAGTTCTGTGCAAAGTTTCTTCATCAACAGGTTCTTAAGAATGAAGCTTATTCAGCTGGAGATATAGGAACTTCTGTTCAGAAAGCTTTTTTCAGGTTACCTTATTTATTTGATTGGAGAACTTCTCATTTCTGCCTATTTAGAAAGAAAATCAAGGTACCCAATTAAAAAGTTATATATTTATTTGGATCATGTGATATTATGCACTGCTAGTTTCTAAATTTAATGATTCTCTTAGAAGATATCAAGAATTTCCTTTTAATTGCCATGCAGTTTCACTTTGAGGCAGAATACTATTATTAATTACATCATTAATTTAATTGCTGACAAAAATGAAAAATACGAAGGTGGTGTATCTAAAAAAAACTTATCATTCCCTAAAGGTCTTTGTTTTTACATTGTTCTTTTGTTTATATTTCATAGCTATCTATTATCATTTTGGATGTATAGCAAGATAACTCATCTGTCCTTAATGCACCCTGTAAAGTATACCTTCTGTTTGGACCATGATCTGAATTTTTGTGGTTCATTTTAGAATGGATGAGATGATGCGCGGACAAAGAGGATGGCGGGAATTAGCTGTTCTGGGTGATAGAATAAACAAGTTTACTGGCATGTTAGAGGGGTTAATATGGTCTCCAAGGAATGGTGAGAGTAATGGCCCGACAGATGATTGGCCTTTCGAAGAGGTATTTTATAAACGTATATTTTATTGTCATCTGATTGTGTTTATACTTGTAATAGTGTACTTTTTTTTTTCATTTCAACTCCATTTTGATTCTATCGACAATTATTTTGACAATTCAAGCAGTTACCTGTCATGATGTATTATTGTGGATTTGAGAAACTACTTGGGTTTCTTTCTACTTGCTGCTTGTGAGTTCCTACTTCCCATCAGAGCTCATGAGCATTTAAATGAAATCTGTACTAGTTCTGTTGATAGTGAGCCATAATGATGATTACGTAGCAACTCATTGTGAAAACTAGTGATAAAAATTTCCTGAGGCCATTCACTTGATAATAAGCACAATATTATTTGCCAATGATATAGTTTCCTCCAGAAAGCAACTTTGAGAAGATAAAAGGTTTCTGAAAGTTTGTGGCTTAGTATACTTGGAGAGTTTCATTAAGCATTACATTACATTTACATCTCTGTTGTGACACAAAAAATTTTCATCGATTAAGTTATATTTTTTATTAATTGATGTGATCTTAGTTAAAGCATTTTATGTAACCATACTCTTCATAAGGTGCACATTTCATCCAATCCATTTTTTTTTTCCATGTTCTGTTCTAAACCCTATCAATTCATTTTTTCCACTGGTCTTTAATTTGCATGCTTGAATTTAAGTAAAAATTTGAAGCTAAGATGATAGTTACAATTTTTTGCTGCACATTTTTGCTCAAACTTCTTTTACTCATGATACAAGGAATGAGCCATAATGGCTTTACGGCAATACTTTGTGGCTAATGATAAATAACTTGTTTACTCCGAACAGGGTCCTCACTCTGATTTTTCTGGACCAACTTCTGGCACAACTGCTTGTGTAGCAATTTTAAGAAACAACCAACTTGTTGTTGCAAATGCTGGTGATTCTCGATGTGTGATATCTCGAAAGGGCCAGGTACTTTTCATTTAACAGAGAGAGAGAAAGAGAGAGAGAGAACTTACCTTCTTTAATATCTGTTTAAAATGATGCCTTGATGATCTTCAGCTTTAGTTTGCCGTTTGTGAGACCACTGATATTAAAATGTTAGTTTGAGGCTAACTATTGCATTCAGGAACATACGCATACAAATATTTACCTTTTGTGGTTCTATCATGGTACAATGCAGAAACCTTAATCGCTTCTCAATTGGATTTAAAGGGACTTTCTTGATGCAGGCATATAATCTGTCTAGAGACCATAAACCTGATCTCGAGGCTGAGAAAGAAAGGATTTTAAAAGCTGGTGGTTTCATACATGCAGGACGGGTCAATGGCAGTTTAAATCTTGCAAGGGCTATAGGTAGACATGATTATTTGATCTCCTTAATAACATTTATGGTCCTCATAATTAGTTTGTTCATGGTCTGACACTGTTTATCTTAGCCCTCTTCTCCTATGTTGTGAAACAGGAATTCTGAATCCATTATTTCCCCCAGCAATGCATCTAGATATCAGAAAATACAACAGTAGCAGTGTCTTCTTCCCGTAATTGGAAGCTAGGTCCCTGCCCTAATAAAAGTTGAATGAGTCTATGCCCGTGCATTTGTTTTTTGACTTGTTTCATGTAACTACTCTCATAGGTTATAGGAGCAGAAACCTGCATATGAACCTTCATTCACCACCGAGAAGGAAAGAGGGATAGAACTTTAGACTCTTTTTAATTCTTCATGGTTTTCTAACCTTTAGAGTTCCTTTGCACGTACCTCAGGAGATATGGAGTTCAAGCAGAACAAGTTTTTACCTGCTGAGAAGCAAATTGTAACAGCAAATCCAGATATTAACACGGTGCGTAAATCATCTTTTTACACTATGTAATTGAACAAATCATTTTCTTATATATAGATCTCGATAATTATCCCTTATTTTCCCGTCAATAACTTTTATTGCTCATTCAATTAGGTTGAACTTTGTGATGATGATGATTTTATTGTGCTTGCATGCGATGGAATATGGTATGTACCAAATGCTTCCCTTTTTAATATGGTTCACTGCCCTGTGTTCCGAACTTTTTATATCCTTAATGTATTTGCCATGGAAGAAAGTATATTCGGATCATCTTCCAAAGAGATTATTATGAAGGAAAGGAATTAGTAGAAAAAGTAAGCTAACATGGTTTCTCCAAGTGAAGCATATTATATACTTAAGCAACATTAGTAGTTTCAGAAACAATCTACATATCTCTTATAACTGTTTGCAATATATTTGCAGCTACTATCTGAAGAGATATGAATGTATGGACAATCTGCAATGATAATGTCCTCTCGTTTAAGATATTGTGAAGTCCTCTGTTGCTGAAATTGGATTACTACTATTGTTGATTGTTTCAGGGATTGCATGTCTAGTCAGCAACTAGTAGATTACATTCATGAGCAACTAAGCACGGTATGTGCAATTTTAACTTTTTAGTAGGATCTTGATAGAAATGGTTGAACTCTACGCAACTATACATTTTCGAAGTTCCAACATTCTAAAAAAAATGCAGGAAAGCAAGCTTTCTGTGGTGTGTGAGCGAGTACTTGATAGGTGCCTGGCGCCGTCAACAGCAAGTGGGGAGGGATGTGACAACATGACAATGATCTTGGTGCAGTTTAAGAAACCCATCAAGTCCAATGCCTCTGCAAATGGACAATGCTCACAGTCAAAGCTTCCTGAAACTGAATCCAAGGGAGAGGATGTTGTTGAGCAGAAAACTTAGCATGCTCATATCTAGGAGGAGGGCGTTACGAATGCTGCCCTCTGGCTGGAAGAAAATTTTTATGGTCTGATATGTAAGGCTAATGAATGAAACACCAACACGATTTGCTTGTTTTATCTTTTTTTTTTTTTGGTGCTAATTTTGAGTGTGGAAGTACAATCTGTAGCATGTACAGGTTTTTCACTTTCCAATCCTTTTGCCTTCTGTTATACCTATGATTTCTCTTCAATGTTCTCTTTTTCTGGGCCAAGAAAGGAAGAAAACTCCATTTTCTCCAAATCTATATTGGTGGGTGGGACAATGCATGAGGTGATAATTTTATGGTGTACCAACGTCAGCCCAGGTAAAAAAATTCATGAAAATGCGTGTGCATATATAAATGTATAATGAATTTTTCATTAGATGTTTACGATTTAGATAGATAATCATGTCTCATTTACTTATTTTGCATACAACATACTCCTGCCTTTATCATCATCTCTCAATTCAAAATGCTGACTGATATTAGAAAGCACTTTCCAGATAGATAATCATGTCTCTTATACAGACACAGTCCTTCATTGTCACTAATCTCACCAAACAGTAATGAGAAGCAAAGCAATTCATATTCATCTTTTGGGCTAGGAAAAACAAACCATAAGATAAGGCCAAAATTGTATGTTAAAACCAAATGTTTCGGAGTGCTCAATTTAAACTCTAATGTTCACAGAACATTCAAAACAGACTGTATGAGAACGAAAATTTTATTAGAACTCACCATTTTTTCAATCAAAATCCCTAAATCACAAATTCCCTAAATCCTTAACTTCAAACATTTGTAGATTACACAAAATCCTTAAGTCCTTAACTTCAAATGTTTGTAGAAATCCCTAAATCCCTAACTCTCACTTCTTTCAAATGTTTACAGAAATCTCGCTCGCTGTTATGAAAGTTTAATCACAGCAGCAGTAGGCTCAATTACAACAGCACATTCCTATCACCTCCTGCCTACCTTTGTCAAATTTCTGGCAAACAACATAAGGACAGTACATCTTGGTAGGTCCATTCTTTTGACTGACTTTTAGTTTATATTTATTATATATTTTGATCGCTTATTCCTTATTCCTTTGATGACTTTTTTGTTTGGTTTTTTGTTTATGTTTATTATATGTTGTGATCCTCTATTTTCGACCTAAGCCCAATTGCTTCATGTATGAAAATTTTACTTTTCATGTTCTCACCCCACTTTTGGTTAGATTTTTTTATATTTTTCTTTACATATATTTGTTTTGTAATGAGATTGATAAATGAATGATTTTAGGGGTTTTGAGGAACTTTAATATAGGATATTGGTTGTTGTCTTGCAAATGGCATTATGGATTGAGGACTATGGTTTTGTTTATGTATCAATATAGGAGGGGTTTGAATGTTAAACAGATATACTATGATATTACTGCATTTTTAGAGGTTCATATGGTCAATTAATAACTTCATATACGCAGCATTTTAACATTTTTATAGTAGCTATATTGCCATTTTACATATGCTTAATATTAGGTCTTGCATCACTCATTTATGCTAATATGAGATATATAGCATGATTATGAGTTAATTTGTTAAATTTTTAGGTTTTTAAATCATGATGAGATGATCTAAGTCCATAAACTACTATAAGAAGATTATTTATTTCAAAGATTTTGATTATATCAATTGAAACTTCATTCTAGCTTTTAGGATTTCCTATCTAGCTTACTTTAGGATTTCCTATCTATTTTTTTTTATAAAATGTGAGAAATTGAAGATGTACAACATATCATTTAAGGATGATCTTTTTTTTTTTGTATAGTTAACCATCTTTCCTCCTCCTTGTAGCTCACCCATCGCGTGTCGTCGTCGTCATCTTCTTTTAATCGTCGATTGAGGTAACATTTTATTCCTTGATTGTTTTTAACGATGTTGTTGAGACTTTGTTCGTTACTATGTTTTATATAGTGCTTTGATTGTGATTGTCTTCATTTCTTTGTTTTGGTTATCTTCTTTGGCTGTCAGCTCACTCTAGCTCCGTCATCTTCTTCCTTCACGTTCTTCGGTGACTTCTTTTATGCGTCGGTTGAGGTAAGTGGGTTTAACTAAAAAAAATCAACTAAATATTACACAATATTAATGTACATAATTCTAGGAATTTGGAGATGGCTGAATCATTAATCTCTTGTGTTATAGTAATTTATTTTACTTCTTCATATTTTAAGCAATTGAGCAATGACTATAAACCTTACCATAATCTTGGAAATTTACATTGCTTAGTTTGCTAGTATTTTTCTTAGGTTTTTATTGATTTATACTACAATTAATAAAATTTTTATATTATGTATGCTACTTGGCACTTGAATTCTTATGGCTTAAATGTTGTTAGTCATAGTTTCAGTAGTAAAAAGAAAACTCTGATAGTTAAAAGTAGCTTTATGTCTTTATGTACTAACACTTTTCAGTTTAACTGTAGTAAAGTGAATAGCAATTAAGACAAGCTATTGTATTATAACTATGTGGTATATATGCATTTTCAATAGGTTTGTGCTCTTTTGACTGTTAAGAGAAACTCTATCATATTAGAAACTGGGAACAAAGAATACTCTTTAACATTTGACTCATGTTAAATGTACACAAAGTCTACATATTGATCGAATTCTATAAATTCCATGACCTTAGAATTCTAAAAATTTCACGAGCCTAAGAATCATAATGAGAACTTGTTTTCTTGATTCATTGGTGTAAACAATGCCATGTACCTTAGTTTTGAAATCAATTGTAGGTGATTAATTCAATTAGTTAATACGTAGTGGTGTTATGTAAAGTTTAGATGTTCTATAAACTTTAGGGAACATGAAGGACATTAACTATGGAATCACTGTTTGAAATTAACAGTTTTGCAGAAATGAGTAATGTTGATAAATCTTGGATGTATAGATAATTAACAATTGATGGTTGCATTAATCCTGAGTTTATTGAAGGATTTGAAGCTTTTACTCATTATGCATGCTCTCAACCTACATATATGGATGGCCCAAAGATCAGAAGTCCATATAAAAAGTGCAAACACATTCATTTCCTTACTGTTGATGAACTAAATAGGCATTTTTTAGAAAAGGGCTTGTCCCAAATTATTTTGAGTAGACACGATATGGGGAACCATTGATTTGTAGTACCTCAAGGGATAATCAAGTACTATTGTCAGCGAACTTAAATGGGTTTGAAGGGGGAATTTGGATTTAGAACAAATAATATGGATGCAAATGAAAATCCTTACATGTAAATAGTTTATGATACAGCTGGTTATACCTTTCAGAAAAATATAGAAAATCTTGAAGAAGAACCAATCCCACGTGCAAAACATTTTTTTGACTTACTACACTCAGCTGACCAAGAATTATGGCCAAATTGTGAGACAATGACTCAATTGTCTTCAATTGCTCGAATATTGAACATAAAGTCTAAAGGGCATATTTCTGATCATAGTTTAGATAACAATTCTTGGATGGTATAATGAATCATTGCCTCTTGATCATACAACGGTTGATAGTTTTTACAATATGAAGAAACTTATTAGGGGTTTTTGTTTACCTGTTAGAAAGATTGATTATTACAAATTGGGATGTATATTGTATTGGAGATATGATGTGGAATTACAAGACTGCAAATTTTGTGGTCAATCTAGGTGTAAGCCTAGAAAGCGTTCTATAAAACATAAATTAGTACCCTAGAAGCGGATGTATTATTTCTTGCAAACTCCGAGACTTTAAACACTATATACTTCTAATGTTACTACATTTTACATGAGATGGCATAATGAACATGGACAGGAAGATGGAATAATGAGTCATCCATTAGATGCATTGGCATGTAAACATTTCAATGACACCCAATCTTTTAGTAAATCTAGCCAACAATATTTATCATAGTCAATTACAATTACTCCTTATAATTTGCCCCTATGGATGTGTATGAAAGAGATGTATATGTTCTTGATAGTAATTATGCCAAGGCCTACAAATCTAAAGCATAAAATTGATGCATTTTATAACCATTGATATCTGAATTGCAACATCTTTGGGAATATGGTGTATATGATGTGTCTCTGAAATAAAATTTTGTGTTGAGAGTGGCTTTGATGTGGACCATTAGTGATTTTTCGGCATATGCCATATTGTCTGGATGGAGCACAGTAGGGAAATTTGCTTGTTCTTATCGTGGCAATGATTTTGATGTGTTTTATCTTCCAAGCGAGAGCAAAACATGTTGGTTTGACAACTACAAGAAATTTCTTCCTCCAGATCATCCATTTAGACGCAATAAACAAAAGTTTATTAAGAATAGGGAGGTGAAAAAACCTCCTCCCCCTCACAAAACTAGCGAAGAGATATTGCAAGAGATTGAGGAATTAGGCTTGCTGAAAGTTACAGAATTTGCAGCTGATGAAGGTAATAAAAGCATTAGTAAAAAATTTGGTTGGAGAAAAGGAATCATCTTTTGGAATTTGCCATATTAGAAAACTAATTTGATACGTCATAATCTAGATGTGATGCATATTGAAAAAAATATTTTTGACAATATGTTTAATACCATAATGAACATTGAAGGGAGGACAAAACACAATGCAAAATTACGAGCTGATTTGAAATTTTTTGTAGAAGGAATGAGTTACATAAAGACCTTTGCACTGGTAAATACTCGAAAGCATGTTACACTTTGGACAAAAAAATAAAAGGAAATATTATTTGAATGGTTGAAAAGTCTAAATTTTCCTGATGGTTATGTTTCAAACTTGGCAAGGTGTGTGGACATGAGGAAGTACAAATTATTTGGGATGAAAAGTCATGATTGTTATATAAAGGCTAATTCCAATTGCATTTCTGGAGTTGCTACAGAATAAGGTTTAGGAAGTAATAATAGAATTAAGTTTGGTTTTCAAAAATTTAACATCATCTGAAATCAAGTTGGCTAAAATGGAAAAACTAGAAAGGAAAATTCTAGTAATTTTGTGTAAGATAGAAGAGATTTTTCCTCCAAGCTTCTTTGAATGTATGGAGTATCTACCTGTGCATTTAGCACATGAGGCAAAACTAGCCGGTCTAGTTCAATATCGATGAATGTATCTGTTTGAGAGGTAATTCAACAAAAATCATTGCAATTGAAGTAATAATATGTTTCATAACTAAATTGTAATAACCCTATTCACTAATATAGGTATTTGCACCACTTGAAGAAAAAAGTGACAAACAAGGCTAGAGTTGAAGGTTCGATATGTAATGCTTATTTAGTGGAGGAAACTAGTACATTTTGTTCACATTATTTTGAGTCATATGTTCATATAAGAGAAAGAAAAGTTCCTCGTAATGACGATGGGGAAGGAACGAGTGATGCTGATGGTAACTTATCCATTTTCACATATCTTGGACTAACATATTGTTGGACCCTGATTTTTAAGTGACATTTAGAATTATTAAATGAAATGAAATAATGTTTTTATGCTACAAGAAAAATTGATGAGAAAA
>JAOSBK010000008.1:16017017-16031035 GCA_027568895.1 Erythroxylum shatona
GAAATAATGTTGATAGTTGAATTGTCATGAAATGATGTTGCATTAGAGGAAGTGAATTTGGGAAAAATTTTATGAGACTAAGGTAGGACAGATAGAGACACCTAGGGAAGGTTCTTGAGTGAACCCTCCCTGAAAGGTTTCATTATGGAAGGCATTTCGGTGTGATTTTCTGGCAATCTTCGCCGCGGCGTAATTTAGCTGAAGCTTTTTATTTTCATGGGTGTTGTGAGTTCGCCGCGGCGAAAATAAAATTTCAGGTTCACCGTGGCGAAAGTTAAATAGTTTGCCGCAGCGTAAAATTCTTGTAGGGTCTAGGGGATTTTCTCGCATGTGTTCGCTGCGACGAAACAAGCAGTTCGTCACAGCGAAGCCCGCTGGTTACTTCCAAAGGATTTTTCCTTCCAAATGAAGAGTTTTTTGAAAGTAAAATGCTCACGGTTTTACATGAGTTTCAAGAGTTGCACTCCGAAAAATCCAGACTCAATGGTTTTGGTAATAGAGTATGAAGTTGAGCCGATAATGGTTAAGGTGTTTTAATTGGAATAGCTCAAGTCTTATGATTTTGTCGTAAGAGTTGGATTTCAAAAAGGGGTCCAACATCAAACGTGTCGAAAAGAATAGACTTACAGGGATAAATTTTTCGTTTACTGAGCTGTTGAAATCGTGTTGTATCTTCGGGAAGTCGGAAAAAAGTGCAGCCCCCAACTCTAGTAGTCCATTTGCTATTGTTTTCAAATTATTTGCTGCTCCTTGTCCTTTGGTGTGTTCATAATGCTGGAGTAGCAATTGTTTGCGCTTGGGCTGTTGCAGGAGGTGGTTCGATGGTAATTAAAGTGGGTTGTGGTGGAGGAAAATCAACAGCAAAATGTATTGGCATGGCTAGTCTACAAGAATCACTCTTCTTCCTTGGCATTGTGCTAATTTCATGAAAAACAACCTACAATGGCACAAGACAACAATGCAATCAACGAAATCACAAGTTAGGGTTGATGGATGGGTTATCGATGAAGTCTATGATAGAATGTGATTGAGTGGCTAGCAACTGTGTTTGAATGTCTAAGAGATGAGTGTTGATGTGCGGTAGCTGCAATTTGAAACAATAAGAGAAAAGCTCGATGAAAGAAGAAGGGGGAAAAGAGAGTGGGAACTAGGGGGACGGCAGGAAGGACCAAAAATTTTCATTTTTTATTTTTCATTTTTTAATTTTTAAAATGAAAAATGAAAATGTCAGAAATGAAAATGTTAAATTAAATTCCTAATTAAATGAAATAAACATAATGAAATGGAAATAAAAGCTGTTGAAAATAAATAACATAAACAAGCCTGAAAAACTTACTGGTGTCCCCGAATGTGCTTCTTTAAAGTCTTTAGCTAGACATGTTTCTTTACTTATCTGATCAAAAATAGGTTGGGAGTACCAACTCTATTTCTTCTACTCGCTCGACCGAAAAATTTTTATAATATGGCTTCAGGCGATATCCGTTAACTTTAAATACCATAGAGGTATCTAAACTCTAAATTTCTACCGTACCATGAGAAAAAACGTTAGTAACAATAAACGGTCCAAGCCAACGAGATTGTAATTTTTCTGGAAATAACTTAAACTTCGAATGATAAAGAAGAACTTTTTGTCCGATTGAAAACTATTGCCTAGAAGTCATTTTAGTTTTTTCCTTATAAATTTTTGCATTTTCATACGCCTCATTACGAATTTCCTCTAATTCTTGCAATTACAATTTCCTATTGTTACTAACCTTCACCTGATCCATATTCAACTGCTTCACAGCCCAATAAGCTCTATGCTCGATTTCTACAAGTAAATGACAAGGCTAACAAAAACTAACCTGTAAGGCGACATACCTATAGGAGTTTTGTGCGCAGTTTGGTATGCCCATAAAGCATCATCCAATCGTAAACCCCAATCCTTTCGATTCGGATTCACCACTTTCTCTATTATGGATTTGGTCTCTTTATTAGACACCTCATCTTGCCCACTTGTCTGCGAATGGTAGGCGGTAGAGACTCGGTGTGTGATACCACATCTTTTCATCAAAGCTTCAAAAATTTTGTTAAAGAAATGGGTTCCTCGGTCACTAATGATAGCTCGAGGCATTTTGAACCTAACAAAAATATTAGATTTAACAAAATCTATAACAGTTTTAACATCGTCAAATATAGTAGCCTTAACTTTAACCCATTGCGAAACGTAATCTACAGCTAACAAAATGTAGTTCTTACCAAAGAAGGAAGGAAAAGGACCCATAAAATCTATTCCCTAAACATCAAAAATCTCACATACTAGAATGTTCGTAAGTGGCATCCGATTCTTCGATCCTAAGTTACCTATTCTTTGACAATGATCGCAAGACTTGTAAAACATGTAAGAGTCATAAAATAACAGGCCAAAATAGTCCACATTCCAAAATTTTTCAAGTAGTTCTTTTGGGGACAAAGTATCCCCCACACACAGATGAATGACAATGTAAAATAGAAGGAGTTTCATCATCTGTGACACATCTCCTAACAATCTGATCAGAACAAAAATTTCAAAGATGAGGCTCATCCCAAATATAATATTTATCCTCTCGCTTGATTTTATCTCTCTCAGCTCGAGATAAATCACTAGGTAAAAACTTAGTTACTAGAAAGTTTACTATGTCCGCATACCATGGAATTACCTATTGAATTGCGAAGAGATTTTCATTCAAAAATTTGTCGTGAAGAACATCAGATGTAGTACTCGGAGTGACCTGCTTAGGTGATCGGCCATCAAATTTTCATCTCCTTTCTTATCGTGGATTTCCTAATTGAATTCTTGAAGGAGTAAAATCCATCGAATTAATCTCGACTTGGCTTCTTTCTTGTTCACCAAATACTTCAGAGTTGCATGATCTAAATAAATGATCACCTTTGTCGCCAACAGGTACGAAACTTCTCAAATCCAAAGACGACCACTAAAATCTCCTTCTCCGTCATAGAATAATTTTCCATCATTTAGTGTCATGGAAGCATAATAAATAACATGAGGTATCTTGTCCACTTTTTGGCCTAGCACGACGCCAACTGCATAATCCAAAGTATCGCACATCAACTCGAAGGGCATGTCTCATTGCGGTGGCCGAATAATAGGCACTGCACTTTTGCATGGCTCATCGAAATCAAATTTCACGTCTTTTTGGAGCAGCCTACACATGGGTTGCACAATTTTGGAGAAGTTCTTGATAAATTGCCGATAAAATCCTGTATGACCAAGAAAAGAATGAACTTCCTATACAGTCGCGAGGTAAGATAATGATCGAATAACATCTATCTTAGCCCTGTCGAATTCAATTCCTTTCGAAGAAACAGTACGACCTAAAATAATGCCTTGAACAACCATGAAATGATACTTTTCAAAATTTAAAACCAAATTAGTTTCAATGCAACATTTTAACACTTTTTTCAAGGTTGACAATGCATGTTTCAAAAGACTCTCCATAGATCGTGAAATCATCCATAAAAATTTTCATGCAATTTTTCACAAGATTGGAGAAATACATCGTTGAAATGTCACGAGTGCGTTGCACAATCCAAATGGCATTCTTCGGTAAGCAAAGGTGCTAAATGGACATGTGAAAGTTATCTTCTCCTGATCCTTAGGTGGTACCAAAAGCTGGTGATATACTAAACAACCATCTAAATAACAATAGTCTGATTTACCTGCAAGTCTTTCAAGCATTTGATCAATAAATGGAAGTGAAAAATGATCTTTTTTAGTAACTAAATTAAGCTTCCTATAATCTATGCATACCCTCCAACCATTCTGAACACGAGTTGGTATTAACTCACCATCGCTATTTTCAATCACAGTCACATCAGTTTTCTTCGGAACTAGCTGGACCGGACTTACCCAATTACTATCCGAAATTGGATAAATAATGCCAACGTCAAGAAGCTTCAAAATATCTTTCTTCACCATTTCCATCATAGGTGAGTTTAGACGACCTTCTTCGCTTCATCTTCCATCAAAATTTGATGCATGCAGATAGTAGGACTTATACCTTTCAAATCAGCTACTGTCTAACTGAAAGCTTCTTTATTCTCCTTTAATATGTTAACCAGCTGGCTTTCCTACACATCCGAAAGTTGATTAGAAATAATAAGAGGCAATGTGTCTTTCTCACCTAAAAAGATGTATTTAAAATGACTAGGTTGGCTCTTCAATTCCAACGTTGGTGGGTTGACTAAAGAAGGCAGTAACTTGTCCACCCTTTTGAATGTTTCCATAGACATGATCTACTGGAGAAAAGGTTCAGTGGTCTCTATGCACAATGACATCTCCATTCATTCACTAGCTAATGTCGTTTTCTCCCTTCCTTGCCAACGTGATGCCTTTTTCATTTGTTCACTAGATAATGCCGATTCATCACTTCCTTGCCAATGTGATGCGTTTTCTTCTTCAATGATTATTCCAAGCCCATATTTGTCTTCCAAAATCCAATTTTCCTACACCCATATATCAATAAAATCCACAGAAACAATAGATTGTTCATCATCCGGAATTTTCATGGTATTATATATATTGAACTTAATTAATTCACCATCAAATTTCATAGTTAAAGATCCATCATGAACATCTATTTTCGTTCTAGTCATTTTCAAAAATGACCTTTCGAATAAAATCGGAGTGGAAGAAAACGCGTCATCAGTGCCCATCTGCAAGATATAAAATTCAGTTGGAAAAAGCATGTTCTTTACTTGAACTAAGATATCTTCTAACACACCCTTTGGATATGCATTTGAGTGATCCGCTAATTGAATCACTACATTAGTTTCCTTAAGAGGTCCAACATTTAAAGATTTATACATATCGTACGACATAACATTTATGGACACACCTAAATCTAACATAGCTCTTTCAATTCGCAAATCACTAATTTGGCATGGGATAGTAAACATACTTATTGACATTTCGGTGGAAGCTTTTTTTTTTGCACAATCACTGAAACGTTCTCTACCAATTGCACTTTCTCATCAGATTTTAATTTCCTCTTTGACGTATAAAGCTCTTTAAGGAATTTAGCATATTGTGGAATCCATTTAATTGCATCAAGGAGAGGAATGTTTACCTAAACTTTTCAGAAAGTCTCCGAAATTTCCTTCTCTTGCTTTTCCTTCTTTGTTTTTGCGAATCGACTCGAAAAAGGAGGCGAAATCACCATGTTTTGTAGCTTGTTTTGCATCAGCTCTGGTTGTGAAGGTGCCTTTTGCGTGATTTCTTCTTTTACCTCTCTTCTGGATTTTTTCAGAAGTGGTTCCTGTAGTTCCTTACCACTTTACAACGTGATAGTCTTCACACTTTGTCTAGGATTAATCTCATGTTGTGCTGAAAATTTTTCAAAAGTTTTCTAATAGATTTATGACAGTTGCCATTTGACTCATTTGATTTTCAATATTCCTGATACTTGCTTCTGTATTTTGCTGAAATGTCAAAGAATTAGTGGCCAAAGATTGAGCTATTTTTTCCAAAGAGGACTTACCTTCAAAATGGGATGTTATATTTTGATTTTGCTTAGGCACGTATGGTTGTCTATATTGCTGGAAATTTGTAGTCACTTGCTGCCTTTAAAGATTCCCATATCGCAAATTCGGGTGATCACGCCACTCCGGTCTATAGGTGTTGGAAAATGGGTCGTACTTCCTTTGACTCGGCCCAGCAAATCCTCCCATGGTATTCACTTGTTCTACGTTTTCCTCTGCAAAATCGGGCATAAATCAGTAGAATTTACTAACATTGAACATGTTCCACATACCTTTGGTTCTTCTTTCTTCGTAACCGCCAATTGTCGCACCAAAGAAGTAAGATCATCCAATCTTTTTGTCAATGTGGTCACATTCACATCATTCATGCCTTTTGATTTATACCAGTATGTATTCCAAATTGTTGAGTATTGGAAGCCATGTTCGCGATCAATTCCTTTACTGCTACCGACATTTTATTAACCAAAGCACCACCGCTTGCAGCGTTGATCATACTTCTATCTGAAAGCAAAAGTCCTTCGTAGAAATATTGAATCAATAGCTGGTCGATTATTTGGTGACGTGGACAGCTAGCGTAGAGTTTCTTGAATCTTTCCCAATATTCATAAAGTGTCTCTCCAAGGTGTTGCCAAAGTCCCCAAACTTCTTTCCGAATATTGGCTGCTCTCGATGCTGAAAAATATTTTTTAAAGAAAAGCCTCTCTATTTCATCCCACGTCTGCACGTTTTCTCTGGCTGAATAGTACAACCAATCTTGAGCATCGTCTTTAAGAGAAAATGGGAAGGCTCTCAACTTAATCTGCTCTTCTGTCAGATTCGTCAGCTTCATTCCCATGCAAACCACGTTGAATTTCGTCAAGTGCTTGTACGGATCTTCTCCCGGTAAACCCCTAAAAATAAGTAATAAATGAATCAGCCCAGATTTTAGTTCAAAAGTATTGTTATCACCTAAATTCAGAAAGTTAATGCAGTGGAGTTGTTGCGCGTCCATGGCCACGGCTAGTTCGTGAAGAGTGCGGTTTGCTGCCATTCTTTCCATTTTCTGAGTTTCTTTCTGATGTTTGGTCTATTTCTGCAGTCTTTTGGCTTTCTTCTCGATTTTGGGATTGTACTACAAATTTTCTGATTGATTCGAACATGTAACGTACATAAATCGTCAAAAATTCCCCAACAACGATGCCAAAATTTGCTATTGCTATCGTCTGCAACTAAATTCAAAAAGAAATCAACTTCCGTTAATACAAATTAATATAATAGTGATAAGTAGCTATCGTTCCCATGAGGAATCTTAACGGTAAAGAAGTTATGAATTCAAAACAAAAACAAAGTAATGAAATATGAGGGGCACAACAATTTAAGGAAAAAGATAAGACAAATAGCAAATCAAAAGAAATAATTGGAACTGAAAATTTAATAGGACAAACCTTATTTTTCGGGTCACCAATGTTATCATGCTAAAATGGATTCTCAATATAAAATTTCAATCATTAATAAACATTCATTAGGGGATATTTTCTCTTAAGTGTAAATGACTAGAAACATGTATCCTAGCATTCTTATTAAAAAACAATAGGTTCAATTAAATAATAGCTTTAAGAATCAAGAAACTAATGAGCAAGATAATACATGTACGACATGCAATTAATCAAGTGAATATCTTCTTAGAATTTTCAAATCTAACGTAAAGAAGATAAATTTAAATCAGATCTGCAGATTTTTCTTTTTCATCCTTGCACGTGCCCACGCTTAGTCACTGAATTGCTGTCAAACTTGGAATTTCGGATTTTCTTAATTTCTTTTTTATCTTTTTGATTCAATTTCATCTCTAAGGTGTTGGAATCATCTGAGAACAATCATAAGACAATTCCATTAATTTTGAATAATAATTTTAACGCATTAAAGAGAATTAAATACAAAATAAGAACAAATTGATAACTTAACATGTGTGTTATACACATATACTATAATTAGCATATGGATTGAAAAGGAAAGGATTTGTGAAAGTAGTTTTGAAATTCTGCATAGTCAACTTATATCAAAGATTTTAACAAGCTGCTGAAAAGACTAGATAAAATAAAATCTGGATATGCATCAACATTATTTAAATATCCTAATAAGAGGTGGGTAAGAAGCTACCAAATTTTTGAATCAGAATGCCCAATTTTCGACAACAGTATGAGTGAAGCTTTTAATAGGTGGATCTTTACTGACAAGAGATAAGTCAATTATTAGTATGCTTGAAACCATTACAATCATGGTGATGAAGATGCATGCAGATAAGAGAGAATTTTTGCATTCTTAAAAGTCAATTATTAAACTAAGGATTATGAAGAAATTGGAGAAGAATAAGAAAGATGCAATGCAGCGAAGAATAGTTTGGAATGGTGATGGAAGGCATATTGTAAGGATTGATAAACACTAATCATGTAATTGTTCAGTATGGAAGCTTTATGCAGATCTTTGTAAGCATGCTATAAGTGTTGTTCACCATTCACAACAACGGGTAGAGGCATTTATATATGAATGCTCCAAGAAGTCCAAATTCCTTGCATTGTATGACCATGTATTACAACTTATTAGGTTGCAATTTTTTGGCCTACTGTTGATACAGAAGTAATAAACTCACCACCTAAAAGTGTCATGTCATTAAGATCTAAAACAATTAGAAGGAAAGGAATAAATAAGCCTAATAAGTTGAAAAATCCAAACAAATTAACATGAAAGGTTCAAATATAAAAATGTTAAAAAAAATGTGGCAATTTTGGCCATAATACCAAAAAAATTTAAGAATGGAGGCTTAACTTAACTTGGTTAGCAATCTCCACAGGTATAAAACATTTTTTACCATAATGCTAGAAAATATGAGAATGAAGGATCAACTCAACAATCTCCAAAAGTATAAAATATTCTTTGATTATTAAACCTTGTTTTGATTGCTATGTTTTGCTTCATATATGTAAAGATATTTACGATATTCTTTGATTATCATACTAGCAGTGATACTTATTTCATATTTATTAGGTCATCGTTGAGGTCTCTTCACAAATGTTTAGTTATAATACAGTTGAATATATTTTCATACCAATTCAACACAACAATAATGTGAGTATATAAGCATTCATCATATTGTTGATAACTTTCACAAACGAATATTTTTAATGACATATGTGTTTATAGGTTGCTAACTCTTCACATAATAGTAAACAAAAGTATAGAGAATTTGATCCACATTTATTCAAGTTGTCTTTTGAACCAAGAGGTCTAAAGTTCAAAGGACAACCTAGCATCACTTCCCAACAATTAAAAACTTAAGCAATGAGGAGGAGAGCATCATCGAATCAACCAGTACATGATTAACCATCTAGTTCAAGTGTAAATCAAGGAAGCAATGTGATTAATTCCCATACTATACATTAATGTTGTCTATGTGTTATTGGAACTTTAGTTATTGGATCCAATCACTGAATGGATAGATCCAACTACTTTAATATATGGATGGATAGATGTGCTGGTGCAATTATTTATTTATATACTGCTCTAATTATTTGTTATGATATAATCACTTTTCTCTGTACTTGTTAAAGAGTTTTACAACTATTAATTAGACATTGTTAAGGCATCTTCATGAATAATAAAGCAATAAAGACAAAGCACAATATATTACAATAGTTCTAATAAGGGTTTTTCCATTCATCATAATTCAAATTTTAAGCAAAATACTATAATTTAGTTGCACTTGCCCATAACAAACCATATTATAACAATCACCATAAGCACAAAACGCTTATTATGATAATCATTAAAATAAATTTCAACTTGTTTTTCTCTTTTGTCAACAAAATAATTTCTTCTTTCATTAGTTTTATTTTCTTTTCAATTTCTAACGTTGTACACGAATTCAATAGTTGTTCTTTGAGCCTCCTTCTTTAACATACCTACTTCATTTTTTAATTAATGAATTACTTTCACTTACTAAATTTGTCATTATACCACTTGAAAAAAAATCACATCTTCCTACTTGAAAGAAAATTAATAATTAATAAAATAAACATTAAATACACACACACACACACACACACACACAAACAGTTTTACCTTATTGAAAAATAAACTTACAGGATATTTGGGACATCCATAAAATCTCTTTTTTGAGTTATTATCATTCCATGAAGTTCTTAACACGACTTTTAAACCACAATAACATATCATATAACTGCCATTTGAATTTAGTCTAGTATTAGTTAGAGACATCGCATATATAGCTTTAGGTGGTCGCCGCAAAATTATATTAAGGCAAGAAATTATGATTACTCCTTATAAAAGCAAAGAGTTAAGGTCTAAATAGATATAAAGGTGGAATCTCAACAAGGTCTAATACAAGAGACTTTCAACTTCTTCTCTAACACTCTTAGTTCTCCTATAAATAGTTCATCTTTGCTTTGCATTCTTCAATATATTATCAATGATCATATTACTAACCTATAAGTTTATTTCCCAGCTAGTCCTTTCACTAACATAAATGTAAAGGTAAAATCTCATCGTTAGAAAAAAAATGGTGACTAACTTTAAACCCTTTTGGTTGTAGATACATACATACATACAATCTTATAAACATGACCATAAGTACCTAGAGACAAGTAAATGAACATACTATCCACCTATACATAGGTACCTAATATCATTCAATCCTTACGTAAAAAATTCATCATCAGAAGTTTGATGTCAAGGAAAAAAGGATACAAACCATTCAGGTAGTAGAGCAGATATAAATAAGATCATATATAAGTCATGTTAAACAACATTACATGGCTAGTAGAACCCATTTTGCTTGCTTACATCATTAAAGAGATGTAGAAAGGCCAAACTAGCAAATTGAAAGGCACACATTTCTCTAACATATCATCCTCTCTTTAAGTTAACCTCTTCCTCCATCTTTCCAAATCCTCGTCTTTATCTCATTTTTATCTTTTAACAAGTTAGTGTACAGATCATACAAAAAAAAAAACTCTAATAAGAACTGATCACTAAACAACTAGTTCAGTGTGCTCAGGAAGTATAATTGATGATGGAGTCTGAAATACAGTAGCTCAAATAAACTATAATAGCAGTAAGAGAAATGCAATAATACATAATATAATATCCCGCCAATAATCTCCCTAGCCTATGGCTTAATTCTATAATGATTCTCCTTAGTTAATCTTTCATTTCCCCTAATCTTATTGATTCCTATAATTGTTTCTATGTCCTACCCATTAATATCCAATAACATGTCACTTTGCCACTATTATAGAATCTTTCATCTGCTCCCACATAACCAATATAAATTCCCATAATCATTAAAGGAAGTAGATGCCTTGAAACTATGAATAAGTACCTTAATGAGCAGGACAATCGAGAAAGATGAAGTTTTGCCTAGTGCGTAGGAGGAGACGTTGTGCAACATTATTAAGAGCACGAGGAGGGATATTTTCCCTATGTTGTTTCCTATAAATTTAACAAAGGTATGCGAGAGGCGACATAAACATGCTATTGCAATTAAGTCTGTTGCTACAATAATTGAACTTGCTAAAGAGCGTACAAGATTTCTGCAAATGTTTGAACAAAGTGTGAGAGTTAGAGATTTAGAGATTTCTGCAAATATTTGAAGTTAGGGATTTAGGGATTTGAACGAAGGAGAAAGAGTGAATTTTGAAAACTTGAGACATGCTTTTATTTAATTACAGAAAACCACATTAACAAGTATTAGGTCCCATTGTTGTGCACAAATTTAAAAAAAAAAGGTCACACCGTACATGACTTGACATTTAACTGATGGAAGATAGCTCCCGTTAGACTTTATGTCCTCATAAGGTCTATTTTGAACGTTCTGTAGATTTAATTTTCCTTTTGCTTCTTTCCGGACTTGTTAGATAGAAAATCAACTTCGTCATGAGTATTCAACAGTTGGCATTTCAGTCCCTTTCCCTTTTTAGTTTCATAGATTGTTCTACACATAAAAGACATCTGTCCAGCTTCCCTGCATATACAAATGTTGATTCTTATCTCAAATTGCTTCCTTCTTGAGTTAATGCATCTTTTATTGGTGTTTATCCTCCTTAATCCTCCTTACTTTGGTTAGTAATTCTTAGGTTTATTTATTTTCTTTCACCTATTGTGGTTTATTGATATGCAGTTGGTTATCTATTTTCCACTTCCTATCTCCAGATGAGTGGACTGCAAACAAAAAGGATAAGCGGAAGAGAATAGTAGGCATAGACTAAGATGAACTACCACATCCCTATCTTTTTGTTGATCTAGACACTTATTTTGTGATTTCAAAGGCATAGTTTGTGAGCTAGTTTTAGAATTGTTTGAGTATGCTAGACTGCAAAACAATTTTCCCAAACATTGTCATCTGGAGAAAAAAATAATACTTGTTATTTTTAGATTTGTTTGGGTCTTTTGTCACGTAATATGTACACTGGCTCATAAAAAAATTAATGTCAATTATATTTTTCTTTGTAATGGGAGGTTGACCGAATTGTTAACCTAGGGTTTCTTCTGAATGTTTCCAAAACGATAGAGTTATTTTTAAACGAGTTGAAACGTCAGGGTTTAATTTGAATTTTGATGAAAATATTTGTCTTCTTTTACACTTTTGGTGAAAATATTTGATCTTTTTAAACATTTTTACCAAAAAATGTAACGCCATAAGTTGATAAGTACAAAAAGAAGTTATATATATATATATATATATAATTGACATTTTTATTTTTATTATTTTTCATCTTAATAATAGTATTATATTGTTAATTACAAGAACTTGCATATAGCTTTTACTTGTTAAAATATACAGTAAAACCTCTATAAATTAATATTGTTGGAATCATGATATTTATTATTTTATAAAGATATTAATTAACTGATAAATTAATATTTATTAATTTAAAGAACATCAAAAAGCATTGTATCTTAGAAAAATTCATATTTCATATTAATTGAATGAATCTAAAACATAGATTCATTGTACATAATATTAATGAAAACTAATAAATAATATTCATTGTTTTTTAGTAATTAAGTATTATGCATTGTATTTTTACTAAAAACATTCAATATACATAAGTACGTATGATGGAGATAGAAAAAACTTTATAAACCAGCAAAATTTCCAGATATGGAGAAGGTTGTTTATGAGTGGTTTCTCCAGTACCAAGATCGTGTGAATATGACCGAAGAGCTAATTTTGGAGAAGGCAAGAGATACAATGAAACTTGTATACCCTCAACAAGATTCTGAGCACAAATTTTCTCAAGGTTGGCTTGAGAAATTCAAGTTACGACACGGTATCAAGTCATTTTGTCATTTCGTAGAGAGTGGTTCGGTTGATATACAAGACATGGAGAAGCAATTGGAGTCTATAAGGGAGAAAATAGATAAGTTCCCTATGCAAGATGTTTTTAATATGGGTGAAACTGATTTATTTTACAGGTTACAAGATGATCATTCTCTTGCTATGAAGCAACTTGAAGGAAGAAAACAAGACAAAGAAAGGCTAACAGTTGTTATTTGTTGCAATAAGGATGGCTCTGAAAAAAATTCATTTATGGATTATTGGAAAATATGCAAATGTCAACATGAATAGCTTGAATTGTCACTACCGTGCCAACAAAAGAGCTTGGATGACAAGTGTGCTCTTTGATGAATATATCCGTTAGTTTAATAAAAAAAATGCACTGTAGAAGAATTTTGTTTATGGTAGATAATTGTCCAGCACATCCAAAATGTATTAAAGGATTACATAATATTTCGTTGTTCTTCTTGCCACTCAACATGACATAAAAAATTCAACCTTGCAATGCTGGAATAATAAGAGCTTTCAAGATGCACTATTGTAGGAGATTTTATCGTAGGATTTTAGAAGGCCATGAGTTGGGACAATCTAATCCAGGTAAGATTAATGTTTTGGATGCTATCAATCTTACAGTCTCGGCTTGGACAGTTAATGTTCAGCAAGAGACAATAGTAAATTATTTTTGACACTGTAAAATTCGTTCAGGGGATGAAGTCTCTAGTAATTTAGATGAACCCACTTGTGAAAACGACATTCATGTCTTGAGCTCATGATTAATGATCTCAGCTATGACAATAAAATGAATATCAATAGCCTATTAGATTACCCGGCTGAAAATGATACATATTCAGAAGTCCAGAGCTTAGAAGACTATCCTTGAAAATAATGTTGATGATGAAGTTGAAGACGATACAGTACCTTTGGAATCAGTTACGCGTAAGGAAGCACTTATCACGTCTAGAACTCTTCACAATTTTTTGGTGCAGTTTGAGAACAAAACACCATAAATTTTGGATGCAATAAGAAAAGTTAGAAATGAGCTCCAATTATACTTAAATTTTAAGAAAAAACAAACAACACTAGAATCATATTTCACTAAATTGTTTTAGTTATATTTGTGTAAGTTTATATAATTATTAATTTATGATATTAATGGGACCCTATA
>JAOSBK010000008.1:16046573-16066133 GCA_027568895.1 Erythroxylum shatona
CTTCATCTTAGTTGGACCTCTTTTTCTCTTATTCACACTAGAATCCATGAGATTTTATCTTCCTAGAGAACCTATTTAAAAAATATATAAAAGTTAATATGAAATTCATCAAATAATAAATTAATAATTAACACAATTTAAACGGGCTAATAGATAAGTCAAGCTCAAAACAACAATTCGATATCTAGGACACAGGGTAAAATGAAAACACTTTTCAAAAATTAATCAAGAAAAATACTTTATCTAAACATTTCTTGTTATTGTTACATAAGTTTATGATTGTGTATCATTTGGAAAGTTAAGCAATGTTCAGTTGAGGAATTGGGACTTGAAAATGAAACAGAAAAGGTTAGCAATTCCTTGTTAGGAAGAGAGGGATAGATCGAGAGACAGAGAGAGAGACATGTATAGAGAAGAAGAGCGGGATATGATGATGATGATGAATCTTTATACACGCATGCCTTTGTGAGGCCCTCTACCCTTTTAATCTCTGTCTCTCTCTCACACACACACCCACCCTCAACTCTCTCTGTCTATAAGTTTCGGTTCTGAGGAGGACCGAGCCGCGCAGCCTCGAGGACGTACAATGACTAAATATTATTAAACATCTCGTCTCTTTGCAAAGCAAAGTTCGTCTCTCTTACATTACCTTAAAAAAGGGATCATCGTCATCATCCATCAACCTAGTAGTTGTGTTCTGTTCTGTTGTGTTCAATATCAATCTTAACAACAAACAGATACAAGTTAATCCAAAGAATATATATATATATATCAACTTATCATAAATATAAAAAGGAATAAGGAAGTAGTAGTGGAGTTAATGGGGAGTGATTTTTATACATAAAAGTCCAAAAGAACTACTGTGTTTTGTTATTATTTATTATTAAAAGCAATGAGATCCACAGAAGAAGAGGAATAATTGGAAGTTGCAGTACTTTCTCTTCCTTATTTATTAATAAATATAATATTAATTTTTTCCTTTGTTTGGTTATTTTCATGACTCTCCCAACTCAAACTCTCTCTCGATTCCCTATGTAACGCCTTCCAAAATTCCTTTTTGTGTGACTATACATACATGTTTTGTAAATATTATGCGCATAAAATACCAACAGCACATGATCCTGCCAGTTCCACGGTTTCACTTCCACCACCCTTGGGCAAGCCAACCCAACCAAGTCCAAAGCAGCAAAGCTCCTCCCTTTAACGGTCGATTCACTGGGGGCCTTCTGAGGATCCACCTCCTCCTCTTGTGGCCCCCGCTGGCTTTTGTTATTAATGACTCTCATCTATCCACGATCACATCATGTGTGGAGCCATCAAGTTTAAGGGTGTCTTGTGACGAAGATGTGTGGAAGAGTTCAAAGGTCTTTGGGGTACAAACTGCAAAGCAACATGGTCATGATCATAGGGTAGTTAGCAAGTAGGGAATGCCAAGTACTCGATGGAGAGCCCTCGGATATTTATTATTTGGGCATTAGAACAAATTATTCATTTATTTAATACTGTTTAAATTAAATAATAACATATTCATTTAAATTATTATTAGCCCAGTATACGTGATTAATTAAAACGCGTATAATTGAGTCTTTTATTCGTGAATTAAACTCCTTATTTTTAAAATATGTATTAAACGAATTATTAAATATATGCAATAATTCCTAATCATGTGTTTAAAAGTGTTCACTTTTTTTGTAAATTTTTTGATTTAGTGCTAATCTTTTTAATTTTTAATTTAATAACTAACCTTTTTAAATTCGTGTAATTTAAGACAAAATAGGATTTTTACTAATGTGGTTAGCAAATAAGCACTAAGATAAAAATAACATTTTAATTTGAGTTGTACAAGTTTTAAAATTAAAATTTTAGAAAAGTTTGATATTAAATTTAAATATATATTTAAAAAATATTTAATATTAAATTGTTTATTCCATAAATTTATATTTAAATGACATATTTGATCTAATTAATTTTTACAGCATCTTCCAAATTATTCCTATACTTCTACTTACGCTCTTTCGATTAAGTCTGTCATACATGACTTATTATTGCGAAATACTTAATTGACGTGATTTGTAGACTATTACATCAATTAGAGATTTATTCAGTACGCATTTAAAAAGATAGCAATCGCAGAATTTCGTTTCAATGTATATATAAGTAGTATACATCTAAAAGATTGGAACAATCCGTTTCAATATAAGTTATAACTTATAGTTGGTTTCAAATTTAATGAAGAGAATTCGGTCCACTAGGGAGCATGTGCATGGTGGGATGGGAAAGCTCACTTTTGTGAGGTTTTTGAGATTGAAAAAGAAAAAGAAAAGAAAAGGCAACTTGGTTCTTACTTTGGATGATTGCAGTTTTGATTGGTAGTCAATAGTAGGATTATTGGCTTCTTGACCATTTTAAAAGACAGGTGTTTTGTCTCCTTTTGCCTGTTCAATCCAATTCACCACTCACCATTATAATTTTAATATGACAGTATCTATAAAGTAAATATCTAATAGTTCGATATCATAATTATGAACATGTAGTTAAATTTAATTAGAGTTGTAATAACTAAAGTTACATTGAATTCGAAAAAATAGTATGAACATTTATAGACCTTAAATTAAGATGTTAAAAGAAAGAATGAGAATATTGGGTGTATAAATATATACCAATAAAAAAATCGCTTAATTGTAAAAATTTGTTATTAGATTTTTGTTTAGAGCGAATCAAATTAAAAAACTATTAAAACTATATTATAATTTTTATATTTAAACTAAAAATTAACCCTCATTAAAATATATTTTTAAAATTTTTTAAATCCATTAATATTTTTATTTTTTAAATTTACAACTTATAATGTATCATTTTCTATTTTTTGTTATCTTCTCTCCTCTCTTGCTATATATTTTTCTTATTCTTTTTATCCTTTTATTTCAATCTTACAATTCGTCTTCCCATATATTTCTAAACCTTTGAAGATTTTTAAGCAATTTTATTTTTTTATTCTATTACATGAACATAACCTCCTTTTTTTTTTCCCTCTCCTCTAGTTTCACACGAAGAAAGGGTGACATTTATATTTGGACATGTTTAGAACTCATTTTTACCTTCACTTTTTGCCAAAATAACAAACACATATGTATATGTATATATATACATATATGTACATGGCTCCCGAAAGCTTCCACCAAAGGGTACATTCTCATTATGATGCTCACGAACGCTCGATTATTTATATGTATCCCATTCGAGAACACAATAAACGTAATTAGAAGGCAGAGTGGAGGAGAAGGACCACTTGATCCGAGAAGAAGTATATCTCATTCAAGGACACAATGAACGTAATTAGAAGGCGGAGTGGAGGAGGAGGACCACTTGATCTGAGAAGCAAGTGAATAATCGCCGCAAGTTATTGAGAGGAGTCCGTCAGCATCATAATGAGAATGTACCCTTTGGTGGATGCTTTGGGGAGCCATGTACACATAATTCCACAATACCATAAATGCACCAAATCATTATACCTCGGTTCTTCTGTATTAGATTAGATCTTTTACAGGCAGCAAGAGCTAGCTAGTGGGTGCAGTTGGGTAGCCCTAGAATAAAAGCAGCAAAGCGATAAGGGTTTAATGACTTCGGGAACGGTAGAAGTAGAAAATGGTGTAGTGTATGGGCTGGTTTTGGAATTTACCTTACTTTGCTTAAAATAAAAAAAGGTAAGAAACATAATAATAGATTAAGTACAAGGTGTGTGATATGAGATGGGCAGAGTTTGTTTTGTTGTGGCTGTGGAGATATATTTGAAGTTTGGCAATGGCGGGGATGGGTGGGTGGTGGTGATGGTTGCGGTGGTGGTTGTGGATGTGGGGTTTCCCAAGTTACTGTCTTCCGCACCACCCAACTCCCCAGGTCGAGTTGAGAAGAAAGAGGGAGTGCACCACATTTTTTACGACAATACAGTCTTATAATCAACCAAAGGAATTGATTTTGAATGGGGAAACTTTCTTATCATATCATTTTTTAAAAATAATACTTCCTCTTATCGAAAATAAATGTCGTTTTAGAGAGATACACACTTATTAAAAAAGTTAGTGAAATGTTTGATATATTCTCATTAATTGCATGTTGAATTGCCTTGAAAATATAATCTGTATAATCAGGATGTGAGAGAAATTAAAGGGTAATTTTAGAAATAAAATTATAAACATGCATGAAAAATCGTGAACAACACTTATTTTGAATAATTAAAATCCCTCTAAAATGACACTTATTTTAGATATAAGGGAGTATTAATTTTGATTAAAGTAGCATCTTCTACTTAGAATCTGGTATTAAATAAACCATTGATAAAATTAAGGAAAAAAAAGTAACAATATGGGCAATTCGATAACTTATGTTCTATGCACCCACCCAATTGGAATTGCAACACACGATCAATCAATAATTAACACGATTTGCTCAGATCATGCCATGTGAGCCCCATCTACAATAATAAGTTGGTTTATAGAAGAGATAAGGAGCTTTTATCATCTCAAAGAGCACTTTCATATTTATTTATTTTTTTTCTCTTGGGGTGATCATAGGAAATTTATATGGTTAAAAGGAAATGCCCTTTAACATGCTTCAATCATAACATGGTATAATGAGATATGTAGACCCAACCAAGTTATCTTCGCAATTATGAAAGGATGATATATGGTTCAATCCAATTCATGATTAAAGCGCATGCTCAAGTCAACTAGTAAAGGTTGTTGGGTTGCATGCTCTTATTTGCTTTAAAAAAAATTTGTAATGTACTGATAATAAAAGAGGTTGGACTGACTGTAGATGAATTTATATTTTTAAGCTTAAATTATGAATAATTTTAAAAAATTTCTTGTATTTTATATAATTTTTACTAATTTAAGTGTTTTTATGTTAATTTAAATTTTTTGTTCCTTCTTGAAAAATTTGTTACGTTAATTTAAACGATTGTGCATTTTCTATTGAATCTTTCTTGTCACGATCGTACTCGTACACGATCGTGCTTTACCCGATGCTTCCCTTCTGTCACTATCGTGTTTGTACACGATCATGCAACTCCTCTAATGTGCACAATTGTGCACTACCTTAAGGATTCCTTTCTATTACGATTGTGTTTTACCCGATACTTCCTCTCTGTCACGATCGTACAACTCTCCTAAGGTTTCTTATCTGTCATGATCGTGCACTACCCTGAGGATTTCTTTCTGTCAAGATCGTGCATGTGCACAATCGTGCATTATCTAATGATCAATATTCAATCTTTGAACAACTCTCCAAAACATATTTTCAAATCATTTTGCATGACCATTTTGACACGAAAAAAGAAGGATTTAGGCAAAAATATTCTTTTAAACAATTGTTTTTATATGTATTAAATTTTTAATAACATCAAGTTCATACAATTTGGTTCAGTATTCTGAAAGTTATACACAAAATACCACCGATTGTTCTGAAACTTTAACTGCACCTAATATTTAACTTCAAGTCAAATTTTGAAACTTTAATGACAGAATTCAAATTCGATTTCTTTATGAAAAATGTATCCATATATCTCAAATTTAATCCAAATTAAAAATCATCTCATTTGGATGTCTGCAGATTAAGGTATGGCTAAAATACAAATGCATATTCAGTGAAAACACTCATCTACCATATTCTAGCACAATTCATCACCATTTTCATCCTAGTTCATCTCTTTTGCTCAATCTATCATTTCTAACTTATATCTTCATTATTTCCTCTTCATTTCTACTTCCATTTTAGTTTAATTTCAACCACAAACAAATCATACTCTATGTTTGATCATAATGTCGAAAACAGAACATTTACATACGTATATATTCATCACTAAATTTCTGCACCCTTTTTCTACACCATTACTTATGATCTTTCTATTTCAAACTCGTAAAATATTAACCATCATAAACACAAAAAAAGGACATCAATATTCTCATTCTTCATCTACGATGTACATGTATAATGATCACTATTCTCATGATCATGCAATATCAATTAATCACCATATTTGTTTTATATTCGTACAACTCATGAGAATTAACATGTTACTTGCTAAAACTCAACCTCTTCAAAAACACTAAGAAGCCATAACTTCTCTGCATTCCATGTACACCACTTACTATTATTCTTATTAATATTAATTTTATTAAGTATTATTATCATTAAATTCCTTACTATTGTTAATTTTCTACTTGTGATTATTAATTGTATTCTTATTAATTTTCTTCTTTTTCACCACCTTACAGTAGTGATAAGTTACCACCTTAATAAGATGGTGTGACTAACTTTTAAATGTTAGTTATGCACGGTCACCCCCTGTGACTCTAGTTGTGACTAGCATTTAGAGTCATGGGGATGACTAAGTGGCTAGTCACAATGTGACCAATTAAATCACCCTGTGACTAGCATTTAGTAGAGAGGAAATATCAATGAGTTGCACGATTGTGACAGAAGAAACAACGGGGAAATGTTGGATAACAGACCAGAATGTAGAGACAAAGAGAGAGGAGAGCAAGAAGGACAAGAGCGAGGGAGATGAGAGCCTGACGCATGAAGACGAGAGCGAGAGAGACAAGGACATTTCGGTTCTCAACGTGGTAATTTTTATTCTGACATACCCAGAATAGGTAAAGATAAGGTTATGCCATCGTTAGCTATTTTCCAAGTTTGGGGAATAATTAAATTCGAGAATAACTATTCTCAATTCTTTTTATAACCAAACACAAGAATAGATAATTTTAAGGAATACGTTAAGAATAAAATACTTATTCCGTTGAACTAGACATGCCATTAGTCTAAGTTGACGAATAATGGGGCAACCCTCTCAAGTAAAAAGCTAAATATTTAGCTCTTCTCTTTTATTTTTACATAACTTAGCTTCGAATAAAGCTAAAAAAAGTTACTAAAAAATGAAACATAATATCGTTTAAAAAAATATTTCTGAATTTAGGTTTTTAAATATATCATTATAAAAGAAAAGAAAAGAAAAGAAATATTAAAAGTTCGATTTGCATAAAAAAATTAAGCACATTTTAATGTCATTGCAAATATCACTTTACATTTTAAAATTATCAGAACAATATTTTTATTTAATATATGCAAATAATATTTATGGTACGAATTCATTTAAAAATTTATAAAATGTTAAATATAAATCATACTTTAAAGAAACTATTTTGTTAAATTATACCAATCGATAGGAATTAATGAAATTCTAATTTTATCATGATTAAATGTGTTATTAATATCGTTTCAACAATATTAAAATATAACATAATATTAAAAATAATAGTAAATATTTATTTACATTTTTTTTTGAGAAACTTTAAGTTGCAATTTAAACTATAAATAGAAAAAAGAAAATATATTCCTCTGCGAGTGAAATTGGCTACCAATTAATCTGCCTACCACCTTAGAGATGGAGATTTTTAGGCAACCAAGCAATCAAAAGATTTTCAATTTTTCAATATCAAACGCATCGTTTCATCAAAATTTCTTTTTTGGAATGCGTCATTATATTATTGACCACACAATTTAATATCGGCCGACAGTGGTTGTTAACTTGTAATTAATATTACTAATTATTAATTAACAAAGCCTATTTTTTGGTAGGTATCTTTCTTGACCCTCGACGCGTGGATCTGTTGACTGCTGACTTTATAGGGTATGGTCTTAAGCATTTAGTATTTTATTTAATATATATATCTTAGTTATTTTAAATATCAAATTATTCACCTAATTTTATATGAAAAACTCGTTTTATTACAATTATGAACAGTGAGTTGATTAAATAATATAAGCAAATTAAATTTATAAAAGTCGATTAATTAAATTTATTTTTACTCTAAATCATTAATTTATAGAATAATTTATTTTAAAAATTAATTTATAAATCCTTATTACATAATTTTATGAAAGCTCTATTAACAACAAGACCATATGCCAAGCATTCATGACTTTCTGATTTTCACGTGGTTTTATATTTACTTATGTGCACGCACCAACTATGGATTATTATGCAGCTTGGTAGGTCTTGATGATGGCTCCCCCTATAGTCTATATCTATGCATACATCACCGGTGAGATGACCGGTAGTATAGCGCCGACGGTGGATGCGAGGCAAGGATGTGCATGGCATGGCATCCTTACTTTCATTACTCTCTTTTTTTTTCTTCTGGTTTCTGTCTGTATCCCTTCTTTATGAGTTAATTTAATGATGCTTTTATTATTTTTTACTAGTTAAAAGCGGCTTTTTTGCACACTTTTCGCAACTCTTTAATATCCTTCCTGCTTGCTTTATCACACAAAGGGATCTCTTGAGATGAACTGGACTGGACAAAGCTGTGTACTTTTAATTCTTTTAAGTTCATCATGCTTTTATGATATCTATCCTGTCCTTTAAAGCGGACACTTGACATAAGATTTAATACACGCTTCGATCTTTAAACCTTATTTAATTGGACATCGTCGAATTCAAACCGTAAACAGCCTTTTCTTTGACTCAAAGAACGGTCAGGTTTGCCTTCCATATTCTTTAATCCGAATGTTGTAAATTTGAGCCAGCCCGAGGGATTACTTCTCATCTTTTTAATTTAGAAGATGATAGACCGGAAGTAGGTACTTACTTGTTGAGTCTATAATTGTTATTGAATTAAAATTTCACTCAACTTTGAATAGTTAATTTATTAAATAAGTTATTTGAATTATGTAATTTATAAATTATTATATATATTCAATAATTTATCTAATAGCATGATTAAGTAATATATGGGTGGCAGTCATTTATAATTTATAGTCTTATAAATTAATAAAGCATTAAAATACTATTTTTATATTAAAAAATTTGTGTAATTAAGAATAAGACTGTATATTACTGAACCTTTTCAAATTTTAATGTAAAATTTTTACTGATTTATAGTGACAATTGTTATTGTTATCGTGAATTATAGATGGTCATCATCTTACGAGCTCAACACTATGTTCCTTTATCCAATGCACACTTTAAATTTTATTATTGTGAAATTACTGCCGTAATAAAAAATTAAAAACAAAAGATTATTTTCCTTATATATTATTTTGGGTATTTTTGCATTGCATATAAATATACACTATACATAATGATTCTCGAGATAACTATAAAAAAGAAAATATGTTGAATTAGTGTGGTATCCCTGCCTGAAATAAAGCTATCCACCAAGCTGTATTAGTGAAAGCTGCACTCCGAACAGTGACTGCCATGTTATATGACACTAGAGGTTCTATCTCATATCATCTCTTCTATTCAATTCATAAAGTACACTCCCGAAGAACAGTAATGGTAAAAAAAAAAAGGACCTAAAAACCAGCTTTATTACCGGGAGATTACAATAAAAAGCAGTCTTTTTCTAGGGTTTTTCACCCTTTTTTTAACCTTTACAAGACTAGAGATGAAGATAGTAAATTTTGTTGGCTTTTGAGAGGTGGGATAGTGTCAGTAGCCAAATCCTTTCTCTCCTTTGGTGGAACGAGGTCCATTGCTTCAATGCCTATGTTTTTGCCACGTGGACTGCTTCTCTATCCATAGTGACCAAATCCTGAAAAGGACAACATGCATGCTCTCACTAGCTCAGGTCAGGCCCAATGTTATATGAATAAGTGCTCTCTCCTTTGGGCCACACCAAGAGGTCCCATCTGATATCAACGTCCAAAAACTCTTATCCTCAGTTGAAAAAAACTAAAAAGGAACCTACAGCTTCAAAAAGAGTGTGATTACTAGCCTAAAAGGCACCATTAGAGGCAAAACATCATTTTGAAATGATTGCCAAATCACTCTTTAACTTTACCAGTTCATGTCATTATTGGTCTATCCAAACCTTTCATAGAAAGGACAAGATGTTGTAGAACCAAACCTAATGTTTTGTGTAAATGTGTCTTAAGGTAATAATGTATCTTCAACTTTCTCAACTTTCAATTTCTGTTTTAAAATGAATAAATGATAATAAATAATTTATTAAAAATGAGTCACAGACTTAATTATAAAATTTAAAATAGTTAAAATATTGTCAAAAATTCAAGTGAAGCTACAAGTTATCTTACAAAACTAGAGAATCACATCCATATTTTCATGTCACCCTATCTCTATATTATCTTCTCACGATTCTCCTATATTACCCAAGCATGAAGTGAATATAATTTAACCTTTTGTCTTTTCATGCAAAACTAGTAAATTACTCGCCAGGAACCAAACAAATCATCATGATGCAATGAATCAAAAGGTACAACCACTATCTACATACCTCCAATCTTTTCTTTTTGTTCTCCTTCTTGTGTTTTGCCTTTCATTGTCTGTAGAGATAAGCCACTATTGAATTACCTATGCGGTATCATCTTTTTTTTTTCCCTTAGATAATCAAGCAAAGAACCTTGAGAATTGTAGTCATTAGTCACGATTAAAGTTGGTGGTGTTTTGTCTTTTCATGGACAAAGCTTCTTCTAAAACCCCTTTTATCATTCAACCCAAAAGCTGAAGGGTCACGAAACCATAAAGCCACAAACTACTTTATACCATCATAGTTTTCTCACTTTTAATCATCTCAGCCATCACAGCACTTCTTCAACCATTCCTATCCCTTTTGTTTGACAGAGCAACGGGTGCATTTCCATCCACTAAAAGAGGTAGCCAAGTTATGATTATCACAAAGAACTAAAAGGGGATGATAGATACTTACTAAAGAAAAAACGATTAGGAGCCATCATGTTGATAATTCTTATGTTCATTATAATTTTTATTTAGACTAAATTATAATTTTTATTTAAGGCCGCAAGCATATTATCAGATCTCTCCAGATCCTGTTTTATTGTGAAATTTGGGACTGGATGTAATGATGATGAAGATGATGATAATTATTTAAACATTGTTCTAATTTTAAAAAAAATTATTCTCAATACGCTAACAAATGATTTAAGATATACAAGAAAAAATAGTAAATGTAAATTATGAAAATTACAAAAACTATTAAAATAATAATGTCTTTTGTACTAATTTAGTACAAATTTTATAAAATTTACTTAATTCTTAAATTTATCCTTTTCATTTCGGATAAAACAATTATAAATTTAACCTTTTCTATCCCTTTTATTTGAAAAGGCAACAGGTGCATTTCCATCCACCAAAAGAAGTAGAAAGTAATGATCATCACAAAGAACTAAAAGGGAATAATTAAATGATTTGGAGCCATCATGTTTGTAAATTATAACTCTTATGATCATTATGATTTATATTGTGATTAAAATAATTTACGAATATAAGATGATTTAGTAAATTAAATTAAAAAAACTTTGTTTTCACATTAATCATCTAAATTAATTGGGTGCTAAACTTTTTTTAGTTGAAAATTCTATATAATTTTACGTTTATATTATTATATTTAACAAATCGTTAAAAATATGATAATTGGTATCAACTAATATGTAGTTATTATTATTATTATTATTATTATTATTATTATTATTATTATTATTATTATTATTATTATTATTATTGTTGTTGTTGTTGTTGTTGTTCTTGTTGTTGTTATTATTATGTTTTTGGTATTTTTTATTTTATTATCTTCATGTCATATTTTGTTTTTAGGTATCTCATTTGGTTATATTTTATATTTTATTTATTTATTTATTGTAATTTTATTGACATAATAATTTAGCACGATAATTTTATTTATTTAGTATTTAATCTGCATCACTCTTTTATTGTCACATTTGCATGCGAGTTTATCGGAAACAATCTTTTTACTATATATGAATAAGGCCGCAAGCGTACTATCATACCTCTTCAGATTCTATTTTATTGTGAGATTTCGGACTGGATGTAATGATGACGAAGATAATGATAATTATTTAAACATTATTCTTATAATTAACTCACATGGGTCAATAATGCAAATACAAATCATCAGTTTATTCTAAAATAGTAAAATTACAATTTAGAAAAATATTCTGTGCTTGCATCAACTTTTTTGCAGGCAAATAAAAAACTAGAGGAAATTTAAGTTTATAACTTTGTCTTGTAGTTGTCTTGTTGGACCCTCACCGGACATCTTCAATTTCAAAGTCCACTAGACTAAACATGTATCTATATTTTTGGTCGGCCCCATATAATCCATCGTCTGTAAGACCGTACAGTGATATGGGCTAAACGTACCTTTCACAGACACGATGAGTTTTTCTTTTTTTTTTTTAATTTTTCATACATTTTTTGGGTGATAAAAAAACTGAAAAAGAGGATGCTTTTGACCACTTTGCTGCTTCCTGACAGCGATAGATCGAAGATCCGCATCATTACAGACGAGAATATATATCTTCTTCTGTCTAGGCTGCAATTTCTCGCAAATACATATTTATATATAGTTTTTCTTTTTTTTTCGCCTTTTGTTTTGGCTGTTTCAGGTGGAGTCTTCCAATAATTCGATCGAAAATGTTGACGGATTGTTACATCATTTTCGTCAAAAGTGGAGGAGGGATGGTGTGAAGGTTTGAATGGGTTTTCACTTTCGCTTTATGGTTTTATTGGAGATGACAAAAGGTTGGCTCTTGTTTTCTTGTGTTTGTTTGCTAGTTTATGGGACCAACCAAAAGTGAGATTTGATGCGTTAAAGACCAAACATTAGCCTTTTGCTTTTCGTCCTCTTTACTGTTTCTGGCTCCTCACTATTACCATATTTATGTTGCGACCCTTTTCTTTTTTTCCTGATAATGGGGAACGTGCTGCTTTTCTTTTTATGCACTTCAAGTAGATTGTAAAATAAGTTAGCAAACCTTGATCTCAAGGAATTGTAAATTCTTTTGAGTGCCCTCCAAACCCAATTTGATTACTAAATATTGGCACAACTTTCGGGGGTTATAATTGCACGTTCATGTGCAAGTCTTGTCTCAATTATAAACTTATTGTCCCTACGTACGACGAGGCGGCTCATTTTGGATTGGTTTGGTTTGGTTTTAGACCTCGTTTTGTTTATGGGGACCAAGCTAAGATAGGCTTCTTCGTCGAGGCATTGATTCAAGGGGTTAGGAAACTGTATTTGTCATAAACTTGGATTAAGAACCACCGACAGGAGCTTGCCCCAAATTGCCTCTTTGTCGTTATTTGGAGTCCTTGGTATGTTGGCGTGTAGTGGTTCGATGTCTTGGGTTCTTCACTACTAGGAAGCTCGTGAATTTCTTTTGCACCCTCTTTGAGAAGAGGTTAGATTCAGAGGAAGCAAGCTGATGTTAATGTCTTGGGTTCTTCACTACTAGGAAGGTCGTGAATTTCTTTTGCACCCTCTTTGAGAAGAGGTTAGATTCAGGGGAAGCAAGCTGATGTTTTGGATAATATAAAATGGAAGAACAGCTTAATCATGAAGGGAACAGACATGCGTGGACTATCAAAATTTGAGCTAAATTGTTTAGTTCATGAATGAGGATAAATCGAAGCAGATCATAATAATATAAATTAATTTAAATGACGTAAATTTAATTTAAAATTCCATCTATTTAAATTATATTTCTCCAACCTCTTAATTGTAACCCCTTAAGGATAAGGCCGCACCAAGTTTAGAGTTAGTTGTTACTCCCAATTTCAAGCAGATTACAAGCCCATGAGCTGATGGGCTTCATGATGCAAAAATCAATCGTATCCAATCTTCTTATAAACTTTGCTAAATGTTAAATATATTTTAATTAGTTTTTACATATTTTTTACTTAAAATGACTTGTTTGGTAAATTGGCTTATCGTGTTATACACAGATGCATTCGTCAACAATCACTAAACCAAGATCAACATTTTATTTAGAGCATTAACAACACAATGATATTGACATACCTCCAATGATAGAAGACTCAATATTTTGTTTTTTACACCTATATACCATATGCACGCAATCTCACCATATATTATATCTTATAACATGTTCTATACTAAGGGGTAGAAAAGAATAATTGTGTTATATGGTCATTGGAATTCTCTCTGGAATGCTCAGCTTCCCCCGAAAGTTAAGGATTTCCTCTGGAGGGTCTTGCGTGATTTTGTGCCTTGTAAACAGAGACTTTTAGCTAGGGGTGTCTCTCTTGATACTTCTTGCAACAGATGTGGTGGGACTGAATCTCTGAATCATGTGCTGCTCACTTGCCCCTTTGCTTGTCGAGTGTGGACCACTGCAGGTATCACTATACAGGATGGAGACATTAAAAGTTGTATCTTTTCAGTGTTAATTGGTAAGAATTCTGCTTTGGGCCATCGTATTTCTGTGATCTGTTGGAGCCTTTGGTTCCATCGAAATTTGTTGTGTTGGGAGCAGAAGGATACTCCTTCGAATGTCATCATATTTTTGCAGATGAGTTTCTTGCGAATTGGAAAGAGGCCATCGGTGCTTTTGGTTGTATACAATTTAATGGCAACACCCCTACTTGTGTTTAGTCTTGGTGTAAGCCTGATGTGGGATGGTTGAAATGTAATGTTGATGCTTCGGCCTCGACAGGAGAAAATTGCTCGGGGTTTGGGGTTGTTCTCAGGGACGATCATGGTCGGTTTGTAAGGGCTCTATCGGGTCACATTCCTGATTGTGTGGATGCTTATCTCGCTGAAGCTATTTCCATCAAAGAAGCTCTGGCTTGGCTTAAGAATCAATGTCTGGATCGGATTATCATCAAGTCGGATTGTTTAGGTGCAATTAATCATCTTAATAACTCTTCCAGCAATCTGCTAGAGGTTGGTATAGTGTTGGCTGAATGTCTCTCGTTTAAAAACAACTTCCAGTTTTTGTCCTTCCATTGGACTTCTCGGAATGCTAATAAGGCTGCTCATACGTTAGCAAGGGTGGCTTTACTATATACAGACCGGTTTGAGTGGGATTCTATCCCATGTAGTATTGCTTATGTTCTTTCTATTGATTGTCCGTCGCTTGTTATCAATTCTGAAGAGGTTCTAGGTTCGGGTGTATAGGGTAAAGCCTATAGGCTTTGGGTTAGATGCTTCTTCGGTTTTGATGGTTTCGTTTAGTTAATGAATTTGCTTTAATTTCAAAAAAAATATTTAAAAATATATTTATACATTTTATTTTTGTTCCAATTTTGAGTTTTAAGGAGGGGGCGTTCATTTGTGGCTCCCCTCTTTATGCTTAAATTAATGTTAAAAAATAAAATAATTTTAGTTCTTTTTATATAGTAATTTTCTTAAATAACTTGATTAAGATGTTATCAATTTGTTAATAATGACAAAATTTTTTAATTATTAATGTGTTTTTTTATAGAAAGGATTCCACATGAAGTTAACGAGAAGTTTGGCAATATAGGATCCGGTCTTGTTTGATTTGATTAAGCCTAACTTTAAGTTAACGGACTAGGCCTGAGTTATCCGAGACCGAACAGATAATAATAAAATGACATCGTTTTAAATTTTTTTCAAAAATAATAATAAGTTGAGTCAGGCCAATTCAATCTGCCTCGAACTCATTGTCATCCTTATTAATAAGTCTGAAAAAAATTAATTTTCAATTAATCATAGGCTTCAATCAAATAAAATCTATAGCCATTAGTTGCAAGATGGTAAGAAAAACTACAATCACATCTGTAGGGTTAGAGCACTTGTTGCAACAACAGGAGATGCTTGGACCGGTTCCTCTTCTATCTTCTTTTATATTGCAACTTAGTTCAGATGTTTTATGCTTTTGGGACCGTTATGGGCTCTTCTCATCATCCTCTTTATGTTTAGATCTTGAAGAAGTCTAATAATATGTTGAAAATGCATAACTGAATTTCCATAAAGGGACGGAAAGATCCCGTTATGTGTTGTTGCTACAGAAAATTGGGTCATCAGTTGAACGTATTTCATATTCAACAAATAGTTCTTTGACTTTTAACACTTTCTTGTCAACCAGATTTTCAACTGCTGCGATGTGGCTTCTTTTATCATCAAAAGCTTTGAACTTCTGGTAGTGCTAAAGTCTACAACTACTTAAAAACATATAGCAGAAGTGAGAGTGAGATAGAATGGAGAAGAGGTAGTGTTATTTTGATAAAAAGATTTAGTATTTAAACTCTGTGTCCTTAGATTGTTTGGCAGATCGACAACGGCAATTTCATTTCTTACAAAATTTTCTTTGTCGAGTACATATATATTGTTATTTTAATTCATATGCCAAGATCAAGCTTCTCTGTAACTTTTATAATGTTTGGTCTTAATCAACAAATATGTTCACATAAGAAAAAACACCATCGCCATCAAAACAAAAATTTTTGGTTTTGGTAGACGACGAGCAATGTCGACATGTAGCATTATTGGAAGGAAAACAATAATAATAATACTAAAATCTTGTAAATAATGACAACATTTAATTTATGAAATTTGATAGACTTAAGAATTTTGTTTTAATGTAAATAATTTTAAAAACATTAAAATCATTTTTTATACTCTAAAAATTATATTCTTATATATATTTGATTCTAAATATTAAAATTAAAAAGAGACTTTATATTATCTATTCCATTCAAAGACAAAAATTTGACTTTACAATGCTAAAATTTTTAAAATATATATTAATTGAATTATTAAAATATTTGTCTATATATGTATATAATGTTGCTTAGTTACTTATATGCATAAATTTTGATAAATGTATTTAAAATTAAAAACTTCTTGTTTTAGACTAATTATTTTATTTAATTAAAAATTACAAATAATCATAAAGTCATAGATTCAAGTCATAGAAATAGCTTATTTGTAAAAATACAAAAAGAAGGCTACGTATATTATGACCCTACCCAGATCCCCGCAACGCAGAGAACCTTATGCACTAGTTATGTTGATTTTAGTTACAACACATATAATAATTAGGGCAAGTATACTACAATTACCACGAGGATTGATGATAAAAGGATTTTAAAACATAACCAAGTTGTTTATTGTCTAAAAATAAAAACTGCTTTTATCTAATTTTGAACTATCAAAGTGATTAATCTATCGCAGAGTTTGTTAGTGAAATAGTAATAAGAATAAACTAGAATAGTTTATCTTAATGACACCTAAGGTGTCATGCAAATCACTGCCTTAAGTTGAAAATTTTCTATAAACGAGATCCGACTCCAGGGTAAAAGCTTTCTCCATCAACTTCGGTGCACTCCAAAGGGTGAGGTAGGAATTGTCTTCGAGAATTAAGAAAGTGGAAGAACCAAGGAAAGACTAGATGTACGTGCATTATATGAAGAAGAGAAGATTCGTGTCTGTTATCTGGGAAGGAGAGATACGTGTAGTGTGTATCTGGAAAGAGGGGATGAAGTTATATACAAAGAAAGGGAACATTATTGGGTAATTAAAGTGGGGATCTATCGAGATTTCAGGTAACATTATTAGGTAATAAAATCGTATGAATTATACTGAGTGGGTCTCAAAAAATTTATGTCACACCTGCAACGACACCACGCTACGCTGCTGCTGAGCCAGAGGGATAACGGGGACCCATGCGTGCGTGCATGATATCGATACCCTCCTCAAGAGAATTGATTCAAACTCTCACAAAACATTCTAGTATATAAACTAGGTGAAACTCCCTTACTCTTTCAATGTGGGACATAAACTAAAGAAAGAGAGAGATGTTCCAAGTTTTGCAACAACGTCAACAATCCCACACTTGAGTTAAAACTTGAGAAACAAACTATAACAATTTATGAGAGATAGGCGAACAACCAGATGAATTAAGTCTTGAACCTGGTATCTAAGAAAATCATAGACAAAACCTGCGAGAGAAATAGATAACCTCAAAATGCCCTGGTCTTATGCTCTTATAGGAGGGTGACTAGGGTGACTACTCACACCACCCAAACTTGGGCTATGAAACTTATTAAGGATTAATCTATCCAACCTCATCAAACGAAATAAAGTCATGCTAAGGGACGCTATTCAACAGCTGAATATGTCTCAGTATTATTTTACAAATAACATACAAGTAAGTAGTCACCACATAACTTCCGTTAACTTATTGTACTTGGTTTCTTGAGATGGGTGTTAATTACAAGGTTACTATACAACTGGGCTCAACCCCGTCCCTTTAGCATACTCCGAAACTAGTTTCATACTCAAAGCTTTTGTAAATAGATCCGTTAAGTTTCTTTCTGACTTGATATAGTCAAGAGAAATTACAACATGTCTAATTAAGATACAATCAAATTTATGTCTCAATTGGATATTTCTACTTTTGTCATTATAAACCTTGTTCTTGGCAATATAAATAGCAGCCTGCGAATCATAATGAAGGAACACAAAAGGAATTGGATTTTTCCAAAGTGGGATATCTACTAAGAGATTCTTTAGTTGCTTAGCTTCTTGTCCTGCCAGCTCCAAAGCCATAAACTCGGCCTTCATTGTTGATCTTGCAATACATATGTTGCTTGGATGATTTCCAAGACATAGTGGCTTCTACTAAAGGAAAAATATAACCACTGGTAGAATGTATATCATCACTCTCTGTAACCTAGTTAGCATCAAAATAGCCCTCCAATATAGGAGGATGACCACCAAATGATAATTCATAAAGCATAGTACCTCTCAAATATCTCAACAAACAAATTAATGCATTTCAATGCTCTTGACTTGGATTGTGAGTATACTTACTAAGACTACTCATACAGTATGCAATATTAGGATGATAATAGTTCATCAAGAACATTGCACTACCAAAAATTTTAGCATACTTAGCTTAGTTTACATTGTCGCCAAGATTTTTCTTTAAAGTAGCACTATCATCATAAGGAGTCTTGACTGGCTCAATACTATAGTAACCAAATTTCTTCAAAATTTTCTTAACATAATGAGTTTGATTCAATCTAAAACTAGAGTCAGTCCTATCAAGTTTGACTTCCAAAATAAAGTCCATAGGTCCAAAATCTTTCATATCAAAGGAAGGTTTTAGCCGACTATTGTTAGTACCAATGACAAATAAGCTAGTATAAAAAATAAGCATATCATCCACATAAAGAGTAATGATCACATAGCCATTTGCATCAAATTTCAATAAATGCAAGAATTAGAATCACAAGAGGTGAAATCATGTTTAAAAATCTCACTTTCAAATTTCTCATGCCATTGTTTGGGAGCTTGTTTTAGTCTATACAAAGACTTGACCAACTTATACACTTTTTTTCTCATAACCAGGCACCCTAAATCCCTCAAGTTAGACCATAAAAATTCAAGAAAGCTATCTTAACATCGATTTGGTGCACATGAAGGTTAAACATCGAGACAATAGCAAACAACTTCCTTATAGATGCAAATTATGTAACAGGAGAGTAAATATCAAAGAAGTCCAATCCTTCCTTTTATTTAAAACCGTTAATCACGGGTCTTACCTTAATGCCCTTAATGGTTCCTTTAGATCTTAATTTCTTTTTGAAGATCTACTTACACTCCAAAGCTGTCGGACCCCACTCCCGGAGCCCGACTGTCCCGGGAGGTGAGCCCTGCTGAGGCCCATTCCCGAGACACCCGAGTTTGCTGAATTCCTAGACCTGACACTTGCTGCTAA
>JAOSBK010000008.1:16079100-16093773 GCA_027568895.1 Erythroxylum shatona
CAATTTCTTCTTAATCTTATCCAACCCCACAAGTTTCTAAGTCCAAAATGTATGTTAATTAATGCGTATCCATACAATTGGCTGTCTTGCCTTGTCATACTATCAATGTTTTAAAAACTGGACCAGAAATCGAACTGGTCGAAGGAAATGTTTAAAGTTTAGAGGTTCAACTGGTAGTAAACCGCTATAAAATCGGTTTATAATAAATAAAAAGTAAAACTTACAAGAATAAATAAAAATAAAATATTTTATTGAAATAAAAATACACAAATGTCTATTATTATGTAATGAATTAATAATAAATAAATGTTTCCATTTATTTTAAGGGTCAAAATTTATGCATAAATAAAATGTTTTGAATTTTTCAAAGTGAATTTTCGATAATAGCTTTATCTAGCAGAGATGTACATTGTACTACATAATATGCTTATGAGAAACAAGCTTTCAAAGTTAAAAGTGAATAAAAACATGATAAACCGAGTTCGTTGTGTATTAACTTAGATGTCATGTTAATGACATATTATTTTCTTTTATTTTTTAAATAAAATTGAGTTTATTGTCATATAATTAGCTTTTTAAAAACTTAATACTTTAAATGGATAAAAAATTTAATAGAATTAACTCTTTATAAGTTAAACGTCATATCAATATTGATATAATATTATTTTTATTTTAAATGAAAATAAATTTGCCACATAATTGATTTTTTAAAATTAATTAAAAATGAGTCTTATTGTCAGGTGATAGTGAGACCTACTGTTATATATTTATAACAATGAATCTAACTTGCTAATAGCAGTAGAGTTTATTTTTTAATTAAAAATAAAATAATATTATGTTAGTATTAATACGACATTTAAATAATAAGAAATTAATTTCGTCAAAATTTTTATCATTTTAAGGTCTACTTTAGATTTTTTAAAATGTTAATACTTAATTTTGACAATTTAAAATCTTAGGAATTATTTTGTATTATATTGTAAATGATGAAATATGCAATGTAATGTTTAAAAGAAAGAATAGTTAATGATGACAACAACAAGACTCTCAAGCAAAGCTGGTTCGGTAGAGACGGCTTACATTTGTTGTTAAATATCCCTCTGTTGAGTACCTCTCTTCGATCTCTACATTTTGACTATAAGTTTGAAGAAAACACAATAAATAATAAATGATTAATAACTCGTAATTGACTAGCTGGAGCTTGTTAGGCTGAAAAGATAATAGCATTGCATACTTTGGCAGCTGCGGGCAATTCATTCCTGCAAGCCAACGATTTAAAATTGTTCCGATAAAAAATGTTTGAATTTTATATATAGAGATTATTAAGTAAAATTGAACTGAACTATTAATCGGTTTACATTTTTTTTCAACTTTTTTAAAACTTTGGTTAAAATCTAGAAATGTGCATTTTGTTACAATATTTGGGACGAGCCAATCTTGAAAATAATTTAAAAAATAATAAGAAAATTATCAAAATTTACGACAAGGTATAAATAATAATATTTATTTTATTATATTATATACGTCAATTATATTATAGAAAAGTGATTGTACTTTTCAAAAAACTAAACCTCGTCATGAGATTGAAGCTGGTTCTTGTTCGGCTTTGGCTTTCTAATTCAAATTTTTTTTATAACAAGTAATAGTAAGAAAAGAATATCATCAACTCATTTTTAGGTGAATCAATCCCATCGTGGTTAAGTCATCCGTCTTAATCTTTCTCGGTTTTAGTTTGTTTTGCTCAGAGAGGTCGTAGAAGTAGAACACAAAAAAAAGAAAAAGTAAAGTGTTGTTTTCTGATGGTTTCGTCGGAGCATTTTGGTGGAAAATGAAAAAGAAAGGGTACAGTGAAGTATCCAGAGGAGAGGAGACAGACAGCTGCAATGTGAATGGCCATTGATCGCGTGCGGAGATAGACATACGTACGTGAGAGTAGGAGTATTAGGTTGGTAGGTGGGTAGGAAGGAAGGGTGTATCAGTATTATAGAGATTTGCGCCTGCGGACGGAAAAGAGAAAGATGATTTTAATTGGGTGATTAAAGCAAAAGGCGGCCAATATTTATTCCCATCATTATTATGCTCCTCTCCCTCTTCCTCTTCCTCTTCCTCTTGGCGTTTAGCTTCTACTTTTTCTAGTGTTGCTAATTACCTCTTTCTAATCCTACTTTATTACTGTTATTTACTCGTTTTTTTATTAATTTCCTCCCCAAACCAATCTTTAATTTTTAGTTTCTGTGTATCGTGTTTCTCACCTCCAACACGCTTATTAAGTGTAACTCCCTCTCCCCCTACCTCTCCCTCTCCACCTGCTTGCTTAGCCTACTCCATATTTTCTCTCTGCAATTGTCATACTAATAACTGCCTCATTTTGGGTCTCTGGCTTCTTTTTTCTTTTCTACATATGTATAAACAGAGTGCAGTCAAGTGATGTTACTATCAGGGCCTGAACCCGAGGGGAACAGCACGAAATCCCAGAAATTTTGTGTAGGAAATGCAGCTGTTGTCCTCGTGTTATCGACGTGGCACAAGTTTAATGATGATCTCCTTGTAGCCTAGTAGCATCCTAGCTTAGCCCAGACAGGTATTACCTCTGATAACCCCCCAGTGTTGGGTTACTGGCTTCATAGACGGAGAAAAGTCTCTACGTCCGCCGTCTTGCCCAGAAAAAGTTTGAAGCTTTGGTCTGACATGGGCTGTTCTCGTGGTGTACTTGAGTGAACAACGGTTGAAGTACTCTGGGTCTTTCTGGGGTTTGATCTTGTGAGCTAAAATGAAGTTGGGTTCCAAGCCTGATACTTTTCAAGCTGATGGGAAATCCATCAGGTGAGGCGTTTTGCATTCTCAAATCTTTTTTTTATTTTTCAAAAGTGAGGAATCTCAAAACTCCCTGCGTGCTTTTAGTTCGTCCATATGGTGTTTCTTTTTCAAGTGCATAATAACGTGTAGTGATTGCTTGCTCTACTTTTGTGTCTGATCCTTTATTCATTTTTGGTATATTCTTTCTTTAGTTTGTTCTTGCTTTACTTTTTCTATATCACATCTTAGGTTTAGATATGCTAGTTTTTGAAACTTTTTCATTGAATTTCTGTTCTCTCCTTTATGTTGCTTGTATCCTGGACTTGATTGTTAGACCTCGCCAGTTTGACCGATAACGCGACGTAACGTGTAAGAACGTTTGCATTCTGTTTTGCCTTGCTTTTCCAGCAGTGTTTTTAGGCCTACTATGACAAATCGGAAAGTTCACCAACCGTTCTGTTTCATTTGGCATTGAGTTAACGTCATGGATGCCTTCTTCTTCTTCTTCTTCTTTTGCCTTCTTGGCTTCTTGCCGCTATTATTACTACTTTAAGTAGGAAGTGGTCCAAGAAAGAGAAAGCGGGTACCAGGAAGATGGTCCTGCTATTCATTTTCTTTTTCCAATAACTTCGTGGTCCCAGTGTAGTAAAGTTTTGTAGGGTATGAGGGAGCTTGTTCATCATCATGGACAGCCATGGATTCTAGTAACTTTACTCATTTGAATCTTTAAATGAAGATTAATGGTCCTTGTTGGTCCTAGTATATGTTCTCTTTCTGGCTAAGTTGATTTATAACGTGAAGTAATTTATTCTCCGAAATTTATTTCTCATCCTTGGCGGTGTGATTTAAACATCATCTTTACCTTGGTGTGTAATGCTTAATACACCATGGGATAAAACAGAGCTAAGTTGATTGTTGCCTAGCGCATTATGTAAGAACGGACGATTCCTTTAAATAACTGGCATGTTTAATGTCATTGTTGTTTACTTTTGAGGACTTTTTTTCGTTATTTAGGGATGCAAACACAGTAAATTGTAAATATTTGAGTTAAACTTGGTGGGATGAAGATGCTGTAAGCTGATATTGGCTCTCAAATCCTTATAACACATTGTGTATATTTGGAGGCTTGCTTGTGTTGTTGACATAATACAGCAGCCAGTTACTATATTGTGGGTTGTGGACCAACCACCGCTCATTCTTAGCTTACTTGTAACACAAGTCAGCTTGAGACGATTAATCCCTGTGGACCATATCTTCACTGTTCATAACTAGAGATCTGATGACCGCAATGCAGTTAGTTTTATGTACAAGAGTAAGGCTGACTGAATAAGTGCTACTTCTTTTTTCTGCAATTAGGAAAAATCATTCGTAATAGATCCTCAAAGTTACGAGGCCATTGTAGTTAACAATATTAGTGTTGTTTGTCCTGACGTGACAGTGCCTCAAAAAAATTTTCAAGTGGTTTTTTGAAGCTCCATGCCAATGAGCCAACAGAATATTTGTTAGGCGTACTGAGCTTTTTGATAGAAATTTGATTACTATTTCCACATTTTTTTCTTTTATGTACTTCGTATTTTGTTTCAATGCATTTATTATGACCTCTTCACGCACTCAACTTGAGGTTGTCACTTCTTGGAGCTTAGCATGGTAAATGTGTTTATGCAGGTACGTGTCTTCTGAGCTGCTGACAGATGTTACAATAAACGTTGGTGAAGTCAAGTTTTACCTCCACAAGGTATGCATCTAAAATTGTTTGCGCTATATATGTATATACATGTATATATTACATTATGTTATGTTATGTTATATTATCTTACATTATGTTATGCTATGTTATAACATGCCTGGTTGGATTGCTGCATTTTGAAAAAAGGAAAATTACTGATTTCAGATTTTGAATTTTGCTATATCTGAATGAAATGCTATCACAGTAATATTATCGGGAAGTTTTGGACCTAATGTTAGGACTGAAGCATGGAGGTATAGCTAATATGTTTAATACAGTAAGCAATTGCTTGCATATGTGGTTACTAAAGGCAATAATTATGCTTAAGCCTCAAGTCTGTTACCCTGTGATTGCCAAAATTACTTCAAGCGTTTCTTTAGTGCCTTTTTTATTTTATATTCTCATGTAATAGTATTCCTTGAAGCTGGAATGAAGCAAAATAGTTATGTGTGTACTTGGCCAGTATAAATTAACAAATCATACTTGATATATATGACTGATTCCAAAAGCTGTTGATGAACAGGGAATGCATTCTGAATATTTTAGTAGAACAAAGCAGGTCATGCAAATTTTTAGTTTCCCTTTGTAGTTTGGGTAGGTCATTTTCTCTGTCTTCCTAATTGCGGTAAAGTTCTGTGGTTCAAACACCAAACTGAGATATCCTGGTATATTAATCGGATTTGTTTCTTAAGAGTGATTACTACTTCTTAAATGTTATGAACTATGTGGCTGTTGAATAGTTATGAAATGTCAATCTGATCGCTAAAAAGATTATTTGTTACAAGTGCATGAAAGATGTAAGTTCTGTTTTGTTTTGTTTTTCTCTTAATGTTAGCTTTTGTTCAATGTAGCGGGGACACAATGGATTGTAGAATAACAACCCAAGACAGATTCAGTTAGGACTTCTTATCTTGCATTCCCAATTGCAACCTTTAGCTACCGCGTAGTGGAATGCATTGTAAAATGCTTGTTCAGCAAACACTACTGTGTTAGAATTATTTTTCTTTACACTTTCCTCCATTTCCTCGATCTTAATACTCTGTCTTGTATACCTTTGCAGTTCCCTCTCTTGTCAAAGAGTAACTGCTTACAGAAGTTAGTATCGAAAGCCAATGAGGAGAATTGTGATGAAATAACTACGGGTGATTTTCCTGGTGGGCCAAAGGCGTTTGAAATTTGTGCAAAATTCTGCTATGGAATGACAGTTACTCTTAATGCTTATAATGTTGTGGCAGTTCGTTGTGCTGCTGAGTACCTTGAGATGACTGAAGATATTGACCGAGGGAACCTCATTTTCAAGATTGAGGTATTTCTGAACTCTAGCATCTTCAGAAGCTGGAAGGATTCCATTATTGTTCTTCAAACTGCGAAATCTCTTCTGCCATGGTCTGAAGATCTTAAGATTGTTGGAAGGTGTATAGATTCCATTGCGTCTAAAACTTCTGTTGATCCTGCAAACATTACTTGGTCTTACACTTATAACCGGAAGCTGTCAGTGTCTGATAGAAAAGCAGAGGATGGAAGGAAGTTAAGTCAGGGAATTCAATCTGTTCCAAAGGACTGGTGGGTTGAAGATGTATCGGAACTGGAGATTGATGTGTACAAGCGAGTGATTATTGCTGTCAAATCAAAGGGAAGAATGGATAGTACGGTGATTGGGGAGGCATTAGAAACTTATGCAGTCCGATGGTTGCCTGATTTATATGATGGTTTGGTAGCTGATACTCGTTCCTGGAGGTATACATATATTGTTGAAACACTAGTTTGTTTATTGCCTTCAGACAAGCATTTTGGTTGTACATGTGGTTTCTTACTGAAGTTGTTAAGATTTGCCATTTTGGTTGGAGTAGATGACACACTTCGAGAGAATTTGGTTGACAGGATCAGTGTTAAATTGCATGAAGCCTCTGTTAAAGATTTATTAATCCCAGCACAGTCGCCTCAAACCACATTATATGATGTGGAATTGGTTCAGTGCTTTGTGAATCGTAATGTGATGCATGAAAAGTATGTTCACTGTTTGACCATTGAGAACAGTGAGGAGACTGAAGATTTTGTTTTAGGGCCTGAGCTTGGATCCTTATTAGATGTTGGTAGATTGATTGATGGATATCTTGTTGAAATTGCTCACGATCCTAATCTCAGCCTTTCCAGCTTTATGGACTTGTCAAAGTCCATTCCTGATTCTTCAAGACCAATTCATGATGGAATTTACAAAGCTATTAACATCTTCTTGCAGGTATACTTTTGCTGTCTTTAACATCTTATCTCATTTTGATTTGCTTTGATGCTGTCATCAAGTTTGAGCATGTAAAATATGTATAGAGGAAAGAAATGAGTAATTATGTACTTGTGAGCACACAACAAAAGCTTACTCCGAGATACTTCTTTACCTCATTGTACGGTCTTGCTGATGCTTTAACGCCAATGTTAAAATTATGATGCAACTCTTTTAGAATCTCAATTAGAAACAAATTGGAAATAACGTCATTGTCACCTGTTAAAATTTATGGTTTGTGTTAGTGAACTGGCTTGAAGGTTGATGGGGGCAAGTGAGAGTTGGGATACGTGAAGAACATTTTGGTCTAGCATGTTGTCATTCAAGCAGCACTAGTGGTCTTTCCATTATCTCCTTCTGGCCAGTTCATTTATTATTATTATTATTGTCTTTGTGCAATTTACTTCCTATGATTGTGGAGATATCTTGAGCACACGCTTCATGTTCTGGAGCCATTTGTTTATTTACTGACGGGTTATTGTGGATTCAGGAGCATCCCAACTTGACAAAGAGTGAAAGAAAGAAGGTCTGTGGTCTGATTGACGTCAAAAGACTGACAACAGATGCATGCATGCATGCGGCACAAAATGAACTGCTCCCACTACGCGTTATAGTTCAAGTTCTCTTTTTTGAGCAGCATAGAGTTGCTGCCCTAAACAAAAACGCTCACAATGCTTCAAACACAACAAACACAGATGAAGAATGGGAGAAGGCAGCAGCAGATGATTGTAAATCTCTCCGGAAACAGCTGAGTCACGTGAAGATAAATGACGAAGAAGTACCCAAAAATGCAAAACTGACAAAGAAAAGCAGCAAAAACCACAGAAGTGGTATACAATTACTTCCATCTCGTTCCAGGAGGATATTTGACAAGTTGTGGGCTGTTGGTAAAGGGAATGGAGAAAATAAAAGCTCAGAGACTTCAGGAAGTTCTCAGAGTCCAACTTCAATGATTCCTGGGGACACCAAGTCCGCTGGTTCTTCTACAAGACACAGGAGGTACTCCATTTCTTGAAGAAGGAATTGCAAACCTCGTGCCAGTGAAGAGGGAAAACGAGAAAGAAAAAGTAAATGGTAAAACTATGTGGACGACTTTGACAACATTTGTTCAATTGTAAAGAGTGGTAGGGCGTATTCTTGTAGCTGATGATATTGGTTTTATATATTGATCTCTATTCAGTTTGGAGTGTCTCTTCTAATTTTGTAGTTCTCTAACATCTAATGTTTCAAATTGTGAGAAATACACGTTTAACCTCTTATAAGTTCCCAGCCATCCCGAATGTCCTCCATCAGCAGTAGCGTGAGATAGCTCAATTAGTTTGAGTTAGCGAGATGTCGAATTTTCCACCACAATACGTCTATCTGTCCATGAATAAACTGCACCCTTTTATTCTCCTTGCTGTATCTTTTGTATTAATTTTTTGTAGTGACATCATGTTGCCAACGATCCTTGATTTCCAAAACTAATCTCGTGTTTAATTTAAGAATTAATTCAAATTTTAGAGTTGTTTAAATTCCTTTAGAATAGGTTTTAGATTATCTTAGAATAAGTCCTAGATTATATTTAATCTTATCTTATAAGCTAGATTTGGTGGCTGAAAAATCTATTTTAGATATTTGTATTTTGTTATATAAGGCAACTAAGTTTAATAATAAAAGTATGAGAGTGTTACGTATTCTTTAATCTTTATCTTACCTCATCCTATTCTTCTTCTTTTCTTTAAAATTACAACATGGTATCAGAGCTTAAGATCCTTGAGGGACTGTGAGAATGGTAGATGACGTTTATCTAGCAAAAGTTCCATCATCGAAGAAGGAAGGAAACAATTTCCAATGTACAAATTGCAAGAAGCCGAGTCATGAAGAGGAATATTGTTGATACAAAGGAAAGCCTCAATGTTATAACTGCAAAAGATTTGGTCATCTGCAATTGACCAAATCTTTTGCAGTTATAACAATGAGGCATTTCTTTGTGCCAACAATATTCAAATTGCAGATTTGAAAAAGAAGAACGTGCAGATTTGATTGAAGTGGCTGAAGAAGAAATTCTTTTGAATTAGTTGAGAAAAGTGCATCAATAATGATAAGATGATGAGAAAATGCATCAACAATGGTAAGATGATGAGAAAGTGCATCATAGATGATGAGAAAGTGCATCATACAGTAAAAAAACTCTTTTTTAAATTTGTTGATGAGAAGTGCATCAAGATATGTTTGGAGAGACGTGCTCCAATAATTGTAGGTTGATGAGAAGGGCATCAACGGAAATTAGTGAAGAGAAGTGCTTTACATAATCATTGCAGGTTGATGAGAAGGGCATCAATGAGAATCTGGTGAAAAGAAGTGTTTCACATAATATTCTAAAGATTAGGAGAGATGTGCTCCATCCAGAAAATTTGAATTAAGAGGGAATGTTGGGAATTAATTCAAATTTTAAAGTTGTTTAAATTCCTTTAGAATAGGTCTTAGATTATCTTAGAATAAGTCTTAGATTATATCTAATGTTATCTTATAAACTAGATTTGGTGGCTGAAAATTTTATTTTAATTGTTTGAATTTTGCCTATATAAGGCAACCAAGTTTAATAATAAAAGTATGGGAGTGTTACGTATTGTTTAAACTTTATCTTATCCCATCCCCATTCTTCTTCTTTTCTTCAAAATTCCAACAAAAGTAAGACAAAGTGAAACTAAGACGAAGTGAAAGTAAGACGATACAAAAGTGAGACGATACAAGAGTGAGACAATAAAAAAGTAAGACGACAGAAACTAAGACGAAGTAGAGTCAAACTAAGACGAAGCAAAAGTCAGACTAAGACCATAGAAACTAAGACGAAGGAGAGTCAAACTAAGACGAAGCAAAAGTCAAACTAAAACGATAGAAACTAAGACGAAGCAGAGTCAAACTAAAACAAAGCAAAAGTCAAACTAAGACGATAGAAACTAAGACGAAGCAAAGTCAAACTAAGACGAAGCAAAAGTCAAACGAAGACGATAGAAACTAAGATGAAACAGAGTCAAACTAAGACGAAGTAAAAGTTAAACTAAGACGATAGAAACTAAGACGAAGCAGAGTCAAACTAAGACGATAGAAACAAAGACGAAGCAGAGTTAAACTAAGACGATAGAAAAGTCAAACTAAGACGATAGAGACTAAGACGAAGTAGAGTCAAACTAAGACGAAGCAAAGTCAAACTAAGATGAAACAAAAGTCAAACTAAGACGATAGAAACTGAGACGAAGCAGAGTTAAACTAAGACGAAGCAAAAGAAAAACTAAGAAGCTAAGACGAAGCAAAAGTCAAACTAAGGCGATAGAAATTGAGACAAAGCAGAGTCAAACTAAGACAAAGTAAAAGTCAAACTAAGACGAAGCAGAGTCAAACTAAGACGATAGAAAAGTCAAACTAAGACGAAGCAATTATTAATATTATTAAATTCCTCATGAGTATTATATATTTGTTTTTATATCTATATATCTATATTATATACATATATGTAATAGGAATAATAATAATAATAATAACAAATGCACGATAGCCACATTGAGCCTGCTATACCGAAATCACTATCATGCAAATGCACCCTATCGTGCAAATTAACTTATTAATCTTTTATTATGTACGCACATTTGTTAACTGCGTCAAGGAGCTGCAATTTTTGATTTCCCTATTAATAATTATAATATAATGAATTAATTAATTAATTAATATTGATATGATAATTAGCTTAATATAAGATGCGCTTTTCTAAATTCAAGCTCCCGTAAGGTTTGCAATTGCGGACTAACAATAACTTCTCTGCTTCAAGTTCAAAATATTTATCATTAATATTTGTATTATTATACCTTATTATGATTAAATGCATATATCTTGACATATTTATATCTATTTAATTAAATTTCATTACATATTTAAATTATTTATCATTTAATTACTAATTTTAAATTTCCCATATTTATTATACATTAAAATTATATAATAATATAATCAAATACATATTTTTTACATTGAGAATTTAATTACAAAATTTTAAAATTTTCTTATAATTTAATTACAAATTTTTAATTTTTCATATCAACTATCACAAAGAATCCAATGGACGTAGCAGTACGAGCGCTACTTTTAGTGCCTGACTTCGTGCATTTACATTATGTTACTCAAGAATATCCTTCTGATTCTCGAGTACTTGTTGACATATAAACATACAAGTGCACAGAAAATTTTGTTGGAAAACTTGAAAATAGTTCTATAAATTACTGATCGCCAACCTAAAATTCTGCCACAATTGAGCATATTTAGAATAATAAGTGTTTTCAATCAATCTGCAAGACAATACTGATATAAGTGAAGTAATATCTCTAGCATTTATTAAAACAAGATAGAATACTTGTTCAAAAAGAAATACATCTCCTCCAGTTTAATAAGTTGCTTCCAGTTAGAAATAAAAGCTTTGACATAGGTCAAATCTTTATAGATAGAAGTTCATCTTTATCTTCCTCTTATTCCATGAATGTTGTCTGAACACATGTTGTAGAGGAGAATTTTGATGTATCTGAAACACACAGATTTTATTAGCAATTTAAAATCCAACCACAGTCAAAGTTTAAATCACCATCATAAAAATTCAAAGAAACTAGGGGCAGGTTTTTAGGCCGAAGACAGGATAAATGAATGACACCTAGAGCAGATCAATACCATAAGAAGTGACGGAAAGATAAGAGGACGGGAAAGCTGGGAGGAAATGTAAGCAATAATCTGTGTTTGCATTGTTTAGCACAGTTGACCTTAGCAATAGTACATATTTCCAATTTTCCACCAAAACTGCACGTTCTAAGACACTAATTTGTCTTCCTCGATGCTTGAATATCAATGGGTCATAAAATAAATTCTTCTGTCCACCATGCCAAACAAACATAAAAGTGCTTTGTTAACTGTGCTTCTGTCCAGAAGGTATATACTACCAAATGGGGATCATTTAGGACACAAAATATCATATGAAATGTTCCTCGAGAGGTCTGAAAGCAAGAAACACTTTGGAGAACATAAGAAATTCATTTTTCCATGTATGCCCATCAAATTTCAATTCATTACCCATTAGGCTAACTTCAGGAAATTATATTTTAGCAAAGTTATAAGAAATAAAGAGTATCAATTACTAATTAAAGAGTTCAGACCCAAGTTATCAAGTCAACCCTTAAGTTCAACTTCAAAATGTTCAGTTTTGACAAACTTAGATCAAGGAGGATCAAGAACCAATTTAGCTTAGTTGATTCTTAAACTTTAGCTGTCAATGGTGCATTGCACAACTCAAAATCGGCTATTACTAAATATCAAGAAATTACAAATTCTTCAACAAGACACTTAATGAAGTGCCATATATCCACGTCTAAATCTAATAAATTGATCATGCATCGAACAACAAAATTCAATCTATTCAAGGAACTTTATTAATTCTAATCCCTTAACTTTTAAAATACAACGGAAAATGCAAAGAGCTTCCACCTAAATTCATTTCTAGTGAAAATTTCATCAACAACATGAGTTCAAGGAGTGTGGTAAAAAATGCATATTGCAGCATAGATTAAACTAATAGACAAGATGAATTTAGAAGAAGCTAAGCAAATCAAGTTGCACTTTAGCATATTATTAACTTGTAGCATAAATTAAGAGGGTAGACAAGAAAACGATTCTATCGACACATAGATGGTGGATAGTAGATGCAACAAAGAGTAAATAAATATGAATTTAAATAGTATTCATATTGTCTCATGAATCACACAAATTTTTGCGTTTTCATTCAACCATTCATAACTCAATTTCTTGTTGTTAGCAATATTAAGAAAATAGAAGAACCATAAAACATCAAGTTATACCTGAGGAGCACTACCGAAAAGATCTTCTGGCGTAGATGAGCAGAACAACACCATGTCTACATCATCAGGTTCAATCTCTGCCATCTGAAGAGCTCTCCTTGATGCTTCTGTTGCTAAAGAAACTAAGCTTTCTTTTCCTGAAATGTCATCGATGGAACCAAGTTAGTAACTGTTAGAAATATAAGGATCTCCACACAAAAAAAACTTTAATTCTCCCTCTCCATAAAAGAAACTGATCATTAAATTCAACTCAATTAACTTGAAGTCACCATAAAGTAATTTCATTAGCAACTCCAAGCAATTAAAGACATCCAGATTCCAAATTTTCAATATACAAAACAAAGATGCAACCAAAAGAAGGTAAATGACCTGTAAGAACTCTTCAATTTCGAATCCCAGTACGAACAGATATCCATTCATCGGAAGTATCAACAAATTTTGCCAGATCATCATTTGAAATCTGAAGAGTTGGCACAGCTGAGCCACAACCAACTAATTTGCATCCTTTATTGACAAGACTGTTGAAATAAGAACGTAAGATTTACAAGAAATAATGTTAAAGAACTATACAATTTCTAACATTTTTTCACCAAATATACCCATAAAAACCCACAAAAGAACCATAGCAGTCATGAGGCCACCTCTGTTGGAAGGAGACAAGAATCCTAGCAAAGCAAATATCATTGTAACAAGTGTCATTCCAAAGATCTGTACACCTGTACCAACATACACACAGAGCAATCCAAAATTGATGGGTGCCTTGAATGTATCTCCATGAACAAGTTTCCACCCTGTCTCCTCCTGAGATTCATCTTGAGTTTCCAACTGATCATAGTTAGAAATATCAGATACAAGAACTTGGAACAAAAAATGGTATTCCAAGCCTCAAGCAGCATAAGCTGATCTTCAAAAAGGAAAGCGTGCTTTTAAAATAAAGATACACACCATCAAGGACACACATGTATGTAAATGCTAAAAATACTTTGGTTACTGAAACTTTTTGTGCCTCAAAATAATCATACAATGCCATGTGTTTGACTCAAATTTAGAATATATGATTGAATGCCAAATCGTAGGATCTCTATAACTACATAAATAACTTAAACAATAAAAATGCAACGTCAAAATCACAAAAAGGAAGATGACAAAGTACCGATTTGGAGTAACCTCAAACCCAACTATGCGAGCAGATTCTGTCTCAGCATCCCTGTGGTACATCACCCTAAGGCTCAGGTGGTTATTGATAAAATACTTACCCTTGGTCTATAAAAGGCACAGGTAATTCAATCAGCAGTAGCAGAAAAAAGATTAACCAAAAACATACCACAACATTATTCCCCTTAAAGCCAATACGGAAGCCATGTTCATATGTTGTAGACTGACCTCCATCCCTCCTCTGTCTAAGAACAACAACTGGAAGATTATCATGGGTAATAAAATTCATAAAACAAAAAGATAGAGAACCACGACATGACAACACGGTCAAACGATAAAAGAAACAATCTTTTTCTTCAGGAGAAACAAAAAAGAAACAACCTTTAAGATTTATAAGACATCGAGAGAAAAATAAATAAATAATGAAGAACCAAGAGACAATATACTCACAAACATGAAACAAATCAGAAATCCTCATAACAGCCACCCAGAAACCAATCAATCAACCTGCAATTGCTCGCTTTCTTCAACCTTTCGTTTCTGTCCTTCAACAGTGTGCATTCAATGTTGAAAAGATATTAAAACAATGATAGCAACAAGATTTCCAATTTCAAATGTTGGGTCAGCTTCTAAAGCTCGAGACAGAGCATCAAGGGCCTGCAAAGTTATGTATTTGATGTGATACCACAAATTTCTGAAGATACATTAGGCAGGATCATACGCAATCCACAAAGAATTACCTTCTTCATACCCTCTATCTTGTTGACGTCTTGATTGAGAATAAGAAGTGCCATCTCCAGAGATTTCATGTTACTGGATATTGTGTCATTGAGACTATCCTGAAT
>JAOSBK010000008.1:16104393-16120323 GCA_027568895.1 Erythroxylum shatona
AGAGTGATTTTGAAGTTATTCAAGAAGGGAAAAAGGAAGAGCAGGATTAGAGCTTCCATTAGAGCCAACAATCTCACAATTTGGTGAAAATTCAAGATAAGGTTGATCTTAATCCTTTGGAGTTTTGAAAGGGTTTTGGTTCATAAAGCCTAAGAAACGTATGGGTTTAAGAATTCTAGGATCAATTTTAGTGAATGTGTCTTGTGGGTTCTCAATTGGAATTCATATTGAATGGAGTTTTTGGCTTTTGTTAAAGGAAATCAAGGAAGGCCAGAGGAGCAAGGGGAGAGGTTATTTTGAGCAAGTCTTTAAGCAAGGAATTCAAGGTGGGTTTCATGTTTATGATTGAGTAATGAGCCATGAATGTTTCCTTTTAAAGCAAGAAAATAAAATGATTTTAATTACCTCATAAATGTTGCTTTTATTGCTTTGAATGATTTGTGAAATTGCTACATGTTTTGGTGTATGAATCTTGATGATGAATTGTGATATGGAAATGATTTTGAAAGACTTTATGTTTATGAAATTAAGTTTTAGAAATGCATATGAAATATTTCGTGCTCATGAAAGACAAGTTTTCAAAATGTGCCATTTGGGCAATCGATTTTCAAGTCATGAATAACATGTTATGTGGGTTTGTGGTGGTCTGTTTTGGTTGTCAAGTGCACTTTGACTAAAATGCTTCTCCCACCTGCCTGCTAATGGCATGAAGCTCCTTCACAAACTCTCATAAGTTAATGGCTACGCAAGACCATTTTATGGGATTGCGATAGTATGTTCTATTCACAGCTACACAGGACCCTTATGGGAAATGTGTAGTATGTTCTGTTACAAATCCACCCAAACTATTTCTAATGTGTTTATATATTTATGATTTGTGACAAGTTTGACGAATTCATGATTTATAATGTTTATGAATTGCTTGATAAGTTGTGAATTTGGGAAATATGTGTTACATGGATTTCAATGTGAATTTTTCAAAATGGAAATAAATATTTCAATGGTTTTCTCTTGTTTCTCGTTATAAACATGTTACCTACGAGCTTTTAAGCTTACCCTCGCTCTCCTTCCACTATTTAGGTGATGAGCAAGAGATCGAGTGAAAGAAAGTCAAGACGTCACTCCGAAATTGCATGTTTTGTTTTGTTGTGGAGTAATTTATGTAAAACAAAGCTGTAGTCGCATGTTGAGTAATTATTGTTCAAGTACTCCTTGAAATTTGGGATTTTGGCGAAATGTTTTATTGCGGCTAGGAAAGCCCATTGAAGCTTGGTAAAACACTTATGTTTTGATGATAATGAAATATGATTGTATTTTTGGCTAATGGCTCTCAAAGTTTGTACTTTGCATTTTTAATCTTTTCATGGGTGTAAAAATTAAGTTCTAAATTTAAGGAAAGAATTGTATTGATTTAGGCTAAATTAAACAAAGTTATCTTCTGAAAAGTTTTAGCTTATCCTCTTAGCTTTCCAACGCTATAAAGTATGTAAATTTTGAATATCGGAGTTGAGAGTTATGATCTTTATAATTTAGCAATGTTACATAAGATGCATACATAACAACTATGGGGAAAGATGGGAATTTGTTGTATGAGAAGAATCATTTGAGTTGAGATTTGGGAGATTTATGAAATCATTTTGATAATTGAATGGTTAAGAAGTGATATTACATTATAAGAAGTGAATTTGGAAAGATTATGAGTGAATATGATGTTAGAATGGATGTAGGAACCTTTGGAGAGGCTTTGGAAGGAGTTTTGGATCACCAATGTCCGTTAGACGGAGTTCAAGTCTGTTAAATGGACCTTCTCATGTGTAAAACGCCCCCAGCCCAGTGCATGTCTATTAAATGGACATTAGGAACATTAAACGGATATTCTCAAGTCTAGAAAGTACTCCTAAGCCCGTATATGTCCGTTAGGCAGACATGTATGTCCGTTAACCGAACATTCATAGGGACAACTACAATAAATTGAGATTTTGATCATTTTAGAAGCCATATTTCACTTTGAGTTCTTCATAAAAGTTGTATATCTCGAAGTCTTCTTTCAAACCGTCTAAAAATAAGCTCAATCCAAGATTTCTAGGGAAAGTTATGCTAATTCTCCCAAGATAGGTACAATATGATTGAGGATATAAACATGTATGAATCTTTTCGCCATAACTTCACTATCCAACCCCCAAATGAAGTGATTCTTGAAGAAATGGTTTCCTAACACATTTTTCTACCTCTTTATAAAAATTGGTAGCTTTTGGTTTTGATCTAAAAAAGATAGATGGAAAGATAGTGAAGGGTCAGTTAAGAGAGCATGATCGGGGTATGAACATACTTGGGCTTCTTAAGCATAACTTCATTTATAGAGCTCCTTTTGAGATGGTTCTTACTTCAATTTAAACTATAGACTTGGAGCTATGATTGTTTGGAAGAAGTCAATTTGTGATTTTGATGATTGACTGGTGTGGGCACACTACTCATATGGGATGATGGCTAATGAGGGTTTCTTTGCAATAACCCTTCAAGGTATTACACATGCTCATGTCTTATGATATTTGAAATGATAGTTGGGCTCCAAAAATGGGGTCCAACAGTGTGTGGTATTAGAGCAAGAGTTGGGTTTCAAAAATGGTGCCCAATAAGATCAAAGACAAAAAGGGGGCAAAAAATGCAATTGCCGACCATCTATCTAGATTAGAGCTTGAGGAATACCTATCTAAGAGACTTTTGAGGATGAGCAGTTATTCAGAGTCAATGAAAAGCTTCCATAGTTTGCTGATGTGATGAATTATTTAGCTACAGGTTTGATTCCTCAAGATTTAAATCTATCTCAAAAGAAAAAGTTCCTATTTGATGTGAAAAGTTATTTATGGGATGAGCCTTTACTGTTCAAGAGAGGCCCCGATTAGGTGATTCAAAGATGTACCCGAAAGATGAAGTCTAAGCAAATTTGAAGCATTGTCATTCATCACCATATAGAGGTCACTTTGGCCCAACAAGAACAATAGCAAAAGTTCTCCAATCTGGTTTCTATTGACCTACGCTTCATAAGGAGAACTATGTTTTCGCTAAGACGTGTGACTGATGTCAACAAATGGGTAATATCTCACAACGACATGAGCTTCCTTTGATTAACATTTTTGAAGTAAAACTCTTCAATTTGTAGGGTATCGACTTCATGGGATCATTCCCCAAATCTTATGGACAATCCTATATCCTTTTAGTAGTGGACTGTGTATCAAAATGGTTTGAAGCCATAGCTTCACCAAAAAATGATGCAAAGGTTGTTCTCAGATTTTTCAAGAAAAACATTTTCATAAGATTCGGCCCTTCGAGGGCCATTATTAGTGATGAAGCTACCCACTTTGCAATAAGCTTCTAGGTAATCTTTTAACCAAATATGGAGTTCATCACAAGGTTGCTTTACCTTACCACCCACAGTCAAATGGCCAAGCCAAAATATCAAATCGAGAGATCAAGGGCATTCTTGAGAAAGAAAGTGAACCCTAACTAGAAAGACTGGGCTCTCAAGCTTGATGGTTCCCTTTGGGCATATAGGACGACCTTCAATACTCTAATTGGCATCTCTCCATATCATTTGGTTTTTGGAAAAAGCTTGTTATCTTCTGGTGGAGTTAGAACACAAGGCTTATTAGGCAGTTAGGAAGTTAAATCTTGATTGGCAAAATTCAGTCTCTTCAGTTGTGATAATTGGAAGAATTTCAAAATGAAGCATATGAGAACTCCAAAATCTACAAGGAGAAAACTAAGAAATTGCATGACCAACACATCATGAGGAAAGAATTTTCCCTAGGAGAGAATTCTACTTTTCAACTTGAGATTGAAGTTTTTTCCAAGTAAATTGTGCTTTAGATGGTCAGGGCCCTTTGTTGTGAAAAATGTTACCTCCTATAGAGCAATTGAAGTTAAGGGAAGTGATGGAAGAACTTTCAAAATGAATGGGCAAAGATTGAAGCATTATTATGGTCGAGAGTTGAGAAACATTGCAAGCATTTCATCAAGGACCCGTGATCAAATGGGTATGTCGAGCTATTAACATTAAACATAGCACCTATTGGGAGGCACCCCAATCTTATTCTTGCATTTTAGTTTTGTTGTTTCAGTTTCTTTTTATTGCTTTCATTTAAGTACCTTATTTGCTTTTTATCTGTTTTTTTTATAGGAATGTAAGATTGGAGCTGTGAATTATGATTTCAAGTCGCTGAGCCCTTTTTGATTCAGGGAGTCCTTATGTTCTCATTTTCTTTTTTTTAGGACATAGGGGGCAATGTCCCATTTAAATGTGGGGGTGGGACTAATTTTAAAATTTTTGCAATCATGCACTTGAACTATGATGAAGGTTGAACCATGCCATGGTCATAGTAGTTGGACTGAGGATTGAGTTGTGTGCTTGAATTTAAACTAGGCAGCTTGAGTGGAAGGTGAATCATATGGATTGATTGAAGTAGTTAGTTACATAAACTCAGTCAACAATTTGATACTTGAGTGATTAGGTAATGTATAAAATTTTGATGGATTTTCACATAAGCACATGTGAGGTTTTGAGCCTATATGACTGCATTTTATATTCATTTCATTGTTTTTTTGTTGTGTGTGATGCTCCCCTATGAAGATTACCTCTAGAACTTGCATTAAACCGGTTTGAAACTACGATGAAGTGAATCACACGTTAATACAAGACTTATTATACGATATATGAATGCACAAGAAGGGGGGTTGAATTGTGTATTCCTCTCTTTGAAAACCCTTCAAAAATGTTTTGTTAAAAGAAACTTGTTCTTTTCACAAGAACTACTGAAACTCAAAGTTATAACGTATTTTTCGAAAACTTGTTTTAGCTTTCTGACGTGGTTTGCTTCTGCCTGTTTTTCATCGTCTGCTTTTCATTTCGTCTGCTTTTTCTTCCGTCTTCTTTTCCTTTCGTCTGCTTTTTCTTTTGTCTACTTTTTCTTCGTCTGCTTTTCATCGTCTGTTTTTCTTCGTCTGCTTTTCCTTCGTCTGCTTTTCATCGTCTATTTTTTCTTCGTCTGTTTTTAGCTTCCGTCTGCTTTTGGCTTCCGTCTGCTTTTGGCTTCCGTCTGTTTTTCATCTTTCGTCTGCTTTTCAACTTCCGTCTGCTTTTCAATAGCTTCCGTCTATTTTTCTTTCGTCTGCTTTTCAACATTATTTGTATTTCATCAAAATCATTTATGTAAAGTCACTTTGACTTAACAATTTTCTATCTTTCTAGTGAGCTTGAATGTTTGGTTGTTTGCCTGATAGCCACACTAGTTGACTAGTATCTTTCAGTGGTAGACCAATGTTGTTGATTTAGGGACTCCCTTCTTTCCTAAGAGACTGTAAAGAGTTTGGTTGGTTGTAAATAACCAACATAGGTTGACCAATATACTTCATTGATTGACTAGTAGATCATATTTTAAATCCAAACCAATTTTTATTTAACATTCTATTTCTTACTTTTGGTTATCTCTAAAACATAAACATTGGTCGACCAATCTAGGCATGTGGTCGACTAGTACTCCAGTTTTTAATATCTCCTTTGCCTCTTTTCTACTATTCTCATATTTTATTTTTATATCCTCCAAAACCCCAAATAATTCACTCTTTTTTTATTAAAAAACATGAACTTTCATTACATGAAAATCGCATAAGAATGTCTCAAATTGAAAAATTTCATTCTTGAATTTCATTTTTTGGATTTTCAAAATTTTTCTTAAATTAAGAATTATCTTTTAAAACCGATGTCTTCATAGTTAAATTGTAAAAAGGTGTTAAGTTTATTTTTCCTTTTAATTATATCGTTCATCTTTAATTTTTTTCAATATTGGTATTTTGGGCACTTTTCCATGTTTTATACATTCTTTTATTAAATTGATTGTTAGATATTGTAATTGTGCTTTTGGTTATCACAATTCCAACTCCAATTTTATCAAAACTTACCCTTGACGCTTTAATTGAATCTTTCAACTTATAAACAAAATCAAATTTGGGAAATTTTCAAATTAGACATAATTCGAGACGTCTTTATTAAAATTGAAATTTTATTTTAACTCTTTAAATATTCAATAGTAATCTTTTAGTGAGAAAGTTTGCCAATTTTGGTTAAATTCATCTTTTTAACGAAGTTGGCTTAATGTATGATACTTTATTATGCATTTTTTAATATTTTTTTTTTTATGATTCCAAAAAGGGGGAGAAAGTTTGGTGATATTAGATTTAGGGAGAGTGATAACAATAAGGGGGAGTGATTATTTTGCCTATTTTTTTTCATGTACTTTATATGATATTGTTGAATAAATTTATGTTATCTTCATGTATGCATATCTTTTTTATTTTGGAATATTTCTTTTGTTCTTGATATTGAATTCAACTCTTCATATTGAACGTTGCTCTTCAAATTGAATTATGATTTATGCATAAATTAAAGAAGAGCTATTCATTTTTTTGATATTTATTTGTCTGCTTAATTTTATTATGGTTATTGTCTAATATTATAAGTTTTTTTATATCATTAAAAAGGGAGAGATTGTCAAACCAAGGGAGGTTTCAATTAATGTTTTGATGGAAACAAAACGTAATTACTATTAATGTGTTTATTATTTCGATAAAAAGGAATATTAGAACAAAATGAAGCCATAAACTCAAGAAGATAGTGTATGAAGTTGAAAAGGAGAAGTTGAAGTTTGTAACCGACAAAATGAGGATTTAAATAAGAATAAAAGAAGATTGCGACTCATCAAGGTCATTTTATATTTTGTATTATTATTTGTAACTTCGCTTTACTAATTTGAAGATTCAAAAGGCTCACTATGCATAATCACTTTTTCTTACTTTATTGCACGAGTCTTTACATTAATCAAGAGGCATTGAAGCCTTTAATTTTAATACAAAAGCCTCTTGATCTTTTAAGTAATATTTGGAAGATATTTTGGGAAGTGTTTTGATCATTAGATTAAAAAAATTGGTTTTGAGCATTTGGAGTTATTAAAATCATGTTTTTGGGGGTGATTGGTCAACTATAATGTATACTGGTCAACCAATATGCTATACTAGTCAACCAATGTACTTCATATAGCTGTTGTAACAACTAGTTCTTACCTTCAACGACTATTTGAGGTCCCAAAACACTATAAATATATGTTTGCTCATTAGTTTTAACATCAAAAAGATTTTGAGTGTTGTATAAACTCTTATAAAAGTAAGTCAATTTGGAGTTATCAAATGAATAAGTGATATATTGTTTGAGTTGTAATACTTTTTTGGAGTTTTGAATATTGTACTTGGGATTGTTCCAAGTGAGATTAAGATTCCCTTTCACCTTGTAAGAAGATTATAAGAAGGGTTTCTTTTTACCGAGAAAGATTGTATAAAGGTTATTCTTTGCCTTGAAAGAATAAGTATCTAAGAAGAGTCTTAGGAGTGGACTTAGGCAATGATTGTTTGTCGGACTTCTATAAATTAGTTTATATTCCTTCTTCCCTATCCTTTTAAAATTATTTGAGCATCATTGTCTCATATTCGTAAGAGTGAGCCAATTTAGAGTTTTCAAGTGAACAAGCGATATTTTTTTAAAGTTATAATACTTTTTTTGGAGTTTTGAATATTGTCCTTAGGATTGTTCCAAGTAAGATTAAGGTTCCTTTTCATCTTAGAAGAAGATTGTAAGAAGGGTTCCTTTTACCGAGCAAGATTATATAAAGGTTATTCTTTGCCTTGAAAGAAGAAGTTTAATAGAATTCTAAGAAGAGTCTTAGGAGTGGACATAGGCAAGGATTGTTTATCGAACTTTTATAAATTAGTTTATATTATCTCTTCCCTATCCTTTTAAAATTATTATTCAATTGTTTGATTAATTTATATTAAGCATTTTCTTCATTCTTGTCTATTATATCGATTAAAAAATTTGTTAAACTTTATAAACATCCAATTCATCTCCTCTAGGGTGCCATTAAGGATTAGCACACAAAGACATAGTCACATCATATATATAGGCAATCAAGATTCTAAAATCATATATATATATAAACCATATAAATTCCAAATAGACAAGACCTTAAATATAAAAGCAATTTTAATCTTAATAATCCAACATGAAAAAGGCTCTAATAGCACTTATTAAAATTAATATAAAATTTATAATCTAAACCCAAATCAATTATGTCAAATTATTATGAATAAACTTGACCATCGTAAGAAATAACGCTAATTGGAGATGTAAAATGGACAAAAAAAAAAGGGGGGGATAAATTAGGAGGACATAGAGATAAAGAGATGAAGAGGGCATATTGACTGAAGTTATGACACATTTTATACATTAATTTTGGTTCTTCTTGGGGCGAGGGGTCTTCATTATTATTCTTCTTCTTTATCATCTCTAGTTATTATTCTATTTGCTACTAGATAAAAATAGTCAAAGCAACAACTATCAATCTCTACATACAAAGAACGAAACTACAAAAAAGAAAGAGAAGGGTCTCAACAAGTTCTAAAAGAGCATGGAAGGGGACTACAAAAGTAAAAAAGTGACCATGGTCCGCAAGACAAAGTTTTCTTAAAGGGCGTAAGGTCTATTTAGTTTGATTCTCAAGTTTTCCTCTTTGCAAACTTGAATGCAAGAGATACTTCCTCAACCTCCTCAAGCCTTCCAAGTTTACTGGATTGCTATGTGTAAGAAACAACACAAGAATGACATTGCTATTGAAGCTATAAAAAAGAAGCGTAGAACCATCATGAAGGAGCTCGGGGATCAAGTGGAACAAGCAAAAGGAATATGAAGACTCAGATAAACAAATTTGGTTGGGAGAGAATTGAAAGAAGGATTCAAAGATGTTGGTGATAATCTAGCAAGTTGTTCATGACAATATTTTTGCTAGAATTGCAGTAGGCACTATTTCAAAAGAAGCTTGGAAAATTTTAGAGAAGGAATTATAAGGTAAACTTCAATCTCTTTATCGAGAATTTGAACCTTTGAGTATGAATAAAGGGGAATCAATGCAACATTTCCTTTTTAGAATAACTACAATTACTATCAAGATGCATTTATTTGGTGAAAATATTACTGATCAAACCATTATTGCAAGAGTGTTGAGGAGCTTATCTCTTAAGTTTAGTAGCAGCTATATATTGAGGAGTTCAAGGATGTTATGAGTTTTGTGAGGATAACAAAATAGTTCTGTAAAATTGTTAGTCTTATATTTTATATGAACTTTGAGGTTTCTAAAGACTTGTTTGCCCATGTAATAGATAATTTTCGATTTAATGCATTGGATATGATAGATAATTTGACCAGGTCGACTCCTAATTAAAAGTTACCCCGAACTTTGTGCGCAAGATAATGTAGATGACGAGACAAGGATTAATAAACTACCGAGTTTGGGAGATCACGCAATCAGCTGGCGACTTTAAGGTAACCCGGTTGACTCCAACAACATGGGGCCGACCATGCGGCTTTGGCAGCCCTCCTAGTCCCACCCTTTTCTCGGTTTTGCAGTTGATTCACACCTCGGAGAAAGACGAGCTCATTCAGGTTATCAAAACAATACGATTCCAAGGAAGATGAAAGTTGGGTTCAAAAGAATTTGCATTTCATTATCTTTGTTATTACTTTTGGTGACTCTTAATCTGAGTGTAGTAATAGCCTCCTCCGAACTATCCCGCCGACCCCAATGCAAGGCATGGCTGGTCCAGTCCATTCCCACCGACATGCCCCATCTCCGTCGTGTCCCTGGCGTTTTGTCCACCGGTACAATGCTTCCCCATGCTCTCTCGCTCGCCTGTTTCAAGAAACTATAACTATATACAGAAGAGTGATATTATAGGAGATGTGGTCACTATTGTTTTGTGTTTTATCCACAGGGGATGTGTTCCGTTGGCTGGCATCCAACTCCACCAAGAAATTGGACATAATAGCTCAGTACTGGCAGCTAAGAGCTCATCCAGAAGATCTTCGTTCTGGGGATTATGGGTACTCCAAAGATGAGTTGAAGAGATTTGGTGCTCATGAGGGTTCTGCTGTTTATAATTCCATTGAGGATGCTGCCAATCGTAATGTTAGTATCAGGTACGCGTGCTCATTTGCAAGTTTTTTTGCCCATATCAAAGAAAGTCAATTATGTGAAATGTGATGGATTGCCTTGTATAATATTATGCAAGTCTTAACTTTTGAAGTGCATTTGATTGGATTGTGGGGTTAAATTGGCCTTTCGTTTGCCTAGATTCTGTGGAAAGGGATCTTTGTTTGACATTTATTCCTCCGTTCATGTTTCTTTTCCTCATTTTGTGATTTTTGACTTGCAAAGTAAAGTATTTGACGACGTCTTAAACACCCTGAATCTTGCAATTGTGCTCCTCTTATTAAGAGAACCCTTATTTCTCTCCCCCTTCCCTCATAGTGATTTTGTTCTTTGATTGAATTTCTTTCAGACTACTACAGCACTCAGGTGTGTATCCTGACTATACGAATGAACCAACTGAGCTTGCTTCAGGAAGGCCAAATGTGGAAAGTGTTACTTTGTTGATGGGAAAATGGTGGGGTTCTGGCATAGTCCATGCCAAAGTTTGGATATCTGATAATCAGGACGTTTATATTGGATCTGCAAACAATGATTGGAAATCTCTCACTCAGGTATGTTACTAGTAAATTGTTTGGAAGTGTAATTGAATTTTAAAACAAGTACAGATAGTTTCAGCTTTTATACTTCATTTTTGCTCTTGTGATAAAGTCATCTTTGTCAAAACATAAAGTGCTAACAGGTCAAGGAGGTTGGTGTTTATCTTGTTGGTTGTCGAAAAATAGCAAGAGGTGTTGAGACGTATTTTGGGAACCTTTGGAAACTTGCATCTTTAAATTCATCAACCCACACAAGACCAGTTGTTGATCAAAAATGGCAGATTAATAGAACAGTTCCATGCTGGTCTCATTTCCTTGATTATCAAGCAAGATGCAGGTAAATTGGACGTTGTTGTCCTTGTTTCTAGTGCATGGAAGCAAATGATATTTTGATGTAAAAGTTTCAAAGCAATGGTTTGTGATACAACTGTTCTCTTTTGAGTTTTCCTTTCTATGCTATTGATCCAAAATCAAAGCTGCAATTTCTCTCCTTGATATTGTGTTGGGGATATCAATTGCAAGTTTGCAACTGTGAGACGTGCAAATTCAAATGTTTTATAGGTGTGGGTCAGTGGTGAGTGTGCATCACACCCATTTCAGTGTGGCTTTGATTTGTCACTTACACTTGCAAGTGTTCCCATGTCTCTCATACATGTTGATTTTGGCAACAATGGATATCATTTAGTTGCCTTTGCATTATCAACTGTGTAAGAGCGTCACAAAGTGGTTGCTTTTTATCAGTTGTTGCATATGTCTGATTACTGCGGATTAGGGATGGCAATGGACTGTCCCATGGGCCAATCCCGTCACTTTTTTAAAAATTAAAATTGTAAAATAATGTTTTTTTTAATTGGATCCAGGCTAGGTATGGGTTACCCAAGCCCAAGCCTACCTAAGGTCCAACTCTTCTAAGCAAAACAATGTCGTTTTGCTTAGACTACCTGGTCTCGAGCCGGCCTGGGAAAACACTTGAATCTAGACCCATGGGCTGCCCATTGCCATCCCTACTGCAGATTTGTATTTGCCAAATGTGTATGAGGACCCTAAGAGGGCTTTCAGTAACTATTTTGTGATTCTTACTGCTGAAGTTAACAACTCAAGCAATATAGCTGTAATGCTTTAATATCTTCAATTTGATTTGCTAGTATTCGGCCTCAAATGCTTATTCATGGACTGCATTTCTATGTGGAAGAAGAAGCATGTTGATCTGTTAGTTTGTCATAAAAATTATTGATATCTAAAATTTTTCTTTAAAGAATCAAAACAAAACTCCACTGTTTCACTGGAAAGAAGAGTTAAAGAAGTACCTTGAACAACTTAAAGGTGATTCTAATTCTGTCCACAGGTCACCACTTCCTCATTTTCTCAAGGTTCCACATGTTACAGGCTACCCTGCACTATCTGACCCATATATGTTTAATGTCCCAATTGAAACTCCTGGGAGCAACTATTCAACTTTGGAACCTCAACTGAGCTATCTATCTTTTGCTCCCCCTGAGGTAATTGTTTTGCCTTTTCTAAATCAAATGCTTTAAAAATGATGTTAGATATGGTCAAGGATTCAGCTTCATCCTTCTATAATATTCTAGTTCTATGAACTAACTGCTGGAAATGAAACTTTATGACAAGAATGAGAGTATGGAAATAAAAAGTAAAACTCCTGCATCTTAGATGCCTACATCTTATTCTTGTCATAGACAAAATGGTTATTACAATATTCGTCTTAATTTTATTTCCTACATCTAACATTTGTTGCTAAAAACTGCAGTGCTGATGTTTGACGTTTCTTTTCATGCTTCACTACTGACACTATCCTGGTTGCAGCTATCATTTGGCAATTATCAGGCTGATGAGCAGGCGTGGATAGATACAATTAAATCTGTTTCCAGAGGAGGCACAGTTAGGATTAGTACCATGGACTGGCTGGGTCAGTCGCAGTATACTGAGCAAAAAGTATACTGGTCGTCCCTTTCCTCTGCAGTATCAGAGGTATGTTATGTCTAAAACATTATAGTATTGCTGCATATCTATGGCAAGTTGTGAGCTACTTAGCCATTGGTAATGTCCTGAAGGCATTCTATTAGTAGATTCTGGGATGTAGTGCCTTACTTTTATTGTACAGGTTAAATTTTGGGTCTGGGACTTTTGTTCTTGTCACCATTTTATTTCTAATGACTTGGTATAGGTAGTCTTCTCCAAGCACGCAAAAGTAAAGATAATAGTAGCATACTGGGCACATTTTATCGACAACACAGATCAGTATTTGAAGTCTCTCCTCTACTCCAACGTCTTATGTGCATCTTCCAAGTACAACAACTGTTCCGGAAAAGTAGAGATCAAATACTACGTGATTCCAGGTTACAACATGACGGGTCCCGCAAAGAGCAATGGCACTTGTACAGGGAACTTATATCCAGGGTACACAAGGGTCAACCACGGAAAATATGCAGTTAGTGATGTGCGAGCCCACATTGGAACAAGCAATCTTGTGTGGGATTATTTCTACACAACATCAGGTGTCGGATTCGGGACACACAGCCCCGCCATTGTTTCACAACTCCAAACTATCTTCGATGTTGACTGGAACTCGCCATACGTTGTCCAAGTTGAAGAGCTGGAGGAAAGTCTTTCATATTCAAGTTGACGGAAGAGTGGAAGCACTCGAATTTGTTCCAAACTTTTATTCATATTCAAGTTGACGGAAGAGTGGAAGCACTCCAATTTGTTCCAAACTTTTTTAAGTAGTTACCACTTACCACCAGCCAAATAAATTAATCATCTTCAGCAAACTTCTCCACGAATGGTTAAAATATTCAAGTAAATCTCTCAACAAATACTAATATAGCTCCGATGATTGAAAAGCCAATTATTAGTAACCCATTAAAGGAGAACTCATTCATCCGGTGGCTCATGGTTAGGTGATCAAAGTAATTTATCGAAAGAAGTAGCTTAGGCATTATTCAGCCTGTCGAATAAGGAAGTTGTTTGTCTTTCTTTTTCAAATAGGAGGTGAGTTCCTTGCCAAAAGTAGTGTTGAGTTTTGACAATGGATGGGGGATAAGTTCCAAGAAATCTTCTAAAGAGTCATCATGGGTGAAAAAAAAAAACAAGATGATTATAGATAAAGGGCAGAGAAATTGATAGTTAGCAAAGGTTACATCATGTTTTGATTATTTAGGAGTTTTACTTTATCAAAAATTTAATATTTGCTAAGGAAACGTGAGCAAGGGGAATTGAGTTTGTTGCTTGGTTTCTGTATTTATTATGATTTTTTTTCATGCACAAAACAGAGGAAAAGTGTGGCATGTTCAAAACAAATCTTAGCTTCTTTGTTTATTGGGCTAGAGGTTAAATACTTATAATTTGCTGCTTCAATCAAAACTTTTTTAGTATATATATATATATATGAAGGCAATAAACAAGCATAGAAGCATAAGTTTTTAGGAAGAGGACAAAAAATATTTTATTGGTTAATAGAAAATTATTCATCACATAATTACTCATCTTTTATTGTGTATTTTTGGGTGTTTGTTGTGTGTAAGTTTTAATAAATAACCCTCAATAATTCGCAATCGCATGGTCTGTTAGCGTAATACCTAAGATGTCGATCCCACAAGAAGGGATAATCTAATTCTAAAATCTAAGGCTAGAAACAAATACAAAAAATTCGAGAAGCAACTAACTAAAACAGAAATTCAATTCAATCAATTAAATTAAATTAAAAATCAATAACAGAAATATTAATTATTAAGCAATTGCAACACACCCAAGAATCAATATAAGGAAATTGCCAATTGAGAGATAGAGAATTTTACTTATTCTTAATGCAAACCTAATTGATTATAAATTACTGGATTGTTGGTTTTAGACGATATTATGGTTGATTACTCTATCTCGAATTATAATCATCAACTTTAAATTATAAACTCTAATTAGATTATGAAGGTCGCAATCTCTCAATTTACAACCTATCTAAAACCCTAATTAGTTATGAAGTTCTCTAATAAACTATCAGAAATCTATGCAAGATTTCTCTTCGCACAATTTACTAATTTGATTTAATTCTAATTTTTATTATATCACATAATTCTCATTAGCCCAATTTAATTGTTTTTCATTCGACTCACCTTTTTAGTTTAATATCTAATTATGCAATCACAGAATTAAATCACAACAAATCCAATAAACACATAAACAAATAGATTTTATTAATTCAAGAATAAAACTTCGAAAGTGAGTTTAGAACATCCTCGACATTTTAGATTCTATCATCAACTATTCACTCCAATTCTATACAATTATAAAACTAAAAATAAATAGGAAATACAATCGAAATAGAGGATGAGAGGCAGCGACGTCGGGAAACCTCCTAATCCGAGAAGTACGTCGAGTCAGCTTCTTCTCCTTGTCTCTCTTCCTTCTTCTCTTCCTTAATCTTTCGATGAATTCTCTCTAGGATTTCTCAAGGTGGCTAATGTTAAAGCTCCCATTTGCCTCTTTTTCTTGTTCTTTAAATATCTTTTGTGTTCTGAGCAGCCTTAGAATTTTTTGGAGATCCGAAAGGTCCAAAAAATTCCTCAAAATTTGACGTTTTTGAGTGTCTGCATGTCTGCCTAATGCGGGTTGTGGGCTATATCTGAGCCTTCTATCATGATCATAGCATGCAGGCCACAATGAACTAATTCTGGTGCTTCTGTCATGATCGTGGCCTGATATGCCACGATTGTGGGCTATTATTTTTGTAACATCTCATTACCGGCGGGGAGGTTAGAATAGTAATTTTGAGTGGTCAATGGACGTTTAGAAATGCCTTTATATGTTCATGCATAATCTAGCATCCGCATACATGTAAATAGTGAATTTTGCACATAAAAATGACTGTACATGCATTCATGACATTTCCCGATATAAGCGTTAAGAAATGTGATTGTGATTGAAAAAAATGTGATTGATGTGTATGAAAAATTGAGTTGAAGAGGGTCATTGTGATTTTTGAATTTTTGTAGAATTTTAGAAATTGTTTTTCTAAAATTTTGATGTAATTTCTGAACTAGAAAAATACCAAGTGGCATACTGATTGTTTACCGGTAGTAGAAATTACTGTCCAATGGCACTGAAAATTTAGATAAATGATTGTAGGATTTATTAATTGGAGCCATTGGAATTTTGGGACAAATTGGAGTAGCAATTGAAATTTAATTGGCAAGAAACCTTGAGAGTGCCTAAAAATAGGACATGTGGCAAGTGACACTTGTCACTTGCCTAACCATGCCACCTTTGGTTAATTAAAAAGCTTTTCCTCTTTT
>JAOSBK010000008.1:16129591-16145204 GCA_027568895.1 Erythroxylum shatona
AGACTTTGCTTATACGTTATTGTGTATTTTATATGAGGACCCTCGTGGTCATTGTATCTACCAGATTGGTTATGTAACTGTTTTCCGCAACATACATATATCTTAGTGTATGATTGTCTCAAAACAAAATTTTTGGTACTGTGTTTTAACTGTGAGAGGTAGCATCTCATCCTCGCAGGGCACGGATTCGGATATCACCATCGATGTCGGGTCCGGGTCTTACGGGAGTGGGGTGTTACATTAGGATTCTCAAATCTAATTTTATTTTTTTAAAAAAGTAATAATACATGGCTTGGTGTTAAAAACAAATTCCCTCAAAGCTATTAGCTTGTTAGGGCAATTGATTCTTTTTACATTCCACATAATAATTTCATTAATCGGTGAGTTTAATGGAGCCTTTACCTTTGCTCCTCTTGGATTTCCTTTTGATCACTAACTGAAATTCCTCAATTAAGGTAACATATTCTTTTCTTTCACCAGAGGAAGGAGAGTTAGTTTGAATCATTGTAGTTTTTCCCTCAATATTCAATGTAGAATTTTGTCCCTCTATATTCAAATCCATCTGCTCTTTCCTTGAATTTGACTCCCCAACATTAGTTACTAAAATTTTAGCTTGTCTTTTTTTTGTCGTAAGGGAAGGAGCAGGCCTCTCTAAAGTGGAGGTTGACTCTTAGCCCATATTAGTTTTCCTTTCTCCTGATAATTCCTTATAATCACCTCTTTGGAAAACCCTATGGTATCCATTTTTTACCTTAGGAACTAAGAGAGAGTTTCCATTGGTAATGGATGTACACATTATCTTCAAAAAGTGCCCCATCATGTCCCAACCTCATAACAGGGATACATTCAGGTAGATCCTTTGAAATCTCCATGTTAACATACAATCTAGCATATCTTAGCCTTTTTCTTTTTGTTGTATTTTCATCCAAGCAAAGAGGTTTACCTAGAAAACTATCAATCGTATTCATCCCTTTAGTTATTTAATATTCAATGAGAACATTGAGCAAATTCACCTATATAGGAATAACTTTATGCTTGTTGGGCTCAAACTAACATCCTAGCTGCTAAGGTTGTAAGAAGAGAGCAAAGTTAAAAATATGTCATAGACCATCTTTTTGAGAGCCTAAGCTTTAGAGGAGAAAAAGAACATAATATCTTATCCTCTACAATAAGCACCTCTATTAATCCTTTATTTTTCTAAGCTGATGTAGCTCATTTTTGAATTGCAAGAAAGATAGGTCTCTTGTTCCAAAAGGACCTAACGAGGGAGTTATCCCATGATTTGACCCCCTCTTGAAGAGTTTTTAGGTCCTTGGATACTATAACCGTCCCATTTTCAACCTGAGAAGGGAAAAAATGTAGAGAAAGTTCAACATTTCTTCCTAGCACCTGCTTCCAAATCTTTCTTTCACTATATTGTTGTGAGGGGGATAAGGAAGTGTAGGTTGAGTTTAAAGGAGGGGTTGGAGGTATCTAAGTTATGTTTGAAGATGAAGGGGGTGGAGGCAAATATGATTGCCGGTTTGAGAGGCAAATATGTTTGAAGGAAAAGAACAACTATGACAGAGGTAAAGCTACAATTACCATAAATAGAAGAGTTAAAGGTGAGAAGGCAAAAAAGGTAGAGGAGGGACCGAAATATCCCCTACAAAGCTCTCTCCAAAAAGGAGCAAGTTTATATAGGTAGATCAATATTGAAGAAAGATGAGTGCAGCTTAATAACAAGTTCACAGGTTTCAACGATAGTAAGGAATGCAAGAAGGGTTTTTAGTAAGAATAATGAATGATGAATCTTCCAAATCAATGAGGAGTCATAGTCAAAAGCAATATAATGACTGGTTGTTTCTTAGCGGTCCACGTCTTTTGATAACTTCTTGAACTAATGACAATCTTAAAAGAAGAATTTATGGATTCCTAATTATGAAGTAGGAAAGTTGTTAATAATAAAAACAGTTATTATTTGATTGTGACTATTTTTTATTACTGCATTGTTGTAGGAAAGAATATGTACATTTCTATACAAATAGTTGGAGATTTTTATTAAAAAGGATAATCTATTATAAATTAATTGAATTATGATAAAGGTTAAAGTTTGGGAATAAAAAAAAAAAAGATGATCAATTTATGGGTGACATGCATAAGCTATACAATCAATTGACATAAGTTAAGATAATGATGATATAATTTGTGCAATAACAAGATTGTAGAGGCTAATATTTAATTATAAATTAGGTTATATAATTATGAATAAAATTGTAATTCTATTAATTAAAAATTTTGAAAGATTTAAACTTCATCAAGTTTGATGTTGCAACATCATAATATTCTCTTGGAATTTTCTTATAAGTGGTATAGACAATTAGGTTATCATTTTCAAGTTGTTTTTGTAATCATTTATTTCCTTCTTAATGAATATCTAATGTTAATTTGACAAAATGAAAATTCAAAGACTTATGTGCACTTAAGGTGAAAGTCTCTTAATATTTGTATTAAGAGGAAGCTTTGTTATTATGTTGGCTTCAATATTATTACTATGATTTTTACTAAGCTAGAATAATTGAAAGTTGAGAGTATTCCTTGTTCGATGACAATGTGCATTAATATGCTTTGACTTTGAGTGCGACTGCTGATTTTTATAAAAAATAAATGACACTTTATTTATGATTATGTCTCCAAATAGATAGTTCTATAAAAATTAAATGACACTTTATATATGATTATGTCTCCAAATAGATAGTTCAATTAATAAAATAAAAATTTATGTTTCTATCGCTCTAAATTTTTCTTGAAAAATGAAATTGCCATAACTCTAAAATTTATAAGTTCAAGTCACGACAAAAATTATTACAATTCACTTAGTAAAGAGATGATTTATCGAGAACAAAGACACGGATAAATTTATAAATGTCAACTGAATTAAAATTATCACTTAATTTTGAATTATTAATTTGTTAAATAAATTATCAATTTCTATGTATAATTGAGAGGCTATCTAACACAGAAAATAGTAGTTATGGGTTGCACTGATATAAAAAGATTATTAGGAACGGGGTGTCCTCAAGATATTTGAAATTACGTGTCTAATTTTGCACATACATCGACTTGCTAATGATCAAAGAGTCTTCATTATATGTTAATAGTCATGCAATCTAAGACTGTTACACACTGGAATTAATGAAAGAGATTTCAATTTAATGTTATATTGTAGCATATAAATCTCGTTTTGTCTACATTAATTAATCTTAATATCCTTAATTGTTGTGAAAAATTAGAGGAAGATAAAGGGGCATGATTTGATGGGATGCTAATAGAAATGAATCCCAATCCCACACCTGATCTAAGATCAGAAGCGATTGGTAATTCATATCTTTTAGGAAAATGTTAGTAACCAAAAGGGGACTGTCTAATGCTGTAGGTTTCCACATGCTCATTTTGATTCATCTCTATCTTATCTACTAAACAAGCAACAATTCTACTCCAGTATTTACTAAAAGCATAGAAAAATGGGAATTTGTGAGCCCAGTGATTCAGTGAACTGCAAGAAAAATCCTGTCACTGTCAGCAATCTCTGATTCCAATTCTTATGCTGAGAAGTGTTCGAGCTGACTCCAGTGCCTTCTCACCTCCAAGTTCTAAGATCTCCTCATCCATATCCTCTTGGCCTGCTGAACACTCAGTTGAAGAGCCTTGACCAAGTACACTTTCAGGGCCCCTGATGGTGTCAGCAGAGGAAACGAGCCCTGGACAACCTTTCAGGCAACGCCGTCTCTTAGGTAGCGGAATGTCATGGTCGTGCTTCCCCAAATATGTGATTGTGGAGCCTGTTGAATCATCTTCAGTTGTCTCAACGTGCTTACGGGCAGGGCATCCTGTAGATGTGCATCTGTAATAGCTCCTAATATTCACAAATGCTAGATCAAAGTTAGAACCACAGATTGTGACAGGAACTGATGGAAATAAAAGTAAGGACATTAGGTTATTAGCAGCCATGAAAAGGACTTGTAACCGAAGCAGAAGATGATGATCACAATGAACAGTTAGTGGAACAATTTAACAGAGAATTTGGGCCGCTTGCCATAGAATATTCAGATTTTAATGGCGAAATTGAAATGTAATAATAAGAAAGTACAATCAATGTGCTTGAAGCTCAGTCTCAGAATATAAATCATTGTCATGCATGAAAATGCAGGTGCATAGCCTAAAAATTTGCACACTCGAGGGAAGTAGTCCTCTAGGGGCTTGGCCTGATGGTGCTTCCTAATGTAACAGGGTTGGAATTTTGATAGGTGCATGGGGTGAAGTTTGTATTTCTACTTCCCAATGTACTAACAGAAAGTAGTCCTCATTGCATTGCAGCAGGTTTCAAGTGTTATCAACTTGTAGAAGAATTGTCCAACAAATGCAAAGGTAAATATTAGAAAGTATCAACCTCAACTGAGAATTGCCCTTCATGGTTTTCTGACCATATTTGCGCCACCTAAAACCATCATTTGAATTGCCCTCATCAGCACCAGTTTGCACACCAATTTTAGGATCCTTATATGTGTTCAAGCTGATTGCTGGACATACATATTTTCTTTCTATTGCCCTGTTTCGGATCAACTGTTAATTGACAGATCAAAAAGAATACAAAAATAGGAGAGAGGATAAGGACTAAAAGGCTAAAAGACATGCCTGTTTCCTGGTCCTGTTTCAGCACCAAGCTTCTTCCTAATCTTACTGCCTGCAAGCCCACAGGTTCCATTTTGGTTGGACCCTTCCCTACTTGAACAGATTCTGGGACATAATAATAACGATGATCAATAAATTTGAATATAAAACCAAACAAAGAAAGTTGTCAAGAGAACCAAGTCCTTGGAATAACTTACGATTGTTTGAACTCTGGTTCTTGTTCCTCAACCTTAACAACACTGCCATTAGAACTGCTTGAACTTGGTTGTTCTGATTCAGGCATACAGAAAAACGATTGCTTAGCATCTGCAACTGCAACACCCATTGACGTAATTGAACCATCTGACATTTCAACGGCAGGATTGCCAGTGTCACCACCTAGGACAATCTTATTCTTAGAGGATGATATAAACCCTCTAGGCCTGTTGCATTTTTCTTGAGGGGGGCCATGATTATGCTGGCCAATATAAATTACTTCAATGATACGATGGGAGTGATCACAATGTCGAACTTTTTTCTTTGCATGGCAACTGGAATGTGTGCACCTGTAGTAGCTTCTCGAACAATAAGAACCTTTCATCGGCTTCTGACCATACTTCCTCCAACTATACACATCGGTTACATTCTCCATACGGTTCTCAGGTTGATGTACATAATACTCTACGCCTTGTTGGTTCACCACTGTGCCAGCGAAACCACTTTCAAGTGTTTCTGATGGTAACTTGACAGAAGCTTCCCTACACTAGCAGTTATAAGCAGTCGTGTTAAACTTATGGATTGTCTTAAGCAACAATCTTCACAAAACATACCATGAAAATTGGATATCACGAACATAATCAAGACTCATATTTCAGCCCAAGGACATAACCTTTTTCAGTCAGAAGAATATCAGAAACCGAAAAATGGGTCAAAGAAGAAGAAGAATTGTTAACAGCCAACCAGTAAATTTCGGACACATAGTCAAGTTCAACCTCGCTAAAAACAATTTAACTGCGATTCTTGTCTCTATCCAATCCCAAAACCTTTCAGAATAAACATCAATAGCTTTACTATGCACATGAAAAATACAAATCGGTTGCAGATAAAACACATAACGATGGCAAAGAATTAAACGTCTCAAAACTTTCATCGAAAACCGAATGCAACGAGACCGAGTGAAAGTTAGCATAGCACCTGAAATCCAACAATTGATGAATCAGAACCTGCAACGTTGTCGAGGAGAAAGGGAAACCCGTCACATCCAGAACCAGTCTTCAAGTTCATGGCTGCCAAACAGTTATTCCCCCAGGGTAATACTCGGAGCTCTTATTCCCACAAAGCAAAAAGCTTGATAACTTTGATAAGAATCCAAGAAAAAGAAGCCTTTTTAATACTTGAGAGGAAAGACTTCCTAGTCTTTGGGTTGCATGGAGGGTTTTTTTTTGCTCACGCTGTGTCTCACAAGGAAGAGAACTGAGACGGTCCAGACTCTAGAGAGAACCAGAGAAAAGGCAGGATTTTTATTTGACGTTTTGGGATTAGTTTATTATACAAGAAGAGCAGAGAGAGAGACGTGGAGATTGGGACAGATGAGTTGAGAGGAGAGGGGACGTGTCTCTGTCCCAGACTATCTGGTGGGTCTCTTTTCTTTTGCTCCTTTTGACTTGGGGTTGACCAACCTGATTGATATAGTTTCAGGAGCTTTATTCTTTTGACCATGACAGATGTTGTTGTTTCCATTTTTAGGCATTTCCTGTTTTCCACTACTTTTACTTTGACCAGAATACGATGCTTTGTCTAACAATAATGCAACAAATAAAGTCTAAGAGCTTCTTGTACAGGATCATGGGCCAAGTACCCAAGAGTAGGCCTCCTTTCACCAGCCTTATTACTGGACAAGAAAACAAATTTAATCATCTGTTGTCAAGTTGGAGTTTTGAGCTTTTCTGTTTCCCAAATTTGATTTATGAAAATGAAGCCAAGCCAGGCTACATCAATGGCCGTTGGACCATCTACAAACAAAAGAACTGGGAAGAAGAACTTCTATACATAACAGTTTCAACACCAAAAGACAACTGAATATAGAATCAAAACATCATGCGGCTGACATATACGCAAAAAATAAAAGCTACAAACTGGAGTTACTTATGGGAAAGATTCAGATTTGCTCAACATAGACGGGTTTCGAACTTCAAACTTATACCCATACTGAAAAGCTCTTGGCACAAAAGCTTAGCCCCGTATGGTACATTGACCAGAACAATGTCATCAGCAGATTCACAAGAACGGCAATAGGGGCCTCTGATCTTCCGGCCACCTGGAACTGCTCTTTGAATTACATTTGCCATGTTCTGGCATCTCTGGCAAATATGCATCTGGGAAGAATCACTTAGAGTGAAAAGACGCTCGTGCAGATTTGCAGATGCACCGTGAGCTATGAGGCAGTCACGCTCCATCTCACCAAACTTGATGCCACCAAATCGTTTACGGTCTGCAACAGGCTGTCTAGTGAGTGGGTGGACCGGACCAGTGTTGCGGAATTTTACCTTGTCTTCAGCCATGTGGATCAGTCGCTGATAGAACGTAGGTCCCATAAATATGAGAGATTGGACCACTTCACCAGTTCGACCATCATAAACTCTCTCGTTTCCCCATCTTGAAAAACCTGCCCTGTTGTGCATATTAAATAGAATTTCAATCTTTAAATCATACAGAAGAACCAAATGCAATGCAAAAGCGGGAAACAATTTTAAGAAACGATCTATAGTTGGGGAAACATGTCATGCCTTTATCACATAAATACCCATGCTACTCAAAGTGGAAAGAATAACCCTTTTCTGGCCTCTTATTTCTAAGTGATTTTGGACAATTATTTGCAATACAACACCAGATCACTGCATACTGACATTAAGAAGCATCATCACCTATGAAGTTGGTCTGTAATGGCATCAACAGAGGGAGTGCAGAAAGGTGTGGCATATCTCATTGAGCCACCACAGGCAATTCCCTTTCCCAAAGCTGCCTCTAATAATTGACCAGGAGTTTGTCGTGAAGGAAATGCGTGCGGGTTAATAACAATATCAGGAACTATTCCTTGAATTGTGAAAGGGAAATTCTCTTGTGTCTCCAGAAAGCCTAGGACTCCCTTCTGTCCATGCATACTTGAAAACTTATCCCCCAGACACGGAGAACGAATCTGCAGAGCCAGGAACACATTGGAGAAATCAGGATAATTCTTGTTGACGATATAATTGGTTTTGATGATGATGGTAGAGACAAGCTCGCAAAAGGAATTCCAAAGAGTTGTCACCAAGATACAATTGAAGATAAAGAGTTGCTATAGCACCAAAACTACCTCAAGAACCTTGCCTAATATTTATATGTGAGTGAACCTTGCCTAAAAATTTCAAAATTAGGACATGAAAACTTTTTAATTCATTGTTTCGAATCCATATAAAGCATAACAGCAAGAAGGTTCCACTAAACAACCCTCAATTGTTCCAACTATATGTACCATGTGAATGTATCCGAACTGAACCTACTGGGATGAAAAAAAAACACCGCAAATGCATAAGCCAGCTCTACCAATTGCTTCTCCCACAATAATGCAGCAGCTACAGGAAGACATAAGTCTAAGTTCCCAACATATTCTGATGGTTACGTTTTGTATACAGTACGTAGCAACTCAAATGAATATGTTATTATCTGGTTGCAAATCATCCATGATCTCCAACATATCAAACAGTAGTCCACAGTCCACATGTACAAACCTTACATGCATAAGTAAATTTCCAGTGATAGGGCATGATGAACTGATGTCTGTATTGCATTAAAATGCAAGAAAGTAGATTTACCTGTCTCAGAGACACCACAGCAAAATTCTTTCCTTCATCGTTAGAAGATAATACAACTTTCTGCACCATACCTCTTTCAGTGTGCTTTAACTTGATACTATGATCAGCACCTGATTCTGCACATCTACCAATAACAATGTCTCCACTCTGCAGACTAGCACCAATGAAAGGAAAGCCATCATCGTCAAGGCTGTCAACACGTCCAATCTTACTCTGTATCTTTCCAAAATTCACACAATCCTCCAACTTCCGCTTCTTATCCAAAAGTTCCTTGTTGTCAACCTCAGTCTTGTAACTTCTGATATGCTCAGATCGAAACATACCACGCTCTAAAGAGGCGCGGTTCATTACTAAGGAATCTTCTTGATTGTATCCTAGATGAACATTGACTGCTACAATAGCATTCTGGCCATTGAAGAACTGTGGCTTTGGCAGTACTCGATTATGACCTATTAAATATCTAGGGTTTCCAAGACAGTCAGAAGTCATTGTTCTGAAAAGTGGCTTTTGGGGGTAGAACAATTGATGAGACAAAGTGTCCACTCTGATATTGGGATTTGTTGTGGAAAAACCAATTGCTTGTTGAGAATGTTTTTGAGCCTGGTAGAGAACTCTTCTTGCATGATCATGATTAGCAAAGGGAATAATTCCACAGCTTAAGCCTAGTAAGAAGGACATGTCAAGTTCACAATGCGTATACGTTAATGGTTGCTTATCCCTAATACCTGCCAAAAGATATGTGATACCCCAAGCAGTTCGGCAGTCTTCTTCTTCTTCAGTTCCAATAAGCTCAATAATACCTTCATCCAGAAGATATTGGAAGGTATAATTCTCTACTTTAGACCCTTTAATATTAGCCAAGTTCTCAATAACTATAAGAGGACGCAAAATCCTTCCAGCATCAGAAAAAATGCGCACTTCTCTTTGATATGCATCTCTTTTGATTTCCACCTACATGAGAAAAAACATTTGAAATGTCAGAAAAAAGCATAAAATTGTTTAAACAAATTTAAAGAACGGCGTGTTGGTTTGCATCCTCACGTTGAAATTCCAAAATAAGAGTAGAGCCATATTTAATAAGAATTGTTATTATTCCTCAATAGACTTGAATGTTAAACGTATGAGGACAAATTAAAATAGAACTACTTTCCTTTCTTAATGAGGAAAGTTAGAATAAGTTTTATTCTGCATCAACGGCCCTATAAAGAATTTGGAATTTAGTAAAATACGACAGTTGAAAACTGAGACAAGAATAACCTGATGTGGCAACTCTTTCCTTCGTCGCATCCGTCTTAGCTCAGAAGCAAACATAAGAGAATTTTCACAAACTCCAACCCATTCTCCATTTAGAAATACTTTATCTTTCCTACCCAGTTTACTGCAAGTATCATCAATGAGCTTCTCCATTCCAAAGTCAAACAATCTGTCTATTATAGGTTCTGATATATTTGTGCTGACAAGTCCTGTGACAGCCAAATTCTTTACAAGCCCACAATTTTCACCATCTGGAGTAGAGAGAAAGCACACCCTACCCCAGTGAGAAGGATGCCTGGAAGCAGAAAACTATATTAGAAAGTGACAACCACCTCATCTCCAATCATTTGTTCTGAAATAGATGCTCAAAAAGTCCTACTTCTTGGATGAAGAATGTACACAAGTTAAAATCTAAATCCTGGAAAAGACGTTTGACAGTCAATTAAATATAAATATTTTATATTAATAGTTTTAAGCTGTTATGTGAAGTCAACATTGCAGCTACTCTAGTAGCAAGCAGATGTATCCTGGCCAGAAAAAGTATATAAATATAAGAGGAGACAAATCAAAAGCCAAAAAGAAACAATCACTAGATATAGAAATTCACAGACATTGACATTGAGGATTCGTAGAATAAAAAAAAAAATTTTTTGTAACAATGAATAAAGAGAATTTTGTGTGTCTGACTTACGGATATCTGGCATCCCCAACCTTCCCAGTGTATTGGACATGCTGCCTAGTTTTTCGCATGTCCACCACCGTTTGCAAGGGATTTGTACGGCCAAGATTTGCCACAACACCAGAAATCCTTTCTGTTCTCTTGAAAGGATGACACCAAGCTCCAGTTGAGAATGCCCTTGAGAGACCATTAGTGACTATTGAAGCATCTAGATAATGCTCAATTGGGCGCACAACTCGATCTCCATCCAGGTCTCTCCGTAAGACCTTTTCCATGCGTTTCCGAGCATGTCCAATATGCGCTTTCAGCTCTCGCTCAAGTAACTCACCAGCTAATTCAAACCTTTTGTTTCTAAAACTATCCCTGTTTTCACATTTTCTGCGGCCAGAATAGGCCTCTAAAAGGCACTTCAACATATATCCAAGAAATCGAGCCTTTTGTGAAGTGCTATGGAGACTAGGAAACAAGTACTTGTTAATGCACTCTTGGACAGGTTCTTCCGGAGGAAATCTGGTTCCTTTTATCTGTTTACCAACATAAGTCAAGGCCTCACCAGTCCTGCGGAAGCCCTCACATTTATCATTAGCATTAAGAACTGTGGCAAACAGTATGTTTGTAATGCCAGTGTCTTCAATGTCATAATCAATCAAATCTATAATTTCTTTGTCAGATTTGACATTAAGTGCAAAAAACAAAATCCAGACAGGGATGTCTGTTGACAAGAAATAAATAGTAAGGCCTTTCTTCTCCCCTTTGACATCATCAACCTTAGAAAGATCCACAAGTCTAATAATTAATCTATTTCTCTTAACTTCTGATTTGTACGAGACAGTCCAACCTTGATTATTTGAAATCCAAAGTCTCTTCATACAAATTTGCTCCTGTGCAATGAAAACCTGAAATAATCGGGACATGACTTCACGTTATCACTGCAGAAATAAATTCTAGATACCCAAGAGAAGTCAACAATCCAGAAAAAAAAAGAGATCAATAATAAATGAAGAAACAGGAAATACAAAAAGAATAAAGTATATCCAACCAACAACATCATTTAATCCAGTATTACAATGCCAAAGAAGAAAAATATACCAATTAGTGAATCAAGTGCAGTACAGTACAGGACAGGAACAAGGCTCCAACTAGCACCAAAAAAATTTGCAAGTCTACCTGTTCTAAAAGAATTGTTTTACATCCAAGTTTTGAAATTTGTAAACAATAAGAGTTTATCCCATTTGAGAATCAAACAACACTACATTAACCTAATTTTCATCTTCAGAATAATAAGCTTGACCACAGGATCTGAAAACAAAAATTAAGTCACCTTCTCTGCACCCTTTATCAAAAAGTAGCCTCCATGATCAAAATCACAATCACCATTTTCAACTGTTTTCATCCAGCAGAGCTCAGACATCACCATTACAGGGATCCTTCCAATTATGATATCCCTGCTCTCCGTGCTAAGGATATCTTTTTCCAGAAATTGCTCTTTTCCAGTTTTGAACTTGTCACTTCCAGAAAGTCTTGGAGTGAATATCTGGAACAATTGCAGGTTCATATCAACATCAAATAAGTATTTCAAGTTGGACTACGATAGAATGCCACAATAATATAGAATTATTTTCCTTTCTCCTCAATTGTATAAAGCCTATGTAAATGAATGCTTAATACGAAGATCCCAACCACAACACTCACAAGTCTCTATTATCTAGGATTTGTCTCAACTAAATAAGATGCATTTCCAGACTGCTCAATCACTCTATCCTATAGACAACCAGAAAAACTCCAAAAGATTGAGAACTTATCCACATGGATTAATTTAAAGTTAAAAGCAAAATGCTTAAGGACATTTCAATCTTCAAGCATTTGAGCCAACATAAACACATGCCAAAATGATCAGCTCTGCAGAATTTTATTGCCATTACCACCACAGGTAAGTGCCATCTCATCTAAAAGCTTATTGCAATAAAATTCTTCTTCCTACCAAATCCTAAAATTATCCAAGATTTTGCCCAAGCAATACCAGCTTGTTGCTTTGAGATAAAAAAATGTAGTTGAACAAAAGTCTATTGAAAGATACTAATGGCATAGCTGATAAGATACAATAATATGAAACTATTGTCCAGATTCAGTGTTTCAAGATCGTCAAGAAACCAAAAACAGCATCAGTATAAACACCAATGGAATCCCAAATAACAAGCTTGTCATAAGAAATCAAACTCTGAAGAAAAGGAAGCATAACAATACTCGCCTGAAGAGTTACATTCAACTTCATTCTTGCAGAATAGGTCATATTTTGTAGCCTGGCATACCTAGGAAGCATCTTGTGTTCACTGTTTTCTGTACCACCCCAGAAGCTTGGTCGATCAAGAGTAACATTTCCAAATTTTACCGAAGCGTATCTCCATCCATTCTCTCCCTTCCTTGATGGATCAAAACTAGGATGAACAGTGAGCTCACCAAAAGAATCAAAGACTCTTTGAAGGCCATTGTTAATGAAGTCATTATAAGAGTTAATTTGGTGACTTATCAGGCCATACTCATCAAAAAAAGATGTTGCTGCCTTTCTACAGAAATTCTTTAAGAATCCTTCACCCAAATTGCATATGCTAGCTGCATCAACAATCTCATCATCATCCGTATCCATGAAAAGATCGTCCACAGCATCAGATGACATTCCCATTTAATCCAAAATCTAAAACAAAATTAAAAAATAAAAATATCAACAACGAGTCATAATAGCAAATGGATCAGTTAACATTCAGACCCTCCTATCAGTCTAAGTATCGCAGAGAAAAGAAGACAATCTACATATTTGAGGCACCAAAGGGTGAAACGGGAACCATTGTAGCCAGTAGAGAAATTTTTCTTAGCACCGCATCATTATTTGTAAAATCAAAATACCTTTCTCAGTTATATTTGTCGGCCGTTTGTGTTTGATTATATATACCTTTCCTTAGAAAAGCTGTTTATTGCTTACTTAGAAAGCCAATGTAATTACATGATTTTGAATTTTTTGCAATAATTTAAAAATGACGGATATGGTCGAACCTCTCGGATCATCCAGAAACTTAAATTGCAACACAAACACATCAAGAATGATGTGGTAGAGAACAAATCATTTTTTTGCAGTTTGAGTTAACACTTGCAAAGCCTAAAAGCAAATGCACACTACGTGATTTATAAAAATACGAGTATCTTCGTAACAACTGGAAGTTTAAGCAATTGACCAACTGAAAAGGATGGGCAAAGCTCTCAATCATTCTCATAAATTCAATTCGCAATTAATTTGAGACCGTGAACAAAAGAACCAGGACATGCATGAAAGGATAACCCAAGTCTGTGACCCAGCAATCCAAACCTGTCCTCAGAAAACCACTCAAAACAACCAACTCAAAACCCTTAAAAGGATTGAACTTTCTGTGACCATCAATCAAAGAAAAGAAAGGGACAAACAGGAAACACAGTGGAGATTGTTTGTGGGTTTTTGAACAGCAATTGAACAATTTTTAAGTTAGAAAAAACAAGACCCAGTTAAAATAGTTTAACAAGAACGACAACTTCACCCTTTCCTCTCATGTCTATTTGATATGACCAGAGTATATACAAAAACAGTAGCAGATTAGAGGGGTTTTAATAGAATCAACACAGAAATGCAGGTACATGAAGCAAGGCTAAACACAAACTATGAATGAAAAAGTTTAACCTTTAAGCTTCTTCAGAATGTATTATACACTGAACAGAAAGAAGTCAAAACCCGCAAACCGCTTCTGAATAAGACTGGCCTCTTTCCCTGCCAGAAAACTCCCAGTTTAAGACGACTATGAACTCATCTTCACACAATGCAGGCTAGATTCTTCACTCACCGAGTCTCTCTCTCTCAGACTGGACGACGATACACGACTCGTCGAATCCCTGATCGTAACGGGTAAAAGACAATTAGACTCTTTGAAGTTTTATTTTATTAAAAAATATAAGATTATAAATAATGTTATGAATAATTTACCAAACTTGGCAGCGGATTGAGATCTGGTATGCTAAATCAGTACCGGATATTATTTTGAGTAATTTTTAAATTTATAAAATAGATTCTAAAATTTTTAAAATATACAAAATAGTTTATTGGTATATTATACAGTTGTATTATGTAATTTATTGTTTATATCAACTATGTTTTCAAAATTTATAATAATAAATAATAATGATAATTAATATGAAATAACAATAATTTTTAAATATTTCACATATAAATAATAACCACAATTAATATAAATAAAGGCAATCATTATCGTACAAATATAAAATTAAGAATAATACAAAGTATTTAAAATATTACAATAATACAATTTCATCATTTTAATAAATAATAATTACATTAAACATCCAATAAAAAAACAATAAATATCCTTAAACAAATTACAAAAAGAGTTTATGACAAATAAACAATCAAGTAGAAGTTAAACCTGAAACAAAAACATTTACAGTTACATTACGTATATAGAATTTAACATAAACATCAAATATAAGTAAAATTAAAAGAAGAGAAAAATAAAAACCTGAAACGAAATTCAATCGTCAACGGGAGGATACTCACTATAATTGCACTAACTCCAGTAATCATTTGGCACAAAATTCTCATCATTGAGAGGAGCTTCGTCATTATTATCATTTAAATTTAATGCACCAAATACCATGATAATGCTTTCCTATCCAAGATTATCTTCCAAATCATTCACATCTACCAAATTCGGTTCTTCAGAAACCCAATATGCCAAAATTCAATATTATTAACGAAAATTGGATCAGTTGAACTACTTGTACTATTAAGACTCCTAGTGAACAATTAAATTTAATTATTAGAAAATTATAAAAAAATTATATCGAAATTAATAATGATAATAATGAAAATTACATACCTTTCCTGAAGCGTTAAATTATAACTAATAAAAACCAAGTCATTCAACCTCTTATGTTCAAATCTATTCTTTTTCTTTGAGTGGATAAATTCAAATGTGTTCCAGTTTTGTTCACGGCCTGTTGCACTCACACATTGATTTAAAATCCGAATTGCAAACCTTTTCAATTCTGGAACACCATTTCCAAATTGATCCCACCAAGAAACTGTAAGTTATAAGATAACAAAAGTAGTGTTATAAACAAAATAAAGTGATAATTAATT
>JAOSBK010000008.1:16180868-16194020 GCA_027568895.1 Erythroxylum shatona
GGCAATCACCATGCTTCCTATTTGAATTGAATCTCTCCATTATCTTGATTTGATTTCGTCCAGATTAGGTGGTGTTTAAATTTCGGTAGAAGATATCTTGAAAAGAAATCCAGCAGATCTTGGGAGATTGTGTTTCAATTGGGAACAAATTCTGAAAAATTTGCAGATTTAAAATTCTGTCCTTAGGCGTGCCCACGCCTAATCTCTGAATGGTGTCCAGATTTGGGATTTAGGATTTCATTCATTCTTTTGCGCCTTTTTAGTCCTTTTTCATCCTTAGAGTGTTGAAAACCATCTGTAAACAATTATAGAACAATCCCATTAAATTCGGATAATAATTTCAACACTTTAACAATAATTACGCCTAAAATATATACAATTTAAATGACTTAACAAAAATTAAAAGAATTCAAGGATATGTCGCTTTCTAGTGAGATCCAAATCATCATTGATGTTATGTATTATGCTCAAGATCAGTGTTTTGGATTTTATACTTTTACTGGTTGAAATCGATTATATTAGCCAAAAAAATAATATCAATTTTTTTATACTATATCGAATTTGAATACTAAATTATACTAAAAAATATTTAGGTTACATCATTCATATCGGCGTCGCACAAATACTAAAAATATCATATCAAACATTTAAACTAAGAAAAATTAAAGGACTAAAGTTAAAAATACATTTTTATGTTTAAATGTTTTAAAACATGAAAGATATTTTTAAATATTTATTACGTACAAAAATTATTTTATGTTAATTTTAATAAATAGAAATATTGAATTAAAATTTTAAATATTTTAAAGATTTAATTATAATATAGAACTCAATTTTAATAGGAAACTAAATTTTCATATAAATAACATTTTCATCATTCAGATTTTGTTTTTAATATTTCATAATGATTTTTAACTTTCGAATATAATAATGTAAGTTTAATTTATTTTAATAACATATAAAATTATTGTAGTTTTATTTTTAATTTTATAATATAATTTTATTATTAAATAAATAAAAATTATTTGATATTAATTACTGAAAAAATAGAGTTAATATAATAAATTTTATAAATTAAAAGATTAAATTTTATTTCATATTTTTAAAATTTTATTTTAAATAATATTTAGTATTTATCGAGTAGTATTGTATTAATATCACTCTCAAAATCAATACAAATTTTGATACAGTATTCCTAATATCAGTCAAAACTCCTCTAGTTGAAGGGAGAAGGGAGTTTATAAATACTCTTTATTTTCATTTTTTGGTACAAAGCTAAAGAAAGAAAGAAAGGTCTGGCACCCTGCAATGCATGGAATTATCGAAGGGATATGGTCATGGGGTGGGCCAAGCGAGGGGGATTTCTGGCCTTTGTCGATACGCACCTATGTTTTGTCCAAGCCCCACCCACAACTCCATCTATTCTCACATCACATGCCGTTACCGTCGTTTAATCTTCCTTTCAAACTCCTATCCTATCCTTAAGATTTATCACCTTTTATTAAAAAAAAAAAAAAACAAAGTACTACAATTTCAACAACAAACATATCTGAAGAAATCTTTTCATCAGGTGAATTAATTCCTGTCTTCGGTAATGCAAACACATGCACTAGTGGCAGTACTAGCGGCCAAGCAAAAGCAAAAAGATGCGGACTCTAATCCTTCTTTTGGGACAACGGAAACAGAACATTAAGAACACCTGAATAAACAAACACAAGCTACGGACAACAAACTAAAAACACACACCTCAAAAGAGTCGATAGAGACAGACAAATCTAGTACAGTGTCCTTGGATCTTTCTTACATTCTCTTACTAACTACCTCTACCAAATCTCTGCCATTGTCTCTGTCTCTCTCTATCAAAAAAACTAGAGGAATATTCCGAACCTCTCAACCATCAGACTCGGTGGATTGAAAGCAAAGTCTTTTCTGATGAGACTAAGGCAACAAAGTGTGACTCTGAAGACAATAACAACGCCACAAAAGGGTATCGTAAAGTCCCAGCAAGATCCATGCTTTCCTCTGCTTTCTGACCATACACTCTCCCATGACCATCATTGAGATTTCTCTCAAAAACCTCTATATGTGCTCGTGTGAGAGTGAGACAGTTGCATTTTCAGTGGCAATGTGGCTTCAATTGATGCACTGACAAGGCTGCCTTGGTGACTGCTTGAGTGTAGGAGCTAATGGCTTTGTTTAGAAAGCTCTTCTGTCGGAAGCCTCCTGATGGGCTCCTAGAGATCTCTGAAAGAGTTTATGGTATGCTTTGAGGAAACATTCTTGCTTAACTTAGTATGCCTTCTGCTTGTCTATTCGTTTAGGGTGTGTGTTTGTGCTTTGAATGCATCCGTCAGAATATGCCTTTCTTTCTTTGCTGTTTTTGCCTCTTTAACTTCACTAGCTTATTTCAATGCTAGTAATGGGTGCGTGGAGTACCAATATGTACTTTGCCATTGAAAATATGAACTAAATAAATACATAAATCTCGGTTTTTTAAAAAAACTCAAGTTCAGAAGACACAGAACAATAACCCCAGCCGAAATCTTAGGTCATTCGGAGTGCCTTACAGGAACAGAACATTGGTAAAGATGGACTTCTTTTCTTTTTCTTTTTCATGTTTTTCCTTTTCGTCGAGACACTTTTAAGCGCAAAACAGGAGCCTGCTGTGACTGGTGGTGCCAAAAATTGTCAACCATACTAATGATGTTTAACCTGTGGGACTGTCCTGCCTAGACCATCACACTTGCAAACTCGAGCAACAGCACGTGTCCTTGCATTACATTAACTAGGTAGTTTCTCCATATTATTGGTTTGATGAGGCTCGTGCATACAGAAACTGGATATCTTTTCTAAGTAGTCAAGATCACACTTATCTAGTGTGATAAACCATGTTGTTTTGTTTAGAGAACTTGATTTTATTCTACCTCCCAGTGAACAATAATATCTATTTCTTCCATATTTTGTCTGGTCAGAATTTTCTGTGTGACTCACTTTTAGGAATAATTTTGATGCTTTGCTGCAGTCTTTACGTGCTGCATTACTATGGACATTTTAGGAGATGATAAATACAAAGGTCAAATAGCAGATACAATAGTTCAGCTTCGAAGCAACTTCCCTGAAGCTTCATTCATGGTGTTTAATTTCCGTGATGAAGAGAATCCAAGCCAGGTAGCTAGCATATTGTCCAACTATGATATAATTGTAATGGACTATCCTCGTCAGTATGAACGTTGTCCATTGCTCACATTGGAGATAATCCATCACTTTCTGAGGTCGAGTGAGAGCTGGTTGTTGCTGGGGCAACAAAACGCTCTCTTGATGCATTGTGAACAAGGTGGGTGGCCACTTATGGCTTTCATGCTTAGTGCACTGTTGATATATAGTAACCAATCTGCTAGTGAACAGAAAACTCTGGACATGATCTACAAGCAAGCACCTCGAGAGCTTTTGCAGATGACATCACCCCTTAATCCATTGCCTTCACAGTTGAGATATCTACAGTATATATCAAGAAAGAATTTGGACTTAAGATGGCCACCCCTTGATAGGGCACTTAGATTGGACTGTGTTATTCTTAGAGTTATTCCTACTCTGGATGGAAAGGGGCCCTGCTGTCCAATATTCAAGATATATGGACCAGACCCTTCTATAGCTGCTGATCGGACTCCCAAGGTCCTTTATGAACCACCAAAAAGGAGAAAACTTCGTAATTACATGCAGGTATCAAGTTATTTGAATTTGTGCTATTGCTTAGTCAATTTAATGAACTTTCTAATGAAAGCATTTTTGTTGATAGTACATGACTGAGATATTCTTCCTCAGATCTGAGTAGGCCCCATAAGTAATGGAGGTTGTAAAGTTTCCAATTAGAATGCTGCCAACAGATTGTTTGACTGTTGTTGATGCTATTTCTGACCTGTAAGTTTAAGGATTACATGGAAAGAGTCTTCCACTGGTGTCAAATTTGAGGGATTTCAATAGAAATAAGATCCGAGTTGTTTACATATCATGAGACTTGAAACCTGTTGCATTATATAAATTTGATCCCTATTAATTTGCTGCAACCATAGGCAAGCTTGGCATGTATGGATCACAATGACGTTGAATCACTTTGTCCAAATGTTAGAGGCTTCTAAATTGAGGCAAAAAAAATCTATTCTATATGGTGACTATACCTGTTACCTGTGATTACGGTTTGGATGGTGGGCAATATTATCGAGACATAAGTTCAGGAGACATTGGTGAATCCTTTAGTAATGTACAAGAGTATCATATTTTCATATGTTCTTATTGCAATTGTAGGCATCTTAGCTGCAAGCATAAACTATTTTAAGATAATAATATAACTTAATTTGAAATTTTGCTTCTTGAAATCATGCTTCTGTATCTTATGTGGTAGTCAAGGAACTACATTTATGCCCATTGTCAAAAATTGTAAATTTGTGCTCAACTTAGTCTCTTCATATCTTCTGCAGGAAAATGAGGAATCAGTTAAAATAGACATTGGTCTTCATGTTCAAGGTGATGTGGTTTTGGAGTGTACCAGTTTATATGGTGATCCGGAAACAGAACTGATGATGTTTCGGGTCATGTTTAATACAGCTTTTATAAGATCAAATATCTTGATACTTACTTGCAATGAAATTGACACTTTATGGAAGTTTAAGGATCAATTTCCCAAAGAATTCAGAGCCGAGGTACCAATTTACCTTTACAATACTAGAATCTTTATAGTTGAATGACAATTTCATGGTAATTCATTCTTGTGTGTGGATGAAGATTCTCTTTTCAGAGGTGGATTCTGCTACTTCCATTGCGTCATTCAACATGCTGTCTTTAGAGAAGCAATATTGCCTTACTGTGGGAGAATTTACTAAAGTTCAAAGCGGTATGGAGTCGTTAGATACAACTGCAAAAAATGATGCACCACCTACCATGCTTCAATATATCACTGCACCTCAAGAACACTTGGATGATGATTCACATCATAAAGTAGATATTAGCAATGTGCTAGTGGACTCAACTCTTGAGAAAATTCAAACTGAACCAAATCCAAAGAACGTGAGCGTTGAGTTCATTTCCACATCCATTATCCCGGATGAACAATGCATGTCCTATTCTAAGGAATTGTTAGATAACAATTCAAGTAGAGAGAAGGTCGAATGCCTAGAACAAAGCGTTGTTCCTCCTCCAGTGACCTTTAAACCATTTTCAGATATGAACTTAAATAGGGAGAAAGTTGTCACACCAAATTCTCCCCTATCTACGCCCACAAGTATGTCTTCTGATGAAAAACTGACAAGAGAAAAGGTTGAATCACATGAAGCAATGGTTGTTCGCCAAACCATCAATTTACCATCACCTGATGCCACTTCTATTCAATGGAAGGCCCGCCTGCAGGATTCTCAGATTGGTCTCCAACGGCCCTTTGCATCTAAGATCATATCTCAGAGAGCTCCTCAGACTTCAGTATCATCTCCAATTTCACATTGCAGTTCCTTGCAAGGATCACTGCTGCCTACATCAAGGTACCATAAAGCAGCAGAAGCGATTGGTATTACCGCTCTTTTGCATGATCATGCTTCATATAGTGCAGATGAAGTTTTGAGTCCAGTGACATTATCTCTACCTTCATCAACAATCCCGTCTCCTGTCACTAATGCACCAAAAGCGGTGAAACTCAGTCACGTATCTAGTCTGATGCGACCAACATTACCTCCTCCACCTCCTGCCTCAGTGAAATCATCTGTTGTGGCTCTCACACCTGCAGGAACAATGCATTCACATCCTCTTCCTCTTCATCAGGCACCTCCAGAAGCTGCAGATCCCTCATCCAAGCACTATCCTGTGCTATCGGCAGATAGAGTCCAATCCGTGCAAGTTCCCACTCCGCCTCCTTCAATTCCCTCTCTTTTTGAACCATCTGCTTCTACTTACAAGTGTCCATCTTCAATCCCCCCTCCTCCGCCCCCTCCTTTACCCATTTCTTGCTCTAGGGCACCATTATCAGTCAACACATCATCCTCATCTTCTCTTCCGCCCCCTCCACCTCAGTTTTTTCCAAGAACATCTCCATCTTTGACTGTCAGTGAACTATGTACAACTACCCCTCCTCCTCCAGTTGACTTATCAGCTACCATATCAGATCCTCCACAGCTGCCTGCTTCAAACTATGCAGTAACATCTGCACCTCACATAGCATCACCTCCTCCTCCCCAAATGACTGGGTGTGTCCTGACTACTACAACTTCATTGCCACAACTACCTCAATCTTCTTGTTCTTCTCAAAAGGATTCTTCATCTAGTGCCTCTGCTCTGTGTTCCAAAATTCCTCCGGTGCCACCACCTCCTTTTCCTGTTCCCAAGGGGTTACCAAAAGCTGGTGATGCAAGGCCGTTATCTCATTTTGGAGTTGGTAGTCACAACGTGCCTGCAGTTCCTGCTCTACCTTCTAGTGCGTCATTTGGTGCTAAGGGAAGGGGCGTACGTTCAAGTTTAAGAAATCAGGTGCAACAAAGAAAGGCCAACTTGAAGCCGTATCATTGGCTGAAAATAACTAGGGCCCTGCAAGGAAGTCTATGGGCTGAGGCACAGAAATCTGATGAAGCTTCTAAGTATGCATGCCTGTTGTCTCTGTTGTTGAATTTATCAGCATATATTTGTTCTGAATTTAGTATTAATCCATTCGATTTGACAGGACTCCTGAATTCGACATTTCAGAACTTGAGAGTCTTTTCTCAGCGTCTAATACAAATTCTGATAATAGGAACACTAATGGCAAGCCGAAGCGGTGCATGCCAGGACCTAAATCTGATAAAGTCCAGCTGGTAATAGTGTGCCTTTAATTAAGTGCAATTGATTGCTGATTCTATTATTGCAAAAACTCCATTTGTTTTTTTAATCGGTTAGGTTAGAATTTCGTTAGGCTTGCCTCGTGCCTATTAATCCCGCTACAGATATCTTTTATCAGCCTAAGATTTAGCCATGGTTTATCATTATGTGATTTGATCATCTCCTGCCTTTTTCTTAGTGATGCTGGCCAACACTTTATTTATTACTATCCAATGATCACTTTATATATTACCATCCGATGATCCTATGAATAAAGCATCATAAGTTTTCCAATAATCATAAGAGTAGCACCTTTCTTAGGACATGCTTGCTTGCATTATTTTCCTTCTCATTTTTCACTTTTGATTCCTGTTTTGAGTTTTATTGTCTCCTTTGAATGCCACGAAACAAATCAGACTTGAGCATCAATCAATTGCTTTTCAATGTCTTCTGAAACTGAAGAGATAGAGGACTATGTGCAAATTAAACATGCAATTATGCTTAACTTTACATGGATAAAGAAGTTGATAGGTTGATGGAATTCTTTTATCTTTTTCTCACATTCCTACTTTTGTCATCCTGTAGCCAAAACAATGACTGATTATCAGCGTATGGCTATCTCACAAGTTACTGGTACTGCAGATTGATCTTAGACGGGCATATAACTGTGAGATCATGCTTTCAAAGGTTAAAATTCCTCTGTCTGACCTGATGGTAAGCTGAATCCCATGCAGTTATCTTACATAACTACTGGTCTGTTGTGGATTTTGGATAAAGTTCATGTTTTCACCATATTCTATGAGACTATCAACATGGGTATAAATATTATAGTAATGCTTATAAGTTCAATTTTTTTGATTTGGTTGTGGTTAAATTATGAAGTACCTAATGTTTAAGGACTCCAATATAAGAAACCAAACATGAGTGGATGCAAAGCATTATAGTTAATGAACCAACTGTCGGTGGCAATTGATGTTAATAGTTTGTACATATCTTTTAAAGTTTGTCATTAGTCCATCTAATGGTTTCAATCCTATTTACTTCCAGGAAAATTTTGTTATGCTTTAGATGTCATGTTATATGTGATCCACTCGATGAACATATCTAAGTTTCTTCAATTTTACAACCTTTCCTGTGACTTCAATTCATTACACCAATTCTAACGTCTAACGGAGAGGTCATCATAGTGAGTATGCTATTTAGTCAGTGCTGACTTGGTATTTATTGAATTTTCTTTACTGTTTTCCCATCGTATTCGTACGCTATGTCCAAGTAAGAAGTAACAATCATTTGAGAAGCAAGTTTCCCCTTCTCCACTTTAGTTTTGTATTGAGTAGTTTAATGTGGTAACCATTTATTCTTGTTTTAAGCCATTCAGAAGTTTTTGGGCGATACTCTTACATCTTGCTTGCTTTCAAACATTGACAGAGTTTTGTCCTTGCCTTGGACGATTCAGCATTGGATGGTGATCAGGTTGATAACCTTATTAAGTTCTGTCCAACAAAGGAAGAGATGGAATTGCTCAAGGTATTCAAGTATATATTCTGCACTTGTCGCATTCCCTATATGACGATAGCTTTACTCTGTCGCCAGCAATTATTAATATCCCAAGAAGACAACATTTTCAGTCTCAAGTAAAAGTAAAGTTTCTATAAAAATGTGTATAGTATTGGAAGGCTATCTTGTGTGTAAATAATTGTATGATGAAAATGTCTCTCTCCTTTCTGTGTGCTTACAAATACTACAATTTCAGGGTTATAGTGGCAATAAAGAAAACTTGGGAAAATGTGAACAGGTAAGTGAAAATATTTTGTCAATGTCCTTTCCTTTGTGTTTACAACTTGCTTCTCTAGCTTTAATTTTACCAAGCAGAATTGTAAGGGATCGGATTATTCATTTGTCTTCACCTTAATTGAGCAATGTGTCGTTGATAAATCAATTGAGAAATGTAAAAGATGGTACTCATGATTATTTGTCATACAACTAGTGGAAGCATCAAGTCCATCCATACATGAGTTCATAGTTGGATGATCTATTGAATATTCATATATGTTTTCATTTCTCTAATACATCCTGATCAAGAAGCCGATACAAAATCACAGTTCTTCTTAGAGTGCATGAAAGTGCCACGTGTGGAATCAAAGCTGAGAATTCTTTCCTTTAAGCTACAGTTCCATCCTCAGGTCAGTGGACAGACAACTGAGTCTAACAAGTTTTTATGATGCTTTCAGAATTTATTATTGATCTGGGATTTTCCCTGGACTCATTTAGGTTTCTGAACTCAGACTCAAGTTGAACGTCATAAACTCAGCTTCCGAAGAGGCAAGTCAAATCTTCTTTAAATTTCTATTGATTAATCCAGAAAAGGTATATTTTTGTTCTTTCCTCCCATGGGACGTGATAAAGATTATTTGATCAGATCAGGAGCTCAGTGAGGTTGAAAAGGATCATGCAAAGCATTCTCTCCTTGGGTAATGCTTTGAACCATGGAACTGCAAGGGGTGAGTGGTAATAGTCATGTGTCTCTATTATTAACTCATTTGCAAGTGTCATAGTTCCATCTTGGCTGATTCCAACGGTATGTCATTTGTATTGCTTTCCATTCAGGTTCTGCTATTGGTTTTCGGTTAGATAGCCTTCTCAAACTTACTGATACACGAGCCTGTGACAGCAAGATGACCCTTATGCATTATCTCTGTAAGGTAAAACTATATGTATGCCTGATGTTTACTCATGGTTTAAGTTAGTTTGGTACCCAGTTGACTGAACTTATTCCCTGTCGCTAGAATTCACTGGTCAGTAATTTCTCTTTTTAACTATTCACTTCGTATCACACTTGAGTTCATGATTTAGTTAGATTGTTATCAACATCCGCTAAGCTAACTCCTCTCAGATTCATCTTTATTATTTGTTCTCAACTAAGCCCCAAGACTATAAAAGCCACCCTAACTCAAAACTATATACTTAGTGATTTTCTGCACCAATGTTTCTTCCAACTATATTTCTTACAAAGCTTACCAGAGCATAACAAATTAGTGATAGGGAGGGAGAAGAAAGTACTGGTCCCTAACATTTTAGGATGCCTAAGCTGGACCAAGTCATTGGTGCAAGATAGTTTATTTAGTCTGTAATGAGGATAGCTTGTCCTTCTCTTCGTGATTGTTTCTTCTTGGACACATCTTATTTTATCCACAAGAGGAAAAAAAAGAAAAAGAGATCCAAAAGCTTATGTGCTTAGGTATTAATAGGATTTTAGAGACCGAAATATATAATTTGGTTCCCTGTCCCATTATTAAAAGTTTCTCTTTTTTTCCCTTAAACTGAAAAGTAACTCAGATTTGGTTCCTAAATTAGTAATATTAAGATTACTAAATAAGAACCAGTTTTTAAATTAAGGGACCAAAACAGAAACTTTGGAACTATGGGGATGAAAATATAAAAAAAAAAGAGGCCTTATATACGGGCCAAATTATGACTTCAGTTTATTCTAAATATTGTAGACATTTACAAGTGATGTCTGTAGCAAAATACTTGTGGTTACAGGTACTTGCTAAAAAGTTCCCAGAATTGTTGGATTTTCCGAAGGATCTTGTGAATTTGGAGGCTGCAACAAAAGTACTTTTATTTTCCTCTCTGCGTATTATCTGAACCTTCAGTTAATATAGAATTATCCTGAACTATGCGGTCTCTTTTGCAGATACAACTGAAAAATTTGGCAGAAGAAATGCAAGCCATAAATAAAGGAATCGAGAAACTTAAGCAGGAATTGACAGCCTCGGAGACTGATGGTCCTGTGTCTGCAACATTTTACAATGTAAGAATTACTTATCCACTGCTACTATTCATATTTGTCAATGAAGTTTATCAAAAATGTTTCCTAGGAAGTGCACTACTTTTCGAGCATGCTCTGATTTATGCTATTTCTGACTTTAATCATTTAATGGATATGTGTTTCAATTGATTCTAAACCACTGAAGCACTAAACTGTTGTTTGAAGGCATGCTTTTGAAAATGGGCGTCAAGGATCTTAAGTTTCTTGTGTTAAATCTTTACAATTGTTTTACATTTAATGGCCCATCTCTAAATTTTGTTTGCGCCTTTTAATGCTTAAGATACCATGTAGGAAAATGGTATATTTCTTTATTGTTTTTTTTTGTGCCAAAACTGATTTTGTTAAAATTAGATAATGTTCACATGCACAAGAGGTTCTTATTGACACTGGTATTATACTCATTTGATGAAACTGTTCAGACCCTCAAGTTGTTTCTGAGTTGTGCTGAAACTGAAGCAGCATCTTTGGCCTCACTTTATTCTACTGTGGTAAGTATTGGTTTTTGCTTTCAATAGCTTTAAAGTTTAAAATGTGCTTAAAAATGGACTGCCTGGTTTCAGGGTAGAAATGCGGATGCATTAGCTCTTTATTTTGGAGAAGATCCAGCACGTTGTCCATTTGAACAAGGTGAGATTCAATGTCCATTTAAGACTTAAGGTCACCATCACTCTGATGCAAACCTGTGCATGTGGCAATTATTGTCTCAAACTCTTTTCTTCATTATCAGTTGTCTCTACTCTACTCAACTTTGTGAGGATGTTTATCCAAGCACACAAGGAAAACTGCAAGCAGCAAGAGCTTGAAAAGAAAAAAGCGGAGAAGGATGCAGGACAAAATGAAAAACTAAAAAAGATTGCTTCCAAAAAGGAGTCTCATAAAGTCATTGGCGGTAAGACCAAATGAAGGCTTCAAGTCTTGTGATCGGTGAAGGAGCTGGCCTGATAGAGATAAATGTTTTAGTAGTTGAGTGTTGAAGGTGCCGAAAGAAATGAAGAGGATGCATTAAGAATAAGAAGTCTGAGAGGAACCAAAACAAGACATCTTGACCATGATTTTGTAGTAGAAATGTTGTATCTCGTACAGTTTCTCTCTGTTGTCATACAATTTTTAGATGTATTATTATTATATCATAAGCTGTAGTTCTGTTAATTATGCAAATTTCAAGATCACTTGTACAGGATTGCCAATGGAATTTTATTTTATTATAGTTATAACTATTTTTGGATTATTGGAAACGGAAAGTATAATCACTAACAATGATACAGAAAAATACCATTATGCTATTAACCTACAAGGCCAAATTGATAGTATCACTTGTACTTTAAAATTAAAAAAAAAAAGATAATAGTGATCAATTCATTAGTTTTAGTTTAATAACATATTTAAAAATAATATAAGAGAAAAAATGTATATTGAAAAAAAAAATTATAATGAGATTATAATTATAAGATTCATATTATATTTATGTATTATTCTTAAATTATTCATAGTCTATTTTCTATTGAGATTGGAGATTAATAGCGTGTAAAAAAATACTAACACTCATTACCTTTCTTTCTTTATTATAAAAGAAGTAGTCGAGCTTATGAGCTAAAGCATAGAGACATTATACAAACATATAGATACTTATTAAATAATAAGTTTATTGAATTGACCTCATATAAGAATTCTATTTAGACTTTTACTTATGTATCTATAAAAATCTCTATGTAATAAATATATAAGTAATCGTTTGAGTTAAGATCTCTAATTATTTCATAGATAGTTGTTGGATATAATATGAACTATATGAAGATAGTTGTGACCGTCATGCTATCTTCGTCGGCGCGAACTACGTCCTTAAGCCCGTTATTGTTGGGTATCCATAAACTGTTGTCCCACAACTAGGTTGTTGACATTCGACATATTTATCGGGAAAGTAATCAAAGTGCAAACTGGCTTACAAATTATGCAGAACAGTTCCCACTAGGACTTACTACCTTCGAGCACCTACCTAGGGGCTGCTTACCTTTCTTTTTAGAAGATAAGTCGGGGGTCTGTCACCCGAGAACTACTGTGTAATTTGTAACATTTTTCTTCCATTTTAAAAAAATTAGTATTGAATCGAAAAATCCTTAGCCAACCTAAAATGACTATTTGAATATAGCTTTCATATATCATTACTTACTAATGGTGGAGAATTAATATGATTAGACTCAAATAAAGAAAAAAAAGATTTCATATTCTATATCTAATCAGAACATTATGTCATGAAAGGAAAATTAAAATTTTATTTTAATTAAATTGCTATAATGTCTAAATTTTATTATAAATAGACTTAGGGGGTGCTTGGTTGATGGGTTTGGGAAGAGGTTAATGAGTATGGAATGAAAAATGAGTGGTTGGTTGTTGATTATGATTATAGGGGTAATGGTTTGATATCCCACTTTGGGGGAATCCTCCATACCCCCCATTTAGTAGAGGAATGAAACTCATTCCTTAGTAGAGAC
>JAOSBK010000008.1:16206092-16218408 GCA_027568895.1 Erythroxylum shatona
AAAAAAAAAATGAAGCGACTTTAGTTAAGCTGTGATTCGTTCGTTATGAGTTGGGTTCCGGAAACGGGTCCCAACAGATAATCTTATCTAAAAACACATTTTTTAATATATTTTAATTTTGGAAGGATTATAGGACTTGTGATAATTATGTTCACTTAATGTGTCCAAGATTAATATTTTAAATTTCTTTAGTCACCTAGAAGGAAAAACTGATAATCTAACTTAAATTGGCAATGCTTTTAAAGATTAGTTCCAATAATTTTTGAAGTTTAGTTTTGGTTGTTATTCTAAAATAATAAAATTTTCTAATGTTACTTTTGACGGTCATTATTACAATGGATGAAAGTCATATTTTATTTTATTTTATAAGATAAAAAAAGTTAGCTAAGTTACGTAACATCGTTAAAATTTCCTAAATTTACTTTGAAAAAAGTTTATGTAACGATGATCTTTGGCATATTTATTATATTTGAAGGCTCTAGAAGCGTTACAATTTTGTTAACTAGTAAAAAATTAATATACTATATACTTGGGTCAAATTTATAATAAATTTATCAAGTTCAATGATATTGGCTTAAGTGGTTTTCTTATTGAAATTATAAACAAGAATAACAAAGAGATTTTGTGTAGTGCTTATAGTAATTCAAACATCAACAAAGTGTTAGAATATATACATGTTCTACCATTTGGATTATATTACATAATAATAAGAACAATTGAGATCAATATACTCACAAACTAAAAGTTCATTGACATAGATATTTGGCATAATCATCTTGATCATCCTGGATTAACAATGAAGTATCAAATTATTAAGAATTAAAATGATCATCCTTTAAGGAACAAGACGATAGATTAGAGTATGTGGAAGAAAATCTTGGATGAAAATTTATTGACATGTCATTTAGTATAATAAATTTGAATAATAGTGATGATAAGACTACTATTAACGTAAGAATTTTGTACCAAATAAAAATTGGTCTTAATGTGATTTGAGTTAATATTCCATTAAATGAAGTTCTAATTTTATTATTTCTTCTCTTTTCTTTTAATTTTACTTATAATTGTTTTGTATATTAAATTTTAGGATAACTAATCTTTAAAGTGCTTAACCTTTTGCGATTTTTTCATTTTATTACCTAGGGTTTTAAATTTTCATTTGAGTGATCGATCTTTTAAAACCTTAATAATTTTGTTCAAAACATTAATTTGTTAGTAATTTGCTAATTTGGCCAATGAAATCATTATTGTTTATCATATATAGGTGTCTACCTAAAAATTATTATCTCTACTATGTCTAACCATGACCACTATTTTTGCAGGTGAACATCCATATGTCATAAATAACAAAGAAATTATTAGCTAAATCAACAAAATTACTGACGGAACTAATATTTTGAATTAAACTATTAAGGTTTAAAAAGGTTAGTTACTCAATTGAAAATTTTAAAAGCTTTCACACTAGATTGAAAAACCCCAAAAGGTTTGGCACTTTAAGATTAGTTATCCCTTTTTAAAAAAAATGAAATTGAATTGAGCAAATAAAGGCAAATCAAGTTTAATTACAACTCTCTCTTTATAGTGAGAGTTCCATAATAAAATGTAGAAAAATATACTATTTAATAACCAACAATTGTACAAAAGAAAATTGCACATGAGCCCCAAATACATTTTGGATCTAAGGAGAGCTTGTCAAAAAATGTGTTAATGTAAAGCCTAATGGCATAAGCAAGTCCTTTGTGAATTTCTCAAAGCTCTTTTCTTTATTGCTAAAAATTTGCTTATTTCTTTCATCCCATATGTATAGCACCAACTAAGATATTGCAATGTAAAAATACCATTTTAAGTATTTCTTGATATGCTAAAAATTTAAACTCTAGTTAACAATTTTTTGCTACTCATCTGGGGGATTAATGATGGCACACTTATGAAACACTGAATTCCATGCTTCGTTAATGATGTTACATTTGAAAAATAGATGAGATGTACATTTCATTTAGCATTTGTAGGGACTACACCAATTTGTCAAATAGTTAAACTTATTCAGAATTTCTATGATGGGTAATCTATCTCTGACGACTCTTTACAAAGTAGTAATCGCTCTTAAAACTGCATCAAACAAGCTTATGCCACATAACACAATTGAGCTTCTATTGAAAAAGCATCCTACATGATGCATCGCTGAAACTTCCATTGATAAAAAAGAGCAACCAATTCCCGCTTTACATATTCTTATTTAACAACAACTTGTTGAGTTCATTCTAAATATTCTTGTCAGATATTATTAAAAGAATCTCATTATTGTGAAGTAGAGTATCTTTAATATTTTGATTACTAGGAATTATATCTTTCAAAACTTGTAACTCTTCTACATTCTTTATAGGTACTCATATATTCCAATTATCATATTAGAATAAGGTCTTATATTCATTCCCAACTTTCTTGTTGATTTGAGGCCTGATTATTCTTCTCAACTTGATAATTTCTTTTAGAGTAGTTGAGGTATTTCTTGTTAAAAGATCAATTTCCCATATTTTGTAACCTTTTATGTAATATTCATGTACCCATTTGTAATATAAAGATTTACGATCATCAATTAATCTCCATAATCTCTTGACAAGCGAGCATGTATTTAATAGCCTCAAAGGAATTATCTTCAAACCTCTATGCCTTGTTGAATCACACACCTTATACTATTTGATAGCAACTCCATATTCATCATTATTTGACCCAAACCGTAGAAAACTTTTGAGGATTTTATCAATTATTTTGTTCATAAATCTAGGAGTAGCTAGATATCTAGCCTAATATATATTGATTGAACTCAAAATTAGGGATGACAATCTATCCCGACCCAACCTGACCTAGCTTGAAGTTAACAGGCCATAGGCTAGACCACGGGTAAGGATTTCTTAACTAGGTTAGACTATGGACTGATCTTGGGTCAGGGCTGTCCAAGCTTGACTCAACCCGAGGCCTAATTGAGAGCTACAAAATGATGTCGTTTTGTTACAAACATCATTTTTTGAATGTTATTTTAAAAATTAATAAATTAGGTCAGGCTGGGGGCTGGGCCATGGGTCAGACAGCCCAACTAGGCCCACTTCCATCTGTACTTAAGATAGATGTGATTAAATAATATCTACCAGCAAGTGATAAATGTTTCATACTCAGTCTAGATATTTTTGCCTATATCTTATCCATTAATAGTTTGAAGCTTCCATTAGTCAATCTATTTACAGTAATTGGGCTTCCAAGGTAAGTGAAAGGTAAAGGCAACACTTTGAATTCAGTAATGCCTCTCACTATATCCTCTTGATCCCATACACTCTAGGAAATGTGGAAAGAACACTTGCAAAAATTAACATGCAGTTCAAATAATCCAGTAAACATCTTAATAGCCTTCATCACTGTTATTAATAAGGTTTTATCTATGTTAGATAAGATTATTAGATCATCAACAAAAATGAGGTTAGTAATACCCATTCTTCTACATTTCGAATGAAATTTGAAATTCTTAGTTCTCTCAACAATTCTTTTCAATAGTTTGTTAAACACTTCCATGATAAGAGAAAAGATATATGGTGATGTTGGATCACCTTGTATAATTCCTTTGGAATTCTTAAAAGTCCTTATAGGCTCTCCATTAATGAGTATGCTAAGCATGGGAGTGGTGAAACACAATTTCATCCACTCTATGAAGGATTCTAGAAACTCTAAGGCTTTTATGATGTCAGGAATGACTAATTGACGTTATCATATGCCTTCTTCAAATTCATTTTCAGGATCTAGTTCTTTCCACCATTATTGTTGGAATATCCCTTCATAATCTCTTATATGAGTAGAATGTTGTTTCACATTCCTCTGCTAGGTATGTAAGCCCCTTGTACACTATTAACATGATTAATCATAATTTCTTTAAGCTTATTTACTAAGATTTTACAAATAATTTTGTAAATGGAGTTACAACAAGTAATAGGCTTGAAATTGCCAAAATGTTTTTACTCTCCACCTTTAGGAATGAGAGTGATAAAGTTGACATTGATCTCTTTATGTAATCTCCTCTTCTCAAAGAATTCACGAACAACATCATGTACCATATTTTTGGTGATTGGCCAGGTTTTTGTGAAGAAAAAATTGTTGAACCCATATGGTCTTGGTACTTTGTAAGGATTTAAACATTTAACTACCTGATCAATTCTTGTCTGGTTATAGGTTTAGAAAATATTTTTGCCTCTTATTGGTGCATCTCTATAATATTCTTCAATAAATCAACTGAAGACTGAGCATGATTATGAGCATTTATGTAACTAGAAAAGTAATTATAAGCCCTTTCAATAAGAAGTTATTGCTTAGAGGTAGTTTGGTTATTAATTATTAAGATAGAGATTCTACTAGATCATTTTCTTGACATCACTGATCTATGAAAGAATAAGGAACCCTTTTCACCACCTTTGGTTATTAATTATCAAGATGGAGATTCTACTAGATCATTTTCTAGACATCACTTATTTATGAAAGAATGAGGAACCCTTTTCATTCTTGTTAATTCATCATGAGATGAACTCAAACCTTCTTAGCAATAGTTACAAGATTATATAAATTGCCTACATTTTCCTTTTGCAGTTACTTGAGATTATGTTTAAAAATTTTCATTCTCTACACACATCTGTATATTTGAAGCCATAAATTGTAGCACTTGTAGTAGACCATAATGCATCTTTAAAACCTAGTACATCAACAAGGAAACAGTTAAATCTAAAAGGATCATGAAGCTTACAGTCTGTGATGGTGATTGCTAGTGAGTGATTGGATAAATAGGTGTTGGGAAATATGGTGTAACTATTTTAGAATCACTAAAACCACTTTAAATTTGCTAAACTTCTATCTAATTTTTTCCTGATGAAATTATCCACTTTGATTATTATTCCATCTGAACAACTTCCCCCAAAAGCAACATAAAAAATTTCAACATCTAACAGACATTGTCTTAAATCCAAATGAGTCTTAGTTGCTTTAGAGCCCTCTACTTCTTTAGTAGTTATGATGGCATTATAACATCCTGTAAGCAACCATGATGGTTATGCATGGTTAGAGAGTCTCCTAATCAGATCCAAAAGTTGACTTCTCTAATATACATTATTGTGAGCATTGATGAAAGAAATCTAGTAAGTTATCCCTGTGGTTTTACAAAAGCCATCTACATGTATTAATTGATAGGTGATGCCAGATGCAGAGATTTTAATAGTTTTATTATTATAATAAACCAGAATTTTGCCATTAAGGTGTTAACTATAGTTTTATATATGCAATATAAATTTAAAATTTTAACTATAAGTATTTTTTTTCAAGTTTCACTTTTACTTTGGTGATGTTCCTTAACAAGAATTTTTGTTGTAAACTGTAATGCTTATGAGATCATATACCTACATTATTCTTATTATATAATATTTTGATGTCATTATTCTTTATTATGTGAGGTAAATTGTAACATTTTAGTACTTTGCATTATTATTAGTTTTATATATGTATGATTATTAAATGACCGTTTGCTTATATTAATTTTAGTTATTATTTATATAAATATGTGAAAAGTAATATTAATAGAAATAAAGAGATAGTTGTTATTTTAAACTTATATGATTATGATTTTTTGAGATAGGCTTGTGTAAAATCAACAATTATATAACACAACACATTAAAGGATCATTTTGTAAATTTAAAAAATTTAGGGAGTATTTTATAAATTTAAAATTTTTAGAGATTTTTGTGTAATTTTTAAAAATTACTTAAAGTTGTACTATATATTGACCGATATCTATACGTATAATACTATAATCAAATTCAATAATGACACTAGTACATTATTCATGAAATTAATGTAAAATGAAATTAATGTAAAATGAATGCCGGAATTGATAAAGTTATATAATATGCATGAGCCACTACCTTTTCATGAAACTATAAATAGAGATATTAGATGGTTTGTTTTGATATATAAGATTAAGAAAAATATATTCTTTCGACTACATTACTTTTATTCTTTAGTTACTATTACTTATTCAAGTCCTTTCTTCTTCTTATTTTTCTCAAATTTTATGAAAAATAAATAAGGCCTTGTTTGGCAATTAGAGGATTACATTAGTTGTTAGCTGATTCTATCAGCACTTAGCTAATAGCAGATTATTATAGCTAATTTGATCATCAAATAATATGAGTAGTTTATTTAAAAACATTTGATAAAATTAGTTATTTAATATTAATTGTTTATGTGTAAAATGACCTGTAAAGATATGACTTTAAAAAAATTTATAAGGACGTGAGTATTAGTTATTTATATCTTAGTATTTTTTTGAATATTCTTATTAGAATTTAAAAGGAGCAAAAGAATTCAATACTATCATTTTTTTCCATATCTTCCATTAAGCCTTAAGAACACTGAAAGTCCTCTCAATATTTAGAGGATTTTTAAAATCAGCGGATTAAGTTCAATCTACTAACCCAATTAGCTAATTACCAAATATAATTATTAGCAGTTTGACAAAGTTAAACAGCTAAAACCTTTTAATCTGTCAAAAAATAACTGAAAAACTATTTATCAAACAAATCGTAATTGTACGACGATTAATTAGGCCATTGCAAGCTCATATAAGGGAGTTAAGATAGTAAAATCATAAGAGATCCCCTGTTAGAAACTCCAAGATCTTTTTATTAGAGAGAAGCCAAAATTAGAGTAAATACAACATTTTTTCCATTTCCATCTAAAAAAATTCCATTTTATTATTCAATAACTTTTTGTTAGGAGATGAAGTTTTATGGTTTTTATCCGTCCCTTATATATTCTACCAAAACTAATATATGATTTTTTTATAAAAGAGATAAAAGATAATCATTGGTGGATCTTAACAGTAGTTAATTGCTAACTGCTAATTGATGATAATGGAAAATCCATAAACTTCATGTCTGACAGAACTTGCTAATTAACAAAAAGAGATGTATCTATAAATATCATTATGCTTAAGATTTCAACAATATTCATAAATAGACAATTTCCAAAAACAACACTCGTCAATAGAAGACAACAATACCACTAAGTAAAAATTTTACTAAGACGTGAGATCTGAATAGGTCCAATAATACACACCCTTATCCTTAATTAGCAAAGAGATTTTTTCCAAAACACTCATCAATAGTTAAAATTGAAAGATAAATACTTTCTAGAATCAAATCTTTTAACTTTTATTCACTGGAAATATGATTTGATAATACAAGTTATGCCCACCTTTTTAGAATTATAGCGTAATCTTCAAGCCGTAGAAGATCTTGTTTACTCTTGGACTATGCTCACTTTATACATTAATGTATATAATTCTGGGAAAAAGATTTTACAACGATTGAAAGTTTTTGGAGTCTTCCAAATACTTCAAAAACGTTTGCACAAATAAGGTCTCCATCAGGGGAGGTTACCTTTCCTCCATCCTTGCAATCCATTGATGTTTATACTAATGAACATTTTATGATATTGAGGTTTCCGTTAATTAAAGTGTGATCTACAAAATTACTACCGATAGAACGAAAACAAATGATAATTGTTATCATAAATTAATATATTCAATCAATCAAATTCTTAGTTCAAGTCACTTCAACCATTTTTTTCAAAATTAGTCCTAAAATAAAAGTAAAACCTATATAAATTAATACTTGATAAAATGGTAATTTTATTATATTTCCAACTTGAGTTGATAAGATAAACTGATTCTCAATTCATTAATACCTCTTTTAATTAATAAAATTTATATGGTTCCAATATTTTGTTAAAATTTTCAAGTGGAAGTTTTTCCACCATTCTAAGTGGGGGTTCCCTAAATCTGTGCTTTAGGGGGGGAAAAGAAGAAGAAAAGAAATAACCATTAGACCAGACATTTATGTAGTTATATGTATCTGACCCTGGCCCAAGCCGCAGGTTTGACAGAATTACGAACAGCAACCTTAACTGTTAAAGCCTAAACCTCTGGTTCTAAGAAGTTGTCATTGTTTCTTCCTTAGTTAAAACACTAGAACTTGGCAGTTTTATGATCTTTGTCAACCACTACTGAAAGCTACCGAAAATTTAATCAAGTTGACCTTGAAATGGATGGGTAGTTTCCGGGAAGAAGATCAAAAGACTTCTGGTAAACCAGAAAACCATCAGGGAGTGTTGCTTGTGTCAATAATTTCGGCCATACGCGCATGAGTGGCCTAGAAGTATGTATGAGCGTCAAAGGAATACATCATCTAAAAACTAGTTATCATCAAGTCCTCAATCATGTTACCACGGTCGGCTGTTAGAATTGAAACTGATTAGATTTCAACTCCAATTCAAATATTCAAACGGCCCTTTAGATTCAAAAGTTGCTGTTAACGGACAAAACTTTGTTTTCCATCCTGGGAGGTCAAATTATCTAAACTCAAAAAGATGCCTTTCACATTTGCTCATTCCTTTAATACCTTTTGTTTGATGGATTGACATTAACAATAACGCATACTTGGAAATACTTTTAGTAACTTATGATCCTCAAGACCAAAGTTCTAGAGGTGACAATGGCTTGTTTTAGAATATATTTACTGTTTTCAATAATTTCAAACTTGAACTAGTTAAATTTTCAAACTTGCACTTAATTCTCTTCACTATTGAGATCCTAAGAAGATATTACTTTTAGGCAATCTTTACATTAAAAAGATTTCTTAATGCAAATATATATTAGTCTCATTTATATTATAATGAAATTTTAATATAAAATATTTTTTTGCATAATTTTAATTATAAAGATGATAAAATTCATTCCATATAATATTTTAATTTAAGAATACATCTTAAGAGAGTTGAAAAAGAAAGAAAATAATTTTTTAAAATATTAACTATGAACCTTAAAATTTTAAAAATCTAAATTTGACTTTAACCCTTATTATTCATTGATTGACACTTTAATATCATATAATAGATTATTATATTAAAAGATAAAAATGAAAAAAATAAAAGTTCCATGAGCACATCTTTTTTTCAGAAATAAAAAGATTCATGACCTAATCCAACTCAATCTTTAAACTTTTGACTTTTTTTTATAATAGAGTTATTTTCATATTGAGTTAACAATGTGAATCTATAAATCTAAACTTTTAGACAAGTTAAGACTAAGTAGAGTCATATTTTATTATTCAAACCCTCCTTCCAAGTTTCATAGCAAAAATATGTGGAATTGTTTCAAAGAATTGCAAAATTATGAAGTTTTTGTAAGATAATTACATTCATTTTTACTCTTATGTAATTTCATTTTGATTCTAATAAAATATTGAATAACAAGATTTTTTTAAAAATAAAATGTTCTATTAGAAACCCAAAAGTGAGGAACAATGTAGTGTAAAGGAATCTTATATTCCCAAAATCATGGTTTTACCTAATATTTCCATAAATGTTATCCCAACTTTCTACCAAAATCTCACACATGCCCCTCAACAAGACGCTTTGTTTCCTTGAGAAACAACAACCTCATCTTTCTACTTTTCGAAAAAAGCAAACTGTACTTTGGAAGCCTCCCAATATGACCTAATTTGGTAAGGTTTTTGTTAGAGTGGAATTGTATGTTTTTTGTGCAATGCTATCGAGTTTACAAACATTCGACTTTTATAAGAGATCACGTAATATTTGTCACAGCTTATAGCTCAATTTAGTTAGAAAAGATAGCTCATAGCTAAGTTTAGCTAGAAAAGATAAGAGAAGGAAGATGATAGAAGAAATGACATCAAAGGAGTTAGTAGGATAAAGGTAAAATGGTGTTGAATTGTACATAAGAAAGAATCAATGAAACAGTGTCATTAGATGGATACATGTGTTTGCAATATAGCTTTTGATGAACAACGATTATAATAGTCATTGCTTTGCCTGTAATGAATAGAAGAATAAAATTACAAGACTTCTCTTGTGCTCATTTCTCTCTCTATTCGCCTTTTTACTTGATTATTGAAATTCTTGTAATTTGTTACCAATTATTTCACTTTAAAGATAAAAAATCCCATTATGCACAGTTTAAATTGTATCAATTTGTTACCAAAGCACTTCGATTCTTAGGAAAATGATGGAAAAAAGGAATGAGATCACAAGATTTGCAAAAACTGGAAGAGAATTTGAAGGCGCAAGGGATGAAAGGTCAATTGATGAATTAAAAGAGCTCATAATGTAGTTACACTTGGAGAGGAATCATAGCTTAAAACTAATAAAAGAGGATAGAAGGGCTCCAAAGTTCCACTTTGGAGAATTTTAGTGAGCTAATAATTACGCCCTTCCTACCTGATTCAATAAAGTAGAGTTTCTAACTTTTGATGGAAAAGGATTATGAAATTAGGTTTTTTAAGTGAACAATTTTTTATGATAGATAAAACACGTACAATTCCTCCACAAAATCATATACCATCTTATCTAATCCAAACACCATCACCTTTACCTTCATATTTACCTATGTCTGATTCGTCTTAAGCTTTAAAGAGCTTTCAAATAATACGCTAGCTAGCCTCTTCTTACAAGACTACCATTATCATCTTGTAAATCCATACGGTGAATGGTCAATTCATTCTTCCTATTCTTAACTATAGTTATCAGGTACTCCCCATCCTCTTTCTTTTATTCTATCTTATTCCAAACTTTCTCATAATCACAACATTTTTCCATATCACTCTCTACCATAATAGAACCTAAAACTTATAAATGGGCAGTTAAATCATTAGACTGGGTAGTTGCCATGGAAGTTGAAATTCAATCTCTTGAAACTAATAACACTTAGGAGTTAATTACTTTACCACCTAATAAATAACCCACAAGGTATAAATGGGTTTATAAGATCAAGCATAAAGCTTATAGCTCCATTAAGAAACTTAAAGCATGTCTTGTAGCTAAGAGATACATACAACAACATAGTGAGGACTATCTTGATACATTTAGTCTTGTGGTTAAAATGACAAAATTATGTATGCTATATACACCTGTCGCTATTTATAACTAACATCTTGAATAACTTGACACAGATAAGACCTTTTTGCATGACAATTTGATTAAGGAAGTGTACATGAAAATTCCTCTTGGTTTTTTAGCTCAATCTCTCAAGTTTGTAAGATTAAAAACTCTCTTTATAGCCTTAAGCAAGCTAGTCGAAAATGGTATTCAAATATATCAACTACAATTTTTTACAAAGTTTCAATAGGCCAATGTTAATTCCTCTTTGTTCCTTCAATTTAATGGCTTTAATTTTATTACCCTGCTTATTTATACTATTGGGCACCGATTCTGGAACCCAATTCTTTCAGAATCATGAAGTCTAGGTGAATTATCCTATACGGTTTTTTTCATTAACCCTTATTAGGCATCATCCCACAAGGGTGACGTGCCCATGATAATCAAACATCAAAACAAACTTATTACTTTAATGTTGGATCTTATTTCTGAATGCGAAGTCAAACTCTTGCAGAAATATCATAAGACTCTCATATCTTTACTTCATCATACTCTTTAATACATCACATACAACTAATTTTCATCATTCACATTTCAATATCCTCAAAACAAAGGGTTTTACAAAGCTATAATAGCCTTTCAAGCCACACACAACATAATCTAAAATCTCAAAATACAAAAGTTACATGAACTACAAATTCTTGAAGTGTGACTAAAGTCTTGTGTTTTCCAAAACTAACTCAAAATACATCATAAACAAATTTGGAGTGATGCCTTGACTCTCTTTCACTCCATCTCTTGCTCATCACCTGGAGGTGGAGACAAGAAGGGGGTGAGCTTGAAAGCTCATGGGTAATAATTGATAATGGAAAAATAAGCAAAAACTATTGAAAACGTTCACTTGTTATAGAAAATTTTCATATGGCTCTTAAAATACATGTTTCTTAGGATTTCAGCCAAAATTTACAAGTTGTAAAACATGCATGCATCAAACTTATTAACATAACATGAGCACATAAGCACATCAATAGTTTGGGTAAGTTCAAAACATGACGCACTACACATTTCCAATATAATAGTCCTGTGTAGTCGTGAATTCTTGAGGGAGTCCTTGAGGAAACTCCATACCACTAGCGGGCAAGCACTAGAAGCTTATACTTGGGTCAACGTGCACGTGACAGTTCTTGAGGGACTACCACAAACTCACTTAACACATAGATTTCAAAATCTTGTAAGCTTGATGCCCAAAATGGCACATTCTCTTGAAAACTTGCTTTTAACATGCTTGTTATACCTTAAAAACCATTTCCAAAAGTATGGTTTAAAAATCATGCA
>JAOSBK010000008.1:16223107-16248558 GCA_027568895.1 Erythroxylum shatona
TGGAAAGTGGAGGAGTAACGAGAACCAGGGATGGATTTTCATTAGGATGAAGATAGTAAGGGCTAGAAACATGACTGGGATCAGTATTGTAAGCCATAGAATCGGCAAAAAAAAAAAATCAAAGATCGAGAAAACAGAGAATGAGAGCAAAAGAAAGATCGAGAAAACAGAGAATGAGAGCGGAAGAAACCGGCTTTGATACTATGTGGAAAATGTTGGAATGATTTTCTATTTTTAATGAATCAATCATTTACATCGCTTATATACATGCTTTTGGCCACTGAAAAAACAAAGAATAGACCCTAGAAAATAGGAAAATGCAGCTGTACAAATAACGAACTTGAAACTAATTCTATTAACTATACAATTAAGCTAAATGACCAATTTATTTTAGCTAACAACCGTCGAGGTCATTCTGGCTCGTCGAGTAATCGGCACAGTCCATGTAGCATGAATCCGCACCATCTCCAGAGGTTGGAGGAGGCCTACACTTTAGGAAGCACTGTGCAGGACACGTTGGGTCCGCAAATGCCTGACAGAGCGTCAGGCACAGCTTCAAGCAGCTTCCTACTCCTCGGTTTGGCTCATAATCACTAGCGTTGCTGGTTCTGGTGTTGCATATAAGAACTGTTAGTAGCATCATCAATAACACAATGGTTCTTGACCCAACTCCTTTGAGCCCCATGATAGATTGAGTGCTTGCTAGTTTGTGAATCAACTCAATTGAAACTGCTTGATGTAGACGCACAAAGCCTTTATTTATAGCTCATTCATGTCGCCAAATGGTTTGATATGAGTTACTTTTCTGGTTACTGATAAATACTCCCAACACCATTGATTTCCTCAACATATTTAATGCTTCCATGTTATCTTTTCTTGTGAAGTAAATCCAATCCGATAACATTAATAACTTTGGTGTTTTATTAAATGCCACACGAGATTTATGACTTACTAATACTTCCTCTTATTCAAAATAAGTATCGTTTTAGAGGGATTTTAATTATTCAAAATAAGTGTCATTCATAATTTTTCATGCATATTTATAATTTTATTTTTAAAATTACCCTTTAATTTATCTCACATCTTAATTATATAGTAGATTACATTTTCAAGACAATTCAACATGCAATTAATAAGGGTATATCAAACATTTCACTAGCTTTCTTAATAAGTGTGTCTTTCTCTAAAACGACACTTATTTTGGATAGGAGAGAGTAGTTATTAGTACTCATCACTATCATCAATAGTAAAATATTTTAATAAAATAATTTTTTTATTTAATAATAATAATCACTAAATAATGATTATATCATTGGGTTTATTTTATATTTCTTGTTTGCAAGCATGTCCGAGAGTGTAGACTGGAGACAGAACTAAGAGACTAATTAATGTCCAAAGGCATAGTAGAGTTATGGAATTCAACCATCATTATATAATTTGATCTAAAGGTGTTTTCACACCATTTGGCTCGTATTAACAACTATTTTATATACATTTTTTAAATCTAGTTTGAAATACGTCTGATAAGCCAGTAGGGTAAATTATTTTATCAGCATATAATTTAGTAATTAATGTTAGATCCATTCCGCTAAAACATCACCTATGTACAACACGATAAAATTTACCTAATACGCGGAAGCCGAGAAAAATGTTCAGCTGTTGGGCACTTCTAGTTCTCACACTTACCAACCGCTTTACTTTCTAGGTTTAATATTTGTTAACGCTATGGGACATAGATATATACTTGAGGTCACAATCTTACCAACATACAGTATATGCCTTTGCCATGTTTCTTGTGTGTCCGTCAACTAACCAAGAGGTTGGACATTACATCTACTTTGTCATATCTCAATTACTAAAATTTTGGCCTTTGCGTTTTCATTAAAACGAAAATATGTCTCCTATAATCACCAGTTATCAGTTTTTCCATAAGAGGTTTGATCATATTAATTAAATCATGAAAAATTAAATTTTACTTTCTGTTAAACTAAATTATGAATTATTAAAATTAAGTTTGCACTAAACATCATGTTGGAAAAAATAAAAAATAAAAATGTAACTACATGAACTATGATGGAAATAAATTCAAACCATAATTTTTTCCCCATAAAATACAGTTAATTTATACAAGAACTTTCATGGAATTAACCCTATTTTCTATAATATAAAAAAAGAGTTATTAAAATTTAAAACTTTTGAATCAATTAAAATTTCTTATCTAAACTCATCTGTATGGGGCACACTCATTTTACTTCAACCTCTAGATGCTAATTTGGAATGCATACTAGTCAAAAAGAAGGTGCTAATCAACTGACTTGAAGAACTTTGTATATATTTGAAGTTTATGGGTTCAATCATGCAAACCACTTTTATCTTTTTTATTCCTTCAAGAACGATTGCAATTTTGAAGAGTCTCCGGGATCATGGCTGAGTCAATGAAAATATGTTCACCCGAAATGAAAATACAAGTTTCAACTTCGCACTCCATGCAATATAGTGGCAAAACCGTTAAGAGCACAAAGGTGACCAGAAACATAGATCTTGTCCTGCTCGACCATTCTCTTCTCGTGGGAAGAGGGGCGGCTGAGGGGGGACTTCTCAACCACTCAAGTCATTCATTCCCTGTGCGCAATATGATTAAAGCAAGAGAAGCACGGCATGGAGCTAGCAGTTAGCTGTCAATGTCCACCGCACCTAATGGTGACGAAGTCTTGCAACATGTTGCTGATGGTGTGATGGTTGCGTCATCTGGCACAAGCCACTCCTCGTCATCTTTAGACTTCAACCAGATGAGATATTTTCTTAAGAGCATACGTTAAACTCCACCCTGTATTTTATCGTTGGCAGGCTAATAGTACTTCAATTAATTAAATTATTTACTGATGTATTAAAAAATATTTTATTATAATAATTATGAAGTTTTCAAATGGTTACAACATAATTAGTTGTTATGCACTATATTAAATCCTCTGTTCTAATTACTCTGTTATAACCATATTTTATTAAATCTCATCCATATATTTATGTGGGATTCATATAAATATGTTGATAAGATTTTAATAAAACATGATAAGAATATCATAACTAGAACAGGAGATCTGATCCAATTAGGTACCTACAAATAATTAAAAGTGTGACTTTCCAGAGTTCATTGATAGATATTTCAAAGAGTATGTTGTACTTATCCTAGCTAGCAGTCGTACTACTTAGTATACTAATTTTCTTTTTATTTGTGATATATCAATCATGGCTGTAGCGGAGTGGCACCAACTTCTCCATCCTTAATCAAGGTTTTAAGTTCAAGTTTTGAAAATAAAATCACTTTAAATCTCGCAAGTGAAACCTTTGCAATCAGTAAAGGTCCTATCCAATTCGAATTTAGATTTGTCGGTTGCTCATATGATGCCAGGATGGTTTAACAAAAAAAAAGAGGCAAATAATCACTTTAAATCTCGCAAGGGAAATCTTTGCAATCAGTAAAGGTCCTATCCAATTCTAATTTAGATTAGTCGGTTGCTCATCTAATACCAGGGTTGTTTAACAAAAAAAAAGGCAAACAATTATGACTTAAAATTGAAGTTCATCTTAGATAACTTCACATGCGATTAATAAGTCCGAGAAACCGCCAATCCACAAGGTTTAACCTCTCTAGCTACCCAACTTCTGCTTCTTCCACAACTTGTGTTATTTTGAAAAGTAAACACACGAGCAGGACAAAAAAAAGGGGGGGGGGCTCCAACTGCTGGTCCAGTGCGTGCTGGAATATGTGGAGGAGGAGGACTTTAGTTGCAGAGTCAGCAGGAAAAAGTTTGATGATGAAGTCGTTAAACCTACCACTTGGAGCAAATTAGATTTTGGTGGAAATCCATGACATCAGCACCCATGCGTGTCACTCGTGATGCAAGCCTAGAGGAATTTCCACAATCAATTGTTATCAAAAGAAGAAGAAGAGGACCAAGTGCCGAGTGTGATAGCCACTTGGTTTGCATTTGTGTTCGTGTTTCGTGTTTTTTGTTCGTCTGCATAATTAAAGGTTCCCCTAATTTTCTTGCGAAAGTGTCTTTCGGTTTATGTCTTTTGGACACATGGTGTAATGGCGTTTGCCCACGTTGAATGGTCGAGCGTACGTGCTAGACTTTGTGATGTATGATCAAATCCATTGAAGAGTAACTAACGTTTGCTTCTACTATTTTTTTAACGTTGCTCAATCCAACCCTAAAACGTACTGATTAAATTCTTAGAAGAATTTGGAAACGGTAGATTAGAGAAAATCAAAAGAAAATAACGCACCTCTTTGATGACATAGTTGGAGTGACCTCATGCATGACAAGACACACTCGCACTATGAGCCGTTGAAGAGGAAGATTTCATTTTTCTGACTCAACTTAGCTTCGCTGTAGGCTGGGGCCCATATGTAGATACCTAACCCGACAATTTCAAGGAAGGATAGAAAGCCTCCGTGCCGTTTCGTCAATTCCAAGACTTCTCATCGTTTCATATGGATAAGGTTTCCCTTCCCTCCCAATCAAACTATATTATTAAGAATTTGATTATAAATAACTCATTCAGAATCTAAAACTATAGGTGTGGAAATTTCAATGGAAGAGAATTTATCAAACATTGAGTAGTTTTGTAAAATTTGATAATTTTAAGAACTACAACTTTTTTCTCTTATCCTATAAAAGATAATAATACTTTTTTTTTTTAGAATTGAAACCTCAATGTTACGTGTTATAAATAAGTAATAAAAAAAATATCAATTTCCTTTTCAAATTCCAGATTATTCCAATTTAGTCTGTCCATCTTTAAATTTAATATGATGCTTAACTTATATTTTTGTTATCTTTTTCTTGGCACTTCAAAAAATATAATTAAACATACCAATTGGATTTTATATTGGTTTTGTTAATCTGCATTATGTTATTTAGTTATCCGAAGATCTACTAATGGATTAAGGGGCCACACGAATTGAATTGATCCAACTTATTTTATCAGTGAAGAATGGAAATAATCTTACTGGTAAAAGTGTTTGCAGTTGGTGGCACTGCATATTTTATTCTAATTCAACAAAGTAAATTTGACATTGGAATCTACGATCCATCATCATTAGCGCCCTATAATGAGAGCAAAAAGGACTAATTTGAGGTTCAATTCTCCCCTTGAGTACGGCTGCTAGTCAGTCAACCTCGGCTTTTCCACGTACTCAAAAGAAGCACCAACGTCCTTTACGATTGGTCTAATTGATGGATCGAGTCTTGTAAATGGCTTTTAACCAAAAATAGGTTTAACATCGAATGTTAATATTTTTGAAATTAAAATTTTAAAATAATGCATATTTTTAATTGAGTTTAAATTTGAAATATTCAAGTCTTATATTATTTTTTAAGTAAAATAATCGAGTCTTGAGTCGGTCTAAATTCGAGCCTAACTTATTATCATCCCTAATTAAAAAAGTTCCAATTTTGAGGTGTTGTATTAAAGGAGCTTATAACTTAACTAAAAAAATTCAAGTGATAGCTAGTCACCCATGGATACTTATGCGCCTTTAATTAATATTAATCAAATGATTTTTAGATCTTATAACGTAAGAGCATTGGAAAAAATAAACAAATATTACCGGGGTAGAAGTAGAAGTACTAGAAGTAAAATATGTTGGCTGCGTTATTAAGAGGCGTGTATACCTAAGCTTAATACTAGTATTAAATGAGTTGGATTTTGTTTTCTGACAATAGGAATAGTGTGTGTTTTTTGTTTATATAAATTCTCAAGCTTCCAACAAGAGCACGTTAAAGTGCATGAGAGTAAAGTGTTAAGGAAAATCGTAACTAAGAATTAATGGATCATGGATGCAATGAAGCAACCTTTATGGCCAACAGGTTACATCAAATTGATGAGTTAGTTGCACACGTGAAACTCGCCTTGCTATGAACATATCATAAACCGTAGTTAATCAATAACTCAATGAAACGTCACTTTTTTATGCTTTGGCAAGGCATTGCGTAGGACCAAACAATACATGTTTCACATAGGAAAAGAAGGTTTGGCAGTTCATTATCCTCCTCCTCTTTATTCTCATGTGAACTATCCGTTGGTTGATCAATTAAACAGCCCATGAACTGGCTCACGAGATTTTGGGCTTAAAAAAATTAGTAACAGAAATATATGAAATCTATCCTTGGGCCGTAACCCATGCAAATGCAACGGTAGTTTGTGAAGTATTTGAGCCTGGTCGTTGGCATAAAAATTGAATTGGGCTTTCTGCCCTGATTATTAACACACATAGGTCTTTCAAAAGAGGGGAAAAGTGGTGTGCGTATGTTTTGAAGACGAAGCAGCAGGACGATGGACGAAGAACAAATTGTCAAGTTTGTGGAGACATACCTGAGGAAAAAGGGTTTCAAGCAAGCGGAGCTTGCTTTTCAAGACGAGCTTCACAACATCAACTCCTCCTCCAATTCTCATTCTCTCAATGATCCCGACCTCTCCGCTCTCCTCCTCTCGCTCTACCAGTTAACTCTCTCTATTCTCTTCTTCAATCCACATTCTTCTTTTGATTTTCACATGTTTATTTCCTTCCAGGTCAGAGGATACTCCTGCAAAGTACCACGATGAGTACAGTAAACTACGGTCTTGGGCGTATAGTTCACTTGATTTGTACAAGGTTACCTTTACTCCTATGTTTTTTAAAGCTTTTTTGAACTCTAAACTGTTTTCTTTTTGTTCTCCATATCTCGCTGAATATCTTTGTCTGTATATCTTTCTTTTCAACAAACTATGCAGCACGAGTTGCTTCGGGTGCTCTATCCAGTTTTTATCCACAGTTACATTGATATGGTAGCTAAAGGATACGTCCAAGAGGGTAATTGCTCTTGTGTCTCTACTCTTTTCTACTGTTATTGCAACGGAAGGTGTGGCCTTGTTTACTGATTTTGTCCCCAGCTAGAACATTTTTCAATACCTTCCGCGAGGACCACGAACTGATGCACTCACGAGACATTCAGAAGTTGGAAGGAGTTCTTTCTCCCTCTCACCTCGAGGTTAAAAAAACTCTTTTTAAAATATATTTCACCCTTCCTCTCGTTGAACCGTTTTTTCGAGCCTTATTTTTCTTACTTTTTCAGGAAATGGAATTTGCTCATTCTCTTAGACACTGCAAAGTTAATATCAAACTATGCCAGGTAATACCTTTCTCTTTTATGATTTTAGGTTATCTAATCATTCACACTTTAAGTGTTTATCTAGATGTCAACTTACGTTAAAACACAGTACTTTTTTTCATTCATTTTGGGTGATTGGATCATTAGAGCATTTAACGTTCTTGGATTCCTATAACATTGTATGATCTGATGATCCAAATTCTGAACTGATCTCCAAGAACATTACATGCTCTAGTGATCCAAATTCTGAATTGATCTCTGATCGTGGCCCAGAAGTATCTTCAAAACATTTGCAACGTTCAATGTTTGTGGAGCTCTTTCAATATCTCTATCTAACTACGGTTGATTGATAGTCACAACCAAACCCTATATTGCTAAGTGTTCCTGTTCATTATTACAACTTGAGTTGTTCTGATATATCCTTTCAGGTCCTATATTAATTAAATATATGAGAGGACTGAGCTCAGTGCCACATACTGGTGACATGAAAGTTTAGATTTGATAAGTTTTATCAAATTGCTTGTTTTCAAACATTTTGTTTTTCTTTGCACAATGTTAGAGTCTGATTATTGTCGAACATCTATCTATGTGATTGAAGTGAAAAAGTTGAACCGTGTAAGCTCTTGATGATGTACTGTTAATTGAATTGCCAGTACTCCAATGAGCTCCTGATGCAATATCTACGGAAAACAAAGTCCACTCTGATGCTGGGAATCATCAATGAGCATATAAACTTCCAAGGTGTAACTATTCATATGTCAATGCGGTTACATGTGAATCTTTTTATTCATGATAGAACTTACTGGACTCACAAAAATTTCCTTCCATTGGCAGTTTCTCCTGGACAACCTAGCTCAATTTCTGATGATGCTGAGGCTGTATCACTTATTGGAAGTAATCAGGATGCAGCTAATCTGATAAATAAAAGAGAAATCCACTGGGGGGTGAGTACATGGAAGTTCTAAGTTGCTAAATGTTCAGTTTTTCCTTTCTAAAACGAAAGCAATTTGTTGCTTTTAAATGTATGTGAAACTTCTGATTATTAAAAAGAACTTGGATATCTGTTGGATCTTAATGTCATTAACATGAACTCGTGTGTATTTTGGGATGGCAAAACATACTGCTTGTATGGCAAAATCTTTTTTCCTTATTATCACCAAGTTTAGGGACATTCCAGAAGCATCTGGTTGCTATATAGCAATAGAAACAACTAATATGCAGTTCCATTGTGGATGTTGTGACTGGCAATTCAACGCAAAATGTATGAAAATTAAGAGTTGTGCTTATTTGGTTTATTTATTTCCAAGTTTTAGACGGCTTTAATTGTAGTTTTGTTTGTCTTATTATTCAACTGTGTATGGATCTTTGAAATGTCTCCATGAATGCAGAAAATCTCAGTAAATCATCATAGTGGAAACTTTTGGGTCTGGATGAACATGAAAAACTGAATGGATTATTGCTTTAGGTTTTTAGAAGGTATCATGTTGAGATCTTTTCACTTGGAGCACATCTACAGATATCTTTTTATATTTCCATGTAGTGAGAACATATTCAAGCTGTTCATGGCAGTGTTGAAAAAGTATTGATGTTTATAGTGTGGTTGAGTGAGAGCTGTGGTCAATACATTTCAATTCTATGGTAGGTCTTATCATTTTTTTGCTGATTTTGCATGTTTTTGTTAGGTAAGGTTTGTGAATGTAGGAGCTACTCGTTATTATCTACAACATAGACGAAGTTTCAATAACAAGCAAGCCAGACTTTTATGAAGCAAAACTTTTTGCTTCTATTTATATTTTATATTGATTGGTTGTAAGATTCTTTTAACAGTACATTGTTTGTTGTTTTTAGTTGCTTGAAGATTCTTTAGAAGAACGCTTAGAGAAAGCAGGGGGTCTGCTCTCAGATTCTGAAAAACCAGAAGGTGATGCTAAAGAGGGAGAAATGGAGGACAACAAGGTAGGATTAATCGATTTCTTTGTAGTTGCATGATTTAATGCAAGTGCATTTGATGGGTGACAGAGGGGGAACTTACTAGTGGTGGGAAGGGTGTGTTTCTCACCGTTGCAGCTTGTTTTGACTGGTCTAGACGTAATTTTTCCATGTTGATGTTCTGTTTGATATTCAGAAAAAATATGTAGAAGGCGGAAAGCAAGGTCCTTCAGCTAAAAAGTTGAAAAAAGACAAAGCTGCTAATGCTACAGCAAAGGTTGCACGCCCTGAGACTAATGCTACATCTATGGCTCTGCGAGTTAAACCAGAGCTTCCTTTGCCAGTAATGTATTTTCTAGATACCCTATGTCCCTTCCCTCACTGTATGTGCTCATCCATTTATGTGTGCCTTAGGAAAGGCTATGTTGTCCTGCAATGAAAGTTTCAAAATTGAGTTTTCTAGGCATGGTTCACTCTGCAGATAGTATCTTGGGCTTGGCATGCCTTGATGCTTGATGTCCATTCCCTTTGTTAGGAAGTTGTGGTTAATAAAAGCAAATGACATAGCTTTTGATATGATGGGGTGACGTTTGTAGAGAGTTCTGTGGAATCAAGTATTATATGGTGGTTTTTGATTCTCATGAATCTAATCTCGGAAGTTTTTTTCTGCCACCTAGTCCCCCTGCAAACTGCAAGTGTGTTTTTATAGGTTTTACTGCTCCTTCCTTGTACCAGAAGCCTGATTTATGTATATTTCTTGATCTGTTTAGTCATTAATGGCCAACTTGATATAGTGATTCTTCACTGGCTGTCGATCACATTCAGATATGTTAAACACACACACATGGTGACTATATTTTGTGCAAAATCAAACAATGTTTGTAATAGAGGGTTAACGTGTTGTATCTGATAACCTATAATTGGTACAGGCCAATAGAGGTTGAGCAGTCTATCCTTGAGGACTTGAGAAACCGTGTGCAGTTGAGTAGTGCAACATTGCCATCTGTTAGCTTTTATACATTTATCAACACTCATAATGGGTAATTCCTATCATATTTTTCTCAAGTTATTTTTTGATAATGTTTCTCTTAAAAGTATGACTTCTAATTCCCTATTCTGTTGGTTGACATCCGTTTCAGTCTAAATTGCTCTTCAATATCCCATGATGGATCTTTGGTTGTTGGTGGATTCTCAGACTCCTCACTGAAGGTTTTATCTTTTATCATAATAAAACCTTACAAGTACCATGTTAATGAAAAAAAATTGCTAAACCTGAGCTATGCTTCCGCAGGTTTGGGATATGGCAAAACTTGGTCAACAGGCTGGCAGTTGTAAGTCTAGACAAGTAGGACCTAGTTTTTATGTGCTCATTTTTCAGAAATGTGATATTAGCTCTATTAGAAATATTCAAGGTTTGGAATATGCTGATGCTTCATGATAAATGAAAACATGTCCAGCATATGATCTCTATTACAGCAACAATTATAAGTGATTTATTGCAATATATTAGACAGACAGATTTTCATATTTATGTTCGTACTTCATTTTAGGAAATGAAAAATTAAGAATTTTAGACATCTCATCTATCTTGGGTTTTGAAACATGTTGCTGCTGACCACTCTCAGTAATTATCAGTGTAAAACTTTACTTGTTCTGCTGTTTTTGTTTTCATCATTTAGGGTCTAAAATCATTTTAAGAAAGTGACAAGGAGCTTAATACTGTCACATATAGCATTGGGTTGGTCTTTCATTTATTTCAGCACATGTGGTATTTTTTAATCCTTAAAATTTACAATAATTTTTTTCCATTTATTGTTATATATATTGCAGCTGCAGTTAGATAACAGTCTGTTATACATGAGTCTACATTCTGGGCAAAAAGGAACATTTGCTAAACTAGTTTTCAATTTCAGCTGCTATTCAGGTTGAAACAGACTCTGCACCAAATGACCATCGTGTGGCGCCAAATGGTGATAAAAGATCGTATACATTGTTTCAGGGCCATTCAGGACCTGTTTATTCAGCCACTTTTAGTCCCCTTGGGGACTTTTTACTGTCCTCTTCAGCAGACACAACAAGTATGTCCTGACTGTCAATTTAGTGTTATATCCGTGTGGGCCCATCCACTTTTTCAATTCTGCTTGGTAGTTCTATTTTTCTTTTTTGCCTATAAATTTATTGCGGAAATACTATTTTACCGTCTTACAGTTCGATTATGGAGCACAAAACTAAATGCCAATCTTGTATGCTACAAGGGCCATAATTACCCAGTATGGGATGTTCAGGTATGAATTTTACTCTCCAGCATAGGATTTTATTTGCATTATCATGTCTGGTTGGCCCTTGTCTTTGGATGGTGGCATCTCTTAACAGCAGAAAGTTGAGCCCTCGTAGCCGGGGAGTGATGGCCATAGATGGTACTAGAGACAATTTGAAAAAGTTCCTTTGGAAACTTCTCATGAATTTCTAATTTGGTGCTGCAGTTTAGTCCTGTAGGACATTACTTCGCAAGTGCTTCGCATGATCGTACCGCAAGGATTTGGTCTATGGACAAAATTCAACCTTTAAGGATAATGGCTGGTCACTTGTCTGATGTTGATGTTAGTATTTTCTGCATTATCCTATCATTTATATTTGTGCCATCCTGATTCTGTTACATTATATAGACTCCTGAAATGTTTTGTTTACTTAGTAGCTGCTTCATAGTAGTTTATCATCCTCATATTTCTAAATTTCTGTAAAGATATAGTCATGATTGGTTACTTAATGAATAGAGACTGGTTTTGTTACCTCCTGACTTTAGTACTTGGTTTAAGGAAAACTGTGAGATAATCTTGTGTGTATTAGTTGGTCTTCTACTTATAACTTCTCCGTCAAAGTTCTTCTGTTGGTCCTTTTAGGGTCCTTGTATAACTGCTTTTCTAGACAGTAAAATCCTGTTACTGCTAATGATTTTCTACATTCTGCTACCAATCTCTGAAAATCTGCTTCACTTGTTTCGTGGCATGTCCTCAGCAATGTACTGTGGTAAAAGAAGCATAGTGCTTTCAATTCTAGCTGATCTTTCATCCAGTTTTAGCATGATTAGCATTTTATAATGAAAGGAAAAGTCTATAGTTTTTCCTTTTCGAATAAATTTAATTTTCTTCGGGCATTTAAGTTAATTTTCTTTTTTAAGCTAAATAAATGGTTTTTGGGGCAACTTGCTCCATATACTTACTAATTCTTTGACCCTGGTATAATGACAGTGTATTCAATGGCATGCCAACTGCAACTATATTGCTACGGGCTCTAGTGATAAAACTGTTCGTCTCTGGGATGTACAGAGCGGAGAATGTGTTAGAATATTTATTGGACACCGTAGTATGGTTTTATCATTGGCTTTGTCTCCTGATGGGCGTTATATGGCATCTGGTGATGAAGATGGTACAATCATGATGTGGGACCTGTCAAGTGGCCGCTGTGTTTCACCTTTGGTGGGCCACAATTCATGTGTCTGGACCCTTGCTTTCAGGTGCTTTTTCTTTTTTTTTTTTCCCGCTATAAAGCCCTTAAAATTTCTTGGGCATTTTGGCAATAGAAGTTTTAGTTAGCGACTGTAAGTTTAGAATAATTTCTAAACTTTTGATTCTTCTGTCATCAGTTGTGAAGGTTCACTTCTTGCGTCTGGTTCTGCTGATTGTACTGTGAAATTATGGGATGTAGCTTCAAGTGCAAAGGTGACAAGAACTGACGAGAAGTAAGTGTTTAATGTTAAAAAAATCTCATGCAATTGCTTTTCTCATATTTTTCAACTGTTTCTGTGCTGGCCACTTAATGGCTATGTTCCTTTGATCAGCAAAACTGGGAATATAAATAGATTGAGATCGCTGAAAACTCTTCCAACAAAGTCAACCCCAGTCTACTCTTTGAGGGTAATTGCCTTGTCCATGTCAGTTCATGTTATCTTATAATTGGTCATTCCTTGTTGTAACGTTTGCATCTCATGTTGGTAGCAGTTTTCAAGAAGGAATCTTCTGTTTGCCGCTGGTGTCCTTTCAAGAAGTGTGTGAAGTAGTTGAACCTTTCTGTTGTAAAGACGAGTAACAACTACTATTAGGTTGGCTAGAGGGGATCAGCTAACACTGTTAATATGCTCTAATTTATTGGTAGCATGAGATGAGCATGTTCACAAATCCTACTAAATTTTTGTTTGTAGTAAGAATTTTGTTGTACAATCTTCAGTCGCTCCCTTGAACATTCACTTGCTTTTTTTGGCACGTACTTCTTTGTAAGTTGAAAAGAATGGGAAGATGGTTGATGGGTCCCTGGCGCTCAAGTCTCTGTAGTTTAATTAATATTGAATCATCCAAGCAAATTCTTTAGGTATCCTATAGTGGTGACAATTTCACTGGCATTTTGGGGGAATGATGTGGTTGCTTAGATTAGGGGAGTAATGGTATGCAAATTACCATGATTTTGTTTCAGAGGTTGCGGCCATGCTGGTAATGGCTTTGGGAGTGGAGTAATCAGTGTAAAAGACTAGGATTTGAAATTTATAAAGTTTTTAATTTCTTTTGCCCTCGAGTTGTATTTCTTTAATTTATAGAAAATAATAATCAAAAGGTTGGAATAAATTATAAAGAAGAAAAATCCATAGAAGTAAATGTTATGATTTTAGAATCAGCTAGGGTTAGAATTCGAATTTTTTTTAATACCATTACAACGTTTGGTATAGGATAGATCTATTTAGTACAGAATTATGTCAATCATCTAAAATTAGAAGATTACTGTCTCCAAAATTCGTTAATTTCATAATTAATATTTTAGAATCATCTTTTAAAAATTAATTAGCAAATCTTGAAAATGGGAAAGAATTAAAAAATCATTTCAACAATAATTAAAAATATCATCATAAGCCTAATGATATAAAGCAAAAAAAAATTAATATAGTATCTGTGAAATTATTCTCACTCAAATTATGCAAGAATTCAGATAGAACTTCCTTTATAGGAAAGTTTTTTTTTTTGATAATCCTTTATAGGAAAGTTTATAGCTCCATTTTATTTTTATTTATTTATGGAATGGAATATTTAATTTCTTAAAGATTAGTAGTTTCGAAATATTTATTTATTTTATTTAAAATATAAAAGATCATTTTTTTTTTATTGTTAAGCAATCCTTACGAAGAATCTCTAATTATAGCAATGACAATGAATAATGATGAAGAGCATCAAATTAAAAATTATACATCAAAATTATTTGAGTTTTAAAAATTTTTGGAAATATTTTATGAAATGTCCAAAGTTTTTGATTCTATTCAGTTGTACTATTAAGTGCCTGTTTGGAAGGATTTATATCAGTAGAGCTTTTGTCAGTAAAGCTTTTCTAATAAGAACTTTTCTAAGAAGTCAATTGACTGTTTGTCTGTAATTTAAAAAAGAGTTTTTTTGAAGTAGCTTCATATAATAGACTGTCTGATGACATAAAAATAAAAAGTACTTTTTAATTTTAATTATATTTTATTTTGTAATAAAAATTATTTATGCATATAAATATTATTTCAAATATATTAAACAATATGCAAAGCACAATATATTAATTATTATATAATTTTAAATCATATGAAATATAAATGAAAATATATCTAACAAAATCTTTTATATGGATTATAAAATAAATAAAACTAATATCAAAAATAAATATTAAAACATATAAAAATGTCAAATAATATTATATAAATCTCAAAATAAACGTGAAAATGTGTTTGTGGTTATTATGAAAATTATATGTACAAACATAAGGGTAAAGGGAACTAAAAAATAGGCTTATTAATTGATCTGAAAAATCTACCTGAAAAAGTATTTTTTTTGAAAAGCTCCAAATTTGAGCTTTTCAAAAAGTTGTATTTTAACTTCCAAAAAAGCCATTTCTATGAAAAAAGTATTTTTGAATTTTACAGCCAGGCACTCGTTTTAAAAAAAAACATCTTTTGCGGTAAAAAAAGTGCTTATTCACTCTAAAAAAGCTTAAACAAACAGGCACTAACTCTAGTTGACGTGATAATTTTTGGATATGTGACACTTCACGTAAACAATTACATTAAAAGATCATACTTAAATGTGGATTGAGTTGAATTGGGCTTTATGATTACTTAGGCCTAGCCTAACATCCCTTATAAGGATCATAACGTAGTTTGAAATTCATTCCAACCTAAATCATGCCACTCAAGCTTGAGATGTAATCTAACCTATTCGACCCATCAAAGCATCGATCAACATTAACCCTTCTTTGGCTCTATGATCATCAATTCTTAGATAATACTTCCTTAATTAAGGAACAACAACTCATTAAGCTTTTCTATAAACTCCTTAGGCATGACAATTTCACTATCATTTTCACTTTTCACCGTGTACTTCATCCATAACATTATATGAATGCTTATATTCAAGGTAATGTCTGACAGGTGATCTTTAAGATTAACAACCTCGCCACTTGATTTAAATAGGTTTCTAAGAAGATATTTTAACTTGTTATGATATCAATTACTTTGATACCAATTATTGTGAAAAATGGAAGTAACTATAAGAGAAAATAAAGAAACAAAATACAAATATTTACGTGATTCTACTAATTTATGTAACCTATGTCCATAAGTAAAGAGACATAATTCTTTTATGAGAAAGGCGATCTAAAAAGAAGTATGATAAACATAACCTTACAACCTTTAAAAGGCCCTTTTAGATCCTCTAAGGTCATAACTGGTTTGGTTCAAAAACAACAGCCCTAAGTGTTCCTTTATTCTGTAGTTGGCTGTCCTTAAAAAACTGCAAACAAGGGATAAAATTCTTTTTCTCTATACTCCTAACCTTTGTTCTCTATGTATATCAGACTATGAATCCAATGAGCATTTGTTCTTTGAATGCCCATTCTCTAAAGCAGTATGGGAACATTGCCTCAACCTCTTCCAAATTCTCATTCCCAACATGACAAGCCTTCGATCCATCTCAATTGGTTTAACCATACAACCTCACACAATAACTTTCCTTATTCTACTGCCCACTACTGTTTACAACACTTGGATTGAAAGGAACTCAAGAACCTTCAAGGATGCAGCCATGGATGTGGAGAGCTTACACTCCAGAGTAATCTTCCAAGTTCTAGAGCATCTCAGCCCAAATACATTGGGAAGGTAATTAGAGGAAAAAATCATACACTAACACTGTTTTGTAGATTCTTTATTTCAGATATGGTATCAACACATATTACAACACATATACTCATCAGACGGGTAAAAGAGAGGATGGAAATAGCAGACAATTCTACTATATCTCAGGAAGCATGGAGTTTTGACAGGAAATGGTTTTGGTGTCATAGGTGCACAGCTCTCCTATGCTTGCAAGTTAGATGTTCAGAAGCTTAATACTTAAATAATCATTTCCTATGGAAGTTCCTTCGGGAATGAATATACGATGAAGGCAACGTTGACAGTTTTATATTGAATTCAATCTTCTTTTACCAAATTTAATTGCGGTCTATTACTTGGGTTGTGTATATGAGTGTTGAAATGTTGTGTTACTAGAATGCTTGTGACTGGTTTTAGGCTACTAGCGAGAAGGGCTACATTTTTAAGGTGTTATGGTAGGAAATAAGGGAGGAGTGTTGGTAGTAGTGCTGTTTATCTTGGTCTAGGTTTATTAATATTTTGCACTACCTTAAGTTTTTTTTTATAAGAGATTTTAGAAAATCTCTAGTGGTGTACATAACATTTTCTATTTTTATAAAAGTTATTGATTTACCCAAAAAAAACTTAAAAAAACCCTTATCAAACTATTTATAAACTAGGATTACTTGTAAAAAGTTTAATTACAATGAAACTTTATTATCATAGAAATCTAAAGTCATTGATATTCTATTTCCATAAAAGCTTGAGGTTATTAAAATTATATTTTACAAGAATTTAAGGCATATTTCATAATTTCCATGTTGACTTGAATTCTTAAATGTCTAATTAAGAATTAGTCTTTGCTATATAAGCCCCAAGGTCCTAAAGCTATATGAACATTTACCAAGTCTATGTTATGCCTGAACTTTTCTATAGGTAACATATTTATTAATATGTTAGCTACATTCTCTAAAGTGTGAACTTTTTTTGACAAGATCTGACCAGATGTAGTCAATTTCTCGATCTTGTAACCCTTACATCCTTTACTGCAACACACCACTACCATATTGTATATGCCTGAACATCCATAAATTATCTGAGAATATACCCTATGGCAATGGCATGTTAGAGTAATTACATTCACTTATTAAGGCATCATACATAACACAAGTATTTAAGATGATCAAAACTTCTCATTTCATTCATAAACATGAACATATATTATAGCATTACATGACATAATCCACATATAGACATTACCAACAACATCTAAGAGTATGCTACTCTTTACAAGATGTTATACACGAAGTGGGATGTTAAACCAAAATTTTCTAGGTATACACTTTAGTGTCAGTGACTGACCTTTGAGCCATTCTTGCTCCAAAACCCAAGTACTATACATCAATTTGAACTGTTTAGAGTTAAAACTCCTTTGAACCTAAAAAACAACATTGCAATTTTGACAAGTTTGCGAACTAAGTGAGTGAACCATCATATCAGTACACAATAACACACACCCACACCCACACACCCACATATAATCTAGTTTACCAAATATGTCATACAAATGAATAATTCACATCACATCACATACTTCATTGATTCAAACCATTCAATATTTCATTTTAGTTCGATGGGCATGATAATTCAATGAGTCAATATGGCATATCCATTTAATCATTCAATAAATAAGGATTCAGGTGCAAATGCATATATGACTCCACTTTATTTTTACTTTGTTGTGACCGAGCACCTATTTAACTGTCCCGTATTTGTTGCAGATACCGGGCTCATTTCATATGTTATACGGTATCTATTGTGGATACCAAGCTCATTGATAATTGAGCCTGCGACTCTTTGTGCACATTTATGAGCTTTAAGCTCTTTTTCACTTGGGTCACTCCGGTCACAACTCCTTTATCTATTAATGCATTTCAATGTAATGAGATGCAACAATTCACATATGATGCATTCAATATTTCAGATTCGATATACTCAAGTCATATATCATATTTTTCGGATCTAAGTCCGACATTCAACATTCAGTTGAGAATACATATTTCCATATTCACATACACTTACAAAACACTTCCAATACATTCCCGAATACTAATCTCGTTGGACCATCAAAGTTTGGAATTATTACAATCACATGAGTAGCAATTCAATAATTGAATTTTAAACAAAGCAACTAAATTATGGTGAGAGAACATCTAGGTTAACTCACATGATGCTCCAAAATAGCTATTACCTCATTAACTCACATGATGCTTCAAAATAGCTATTACCTTAACGACCTGGTAATGTTTGGATACGGTCAGTCAATTTGTGCTTCTATTATCATGCAATACACACATAATTCATATATTACTAAATTGATCAATCATATAATCATTCAATCATACACATGTCGCAATCAATTATCCCAGGTATGTATCCTTATACAAAGGTCTTGATTCATTCCTAATTTCTCAACCATTCACTCATCCAAATTCTCATTCATACTTCCTTTATGTACTTTAATATTCATACATCCATAATCTATCAAACTCTTTACCAACTATTTAAGCAATAATCTAGGTTCATTCCTAGCCCTAATCAACACCAAATACACCAAATTAGAGTGACGTGTCCTTAATTAAGTCAGCAATTACTCAAAACTAAACACATCATTACGCCCACGATTGTGAGGCACATGCCATGATCATGACAGAAGCTGGTGCAGTAGGCCACGATCCTGGGGAACATGCCACGATCGTGACAGAATCCTAATAGTCAAGACACGATCTTGGGATAAGGGCCATAATCGTGACAAAACTAAAAAAGACCACGCAATATTTTCCCACCAATTCCACTCGAATCATTTAACCCTAAAACATGTCAAACACTTCCAATTTTCCAGATTTCACAGTCTTTGTGCAACCTCAATTCATACTAATTCAAATTAACTACTTAAGTCTCACCAAAAACCCTACTAAAAAATGACCGAGTAGTATTTTCTCACCAATTCCACTCGAATCATTTAACCCTAAAACATGTCAAACACTTCCAATTTTCCAGATCTCACACTCTTTATGCAACCTCAATTCATGCTAATTCAACTACCTTATTGACTACTTAAGTCTCACCAAAATGCCACTCATTTAGTTCTTCATCAATCATTTTATATCATTATACATGAAACCCTAACTTTGTCAAATTCAAAAACACTTCCATAATACCCATCTTTTATCATAAATTCACCATCATCTACACTTTAAATTCCAACCTAGAATGGTTCATATAATAGCCTAAAACCTACCATTTTCATACATCAAAACAAAAATAGGAATCATCATTCATTATTATACATATAATCCTAACTTGTCAATTTCAGGAACACCTCAACAACACCCATTTTCTGCATAGTTACGTCATCATTAATTCTCCAAATCTCAACTTAATTCATCCATATAACAATCTATAACCCACGATTTTATACATCAAGAATAAAACATAATCATCCATCAAATTACAACACAATCCATTATCAATCATACATGTATTCCATCTCAATTTAATCACCATGAATATTTCTATTATGACATGTCACAAAGATAAAAAATCACTATGTTTGAGCTCTTTTATTCTTTAATGTGTGTTATCATGTATAGTTGGATGATTCTAGAACTTGCTTTTATTATCCATAATGAGACCACATTTGTTAAATTAGAAGCATTGAAATGATAATGGCTTTTAGATTTAACCATTTGTTTTTCTTGATTGTTATTCCACCATATTTTATCCCTTAAAAGAAACCACTTTTAAGACTTAACCTTTTCATTGATTATAGCCATATTAATAGCCTTTACCTTATTTCTTGAAATCCTTTTCTTATTTTTGAATTTGAAGGATTTACGTTTACTTGATTGATTGAAACCTGAATTATATTGAATAATTAAAAAAAGGTCTAATATTTCTTTGATTCTTGGTACATGGTGAATGTTAAAAAATATGTTTCATGAATAAAAAATAGTGTTCAAGTTATTATGACAATGGAATTGTGACGTGAAAGAAACATGTTGTAAAGAACTATGTTTCATGTGATTTGTTTTTTAAATTTCCTTCAAAATTACCACCCTTTTTATTATCCTTATCATACCTTTACCTAAGCCTCATTAAAACTTAGTTACAAGACCTTTTGATTTTTGTTTCTAGTTTACTTATAAGTGGTGGAGTTATGATTTTATTACAAGCTTTGGCTAAGAATCCTCCTATGTCTGGATTTGAGAGTTCCTACACTTTCCAACCTAAACACTTTGAGTGCATTGAGTGAATCCTTGGTGAGGCTGTGAAAATTTGTGCTTTCAATTTCAAAAATGTTTATTTATGTGATTTCTCTTGATAGATTGGTTCTATAATGACTTGAATCTAATTGTATGTTAATTTGATTGATATGGCATAATGATTTAAGGTGTGGATGGACCTGTTGAGGTAATAAGGGATGAATGCTTGTAAGTTAGATGATTTGGATTATGAATTGCTTTTGGATAAGCAAAAACTTAAGTATAGGGATGTCTGAAAAATGATTAATTGACTATATTTATATACCCATATTTAGTGTATTTTTCTTGTTATTTGAGAGTTTCTTTGGTACTTATTTTGATTCAAGTGTGTTTTTAGGTGATAATTGCCTTCATAGATCAAAAGGAGAAGAATTCAGGTGAAATTAAGGCATAAAATTGAAGAACTGAAGCGACTTTGGAGATATATAGCCGTATTTAGGAACCATATAAGTCAAGCTTTAAAGATGTTGTTTATTCTTGTGTGAAGATACACGCCTGCGTATGTATCCATGTAAGCTTTTGTGACTGTGTAAAGTTACAATTTAGAGGAAATTTTAAAATACACAGTCATGTAAGTGACCATGTATATTCCAGAAATCCTAGTTTTACTATAGAAGGAAATAACTAAAGGCTAAAGGCAGAAGAAGTGACAAATTTCAAGAAGATTTTGTTAGAGATAACTCTTCTGAATATTTGATGTTGGATTTGTTTTCTATATTTAGGAACTATTTTTTTAGTGTCTAAGTATGGTGAACCCTAAGTTGAGATGGATAATATGATATATTCTTTTATTTAATGCAATTTTATTAATTGATTTATTACAATTTAACTATAAGTTTATATTCTTGAACTAATATGTTTGAGATATTAGTCTAATATTTAATTTCATTTGATTAAGATTAAGAAATCCTTTCGTTTAAATTGATCTATCATAGGTGGAAGGAGTTGCATGCAAACCTAGAGATAGGTTGATATAAATATTCTAGATTAGGGTCAAACCTAAAAGTGAAATTCACAAAATGAGTAATGCAACCTCAGGGGTTTTAACTAGAAATAGGTTTTAGTTAAACAACTGAGGGTTAGTTGTTAATAGTCTAAAAAATGATATTAACGTAAGATAAGAATTTTCATAGTCCAATATCCAATAATTTAATCAATAATCAATAATCAATAATCAATACTTATTTAATATCGTTTAATCTTAGTGCTTTCTTTATCCTAGTTAATTATTTTGTTAATCCTTAGTCTAGTTTCTTTAGTTTCATTTTCAATTAAATCCACAATCTAATTCAACAGTTAGATAATAGAAAAAGGTTTAATACTTATACTTACAATCCTCGTGGGATCGACCCGTACTTCTCAATGCTAGCTATAACTACACAGTGCACTTGTTGTTAAAACTTATAATATCATAAGCATATGCAAACACACAATCAGTGTTGCATCTCCTTATTTGGATGTTTTACATTCTTGCTAGTCACGAATAACACCATCAACTTTGTAGCCTCTAGTGACAAAAGAGGTTGATTCACTAGTAGTTAACATTGCCATTGATGAAAGCCCATCATTAGGAGATGCTTAAAGAGTCTCTTGACACTAATTCTATTAATAGAAAAACTACCATATTTGCAATCAATCCAAAACACTATCAAACTATAACATAATAGCAAACCTAGAGGCATAATTAATCAAATTTTGGAAACTAAGCTCTAGGGACATACGATTGACTTGAAACAAAACAAACACCGAAGGCAAGCTTTACAGAAGTTTTCTTTTTTAGAAACTCCAAAGTGAGGAGGAGGCATGCATTGTGTTTATAGAACCCAAAAGAACATAATTCAAGTTTTCATAAATTGAAAAACTAGTGATATTCATCTTCTTGAAAAAAGCACAAACTTAACGTTTCTACAAGATCAAGATTTGTATTTTTGACAACCTTTAAGTTTAATCAAATTGATAATAATCAAGGAACATATTCAAGTTAAAGAATTAGAGGAGACTTTAATACCATTATTAGTTCAACCATGATTAAATCACGGACACAGTAAAAATATTTTTTTATAATTTCTTGAAAGAAAAGATATCATTAATTGAATAAGTGGAAAATATAAATTAGAAATGAAAGAATATAAACATAGCTAAGTTGGAGTCTATAAAACTTTACTTTTAGAGCTATCAAGCACAAACTGTTCAAGTGTCTAGTCATTAATAATATTTATAAAGCAGGAAAAAAGAACTCTATGCTAAAGAGGAAAAGATATAAGTGTTATTTTTCCTATGTTTTTATTCTATTTATAGAAAAAGACTTTAGGTTTTTTAATTAAAATTAAATTATTAATGACAAATAAATTCTAAATTAATTATAATTATAATTATAATTATAATTATAATTAAATATTAATAAAATTAAATATCTTATATTTAATCCATGAATTTTCTTAAATATCAAAATTAAGTCTAATTTAATTTAAATTAATTTTCTCTGTTTAATTGCTTTTTAAATGTGACCCTGTAATTCATAATTAGATTAGATAAATTAAAACTTCTTTTAATATGTTTTTAATTAAATAATTTATAATCATAGATTAATATTGATATATAGCAATATGTCATAATCACCCAAATATTAAGAATGTCAAAGTAATTTGATCTATTCTATCTATGCATGATTATAATATATAATTTAATCTTCTCATCGTTCCATATTCTAATGGGATATATGGTATAAAATTGGTATCTATTCTATTTCAATCCAATTATGTTCATTCTTGTTAATTAGTAATTAATTTATAATTGATATTGAAAACATCATTTTTAAATCTCAATCCATTCTAGCAAGAGAATTCCTTAAATTACTGTTAATTAAGGAATATTCTTCCTAATTACTTTAGGGTTAAATCCTCTATTAAGTTACTAAGCTATCTGCATAAAGTTCGAACTATATCTAAGTACTACTGACTGAGCTATTCTAATTAATTTTCAAAGCATAGTAATTTTTATATGAGATATCATAATAATTTAAGGTATCAAGGATCGATTATATAACCACCATAATGAGAAAATTTGTTGACACTTAAGTAATGTTCTACTCAGGTTTCTCATGATCAAGTTAGTTCAGTGAACTTATTATCTAATAAGCATTTTCAAGTTTGTTTATCTTCATACTTCAATCTATGAGATTGACTACTTCCTTCATGAATAAGAAATAAAATGTATGTTAATCTTCTCATTTTATTAATTTTTAGTCTTAATATAACAATGACTGAGAATAATTTAGGAATAATACATAACTGAGTCTCATAATTATAATCTCATCATAATGTTATTTCTAAAATATATATATATCACATAAACTTTAACTTACACGTTAGTTAAACAAAACTTGCATAAGATAAAGAAGTCTTTAATTAATTATGTAATAGAATCTATAATCAACCAGTTGGTTGTATGAGATGAACCGATATGTTAATCTTAATATAATGAACTGATCAAGTCACTTGAACGTGACAATCATCAGGGAAAGGGGGTTGGGTGTGACTAGAAATGGATAAAGCTATACACAAGGGATGGGAAGAAATGGAGTGTCATCAAGAAAGAATCCAACCAAAACCGGTTAACTTAAGAAAGAAATTGAGAAGAAGAATAAAGGAAAATGGTGACGACTTTCAAACAAGGAAAAATCAAACACAACTTATTTCTAAAGGCTCTCTTATGCCTTCTAGGATTTTTAGTAATTATGGAAAAGACAAACATCCAAGTCGGTCTAATGGTCTATTATTCTCTTCATCATCCAACATTTTCTCTTATTTTTATCAAAATTTCCTAAATTTTTCTCTTAAATATTTAAGAATCAACTTTACAATTAACCTAATCAAATTCTCTTTTTTTTTTTCACATTTAGTGCCCGTTTGGTTGAGCTTTTAAGGGGTCTAAAAGTACTTTTTTCTACCGCAAAAGCTATTTTAAGGAAAAAGTAAGTGTTTGGTTGTAAACTTCAAAAGCACTTTTGAAGTAGAAATAGCTTTTTTAAAAGCTCAAATACAACTTTTTCAAAAGCTAAAATTTGGAGCTTTTCAAAAAAATCCTAAATTTTAGCTTTTTTCGGAAGCTAATTTTCCGTCACTTACGTAAAGGAAAGCCCCAAATATGTCTGTTCCGTTTCTTCTATTCATCAGTCACCACGCTTCTGCTCAATCACTCTCGTATTCTCAAGACACAGGTTAGTTCTTCTAATATTATTTCTTCTTTATATTTTTCGTCTTCTCCTCCTGAAAGTTTATTTTTCTACGAGCGTTCGTCTGCGTAAAACGCAAAGATCTGTGTTAAACGCTGAGTCTCTACATTTAACGCAGGCAAGAATGTTTTTTATGGGACATTTGTTGGATTTTGTTTATGGGATGTCTGAAAAACCATGTCTTTTATGAGACGTTTATTGGATTTTGTTTGGTTCTGAAGATTTTGTTCAGGGGAATATTAAATAGTTTACAAGGTTTAGTCCCACAATTGTTTCGTTTGTAGCTATGAGAACAGTTGTTGGTGTCTGAATGGAAGCTTTCCTGCCCAGAATTTGATTAAAGATGACTCCCTTCTCTTATTCTTGATAAACTTGGAAAAGTTGTCTCCTTTACCTTTTGTTGTGATCTATTGCTATATGATAGCTCTTACATGTTTATATTACTGAAGTTCTGTAAATGTTGAATACGGTGATAGTATCATTGGTTTAACTTGTATGTACAGTATCATTGGTTTCTTTTTGTTGTAAATGCTTTTGTACGTGTATAAACTTCTATAGTCATTTTGGTTATGCTTTTATATTTCCTTATACTTGTTAAATTCATTGTTATATGCAGTGGGGATTTTGTTGTTGATAGAAAATGTCAATACCAAGCCAAGATA
>JAOSBK010000008.1:16250507-16285988 GCA_027568895.1 Erythroxylum shatona
TCCAATCTTAATAGAACAATGACTAGGAACATTTTAGGAATAATACATAAATGCAATATGAACCTCATAATTATAATTTCATTTGCAATGTACAATTATTCCATGAATTTTGTCATATACATCTAAACATGTACAAGATAAAGAATATCTTTTAAATAATTTGTCACTAAACTACAACCAAAGCTATTGACTGTAGGACATAAACCAACAAAAAATTCAAATGTATTTGTAATAACGTAGCTATTGCAGGGAAACTCACTGGGGATAAAGCCAAGGTACATGCATTGCTTTGCAATCTTGGCCTGGATTACCGCCAACCATGTTAAGGCCTCCTCTACCCTCATATAACGAGATCCTGACGCAGCTCAACACTACGAGAGTCGCAGTAGCGTTGAGAAACCCCCTATTGGGCAGTTTGCCTTCGCTAGCCAAAAAACCAATGTAACTTAACGCAATACAGGTGCTTTTTATTCTCGTGGATGTGGCTTTATTCCTAACAATGCACAAAATCAAATTGTTGCAAGTGATTATAATCGTGGCAGGGAGCAGCGTGAACTTTACAAAAACGAAACTTGTCAGTTTTATGGTCATAAAGGGCATATTACCAAAATCTGTTGGGATATTCCCTTTGTAGCAACAGAGGTTGAAATTCAACAAGCCCTCGATGTGGATACAAACCTCCCTGCTCCTCATTGCACCGTCGACATAGGTGCGACTAATCACACGGTTAATAATTTAAAATTATTTTCTAACTCAAAAGAATATCATGGTCGTGATCAAGTTATGGTAGGCGATGGATTATCCTTAAAGATGATTTACTTGTTCCCGAGCTTGCAATAAATTTGTTTTCCAGTGAAATGTGAGTTTACTAACAACTTTTTTATGTAAAGGAGCGTGCGACAGGGAAATAGTTGCTGATAGGAATGCGTAAAGGCGACCTATATGTCATTAGTGGAAATAAACAGGCTTGGTCATCCACAAGCCTCTTCCATTCAAAAACTTAAGTTCTTGAATTTAATTGATGCTTTAGTTAAGAATAAGGATTCGCCAATGTGTGCTAGTTGTCTAGTAGGCAAAATGAATAAGTTGCCATTTGTTACCTCAGACAATTCTGCTTGTGAACTCTTTGAAGTTATTCATTGTGATCTTTGGGGACCATCTCCTGTTTTGTCTTTTGGAAATTATCTATTCAATGCTTTACTTATTGATGATTTTAGTCGTTTCATGTGGTTTATACCCTTGCGACATAAAGATGAGTTTACAAATGTCTTTATTGCCTTGGAGAAGTTTATATGCAGGCACTTTAATTGTCAGATAAAAACTCTCAGAACAGATGGTGGAGAATTTGTAAACAATGCTTTGGCAATATTTTTACAACAAGAAGGCATTAGACATCAATTATCATGTCCGTGTACTCCTAACAAAAGGGCATAGTAGAGCAGTGACACCATGTAGTTCGTGAACTAGAATTAACAATGTTAATCCATAGTGGTCTCCCTTAATTTCTATGGATTGAAGCCTTTGCAACAGTCCTCATAAATCGCTTACCTTCCTCGTCTATCAACTTTAAAATTCCATTCAATAAATTACATAACAAAAACTTTAATTACTCACTTCTCAGAATCTATGGGTGCAGGTTTTTTCCTTACACTTGGGACACAAAGAAGGGCAAATTCGATCTGAAATCAGTGCCTTCTGTGTTTTTTGGGTATAGCGACAAACATAAAGGCTATATGTGTTATGATCCTTCCTCAAGGAAATTGTTTGTGTTTAGACATGTAATCTTTGATAAGAAGTCAATGCCTGGTAAGGTTAATATGAGGATGACACCTCTAGAGGTTGAAATCTTTCTTCGAACATATGGTGCTACAGGGATTAATCAAAAACTCATGCCACTATTTCCTCTAATTTTCCTTTAGCTACGGTTCCAAACACAATAAGCACTAATGTTAATTCTTATCTTGAAGGCACAAATACTCAATCAGGTGCTACTCCTCGACATGATGATGATGCTACACGAGTGATTGAAACTTGAATTTTTTCGAGCACAAATGACTCTCAATAGGTTGCTCAAAGTAATCTACATGACTAAAAGTCAAGGAGTACCTTCCCCAATTGAAACTGAACCAGTTGATGACTCTATAAGGTTCAGTGAACAACCTTCACAGTTTCGTGAATCGCTGCTCGAGCTGAAGCCTTCATTCCCAAGACAAACAGGTTCGATTGAGCAGCTCTCACAGACTCGCGAGTCCCTGCCCAAGTATGCTCCTTCGTCACCAGAAACAACAGACCTTCGTGACCTTGATAATTAGGTCTCTTCAGCAACTTCAAACACAAGCATCTCAATTGAATAAAGCTCCTCAAGTGCCATAAGTAATAGTTCAACAAAAATAGCTTCACATCCCATGATAACGCGCTCAAAATCAGGCATTTGTAAGCCCAATATAATCCCAGGTATGCATTGAATGCTCAACTTACGCAAATACCTTTGGAACCTAAGACACCAAAAATTACACTTAAACATGAAGGCTGGCGAAATGCTATGAATGAAGAAATCTCAGCGTTAAATGAAACGAACACCTGGACTCTTGTTCCTCGTAAGCCAGAAATGAATGTAACAGGTTGTCGATGGGTTTAAAACCAAATTGAAACCTAATGGTGACTTAGATTGACTGAGAGCTCGACTTGTTGCCAAAAGATATTATAATGAAACATATGCGCTTATTATTAAACTGGGTACTATTCGTATAATACTTAGTGTGGCTCTTGTTAAGAACTGACCTATACAAAGGCTTTTTTACATAGCTATATTAAGGAGGATAGTTTTATGGAGCAACCAATAAGTCTAGAAGATCCCCAACTTCCTATACATGTTTGTAAGTTGCACATATCACTCTATAGGCTTAAGCAAGTAGCCAGAGCTTGGTTCGAAAAGTTTAGCACTTTTTTGCTCAAACTTGGTTTCAAATGATGCTTGGTTGACTAATCATTGTTTATCTTACACTGTGCCACAGGTTCAATCCTTTTGGTTCTATATGTTGATGATATACTGGTGACTGGATCGGACTCATCCTTACTCAATAATTTCATTAGCACTCTACATTAATTCAGAGCTTAAAATGATGGAATCGGGTGAAATTCATCACTTTGTGGGAATTGAGATCACATGGGATAATAGTGGCCTGTATATGTTACAATGTCACTTTGCATACACCATATTAGACAAAGCTAATATTCTTGATTGCAAACCCCATGTCCACGCCACTACCCTTAAAGTTTCCTCCAATAGTCCACCCTTTTCAGATCCTACGTTGTACAGAAGCCTTGTTGCTCAATTATAGTACTTGACATTCACCTAGACTAACATTACATTAATTTAGTTAAGCACCTACTGTGTTTAGTTTCAAACTATCCAAAGAATTCTTAGATATATAAAAGGAACCTTAGACCTTGGTATTAATTTTCAAGCAAATACTACACTTGATCTTTTTGGTTTTTGGATGCAGACTGGGGAGGTTACACAATGACAAGATGCTCTACCTCTGGTTTTTGTACCTATATATCTTGGTGCTCATGGAATATCTTAGAGTTCAAAGAAACAACATACAGTTTCTCGATCAAGCACAAAAGTTGAATATGGCAAATGTCTCAACGAAATTGACTTGGCTCAAATATGTCCTCCAAGGCTTGGCTATTCTTCAAAGAATTCCACCCACTCTATATTATGAAAATTTGAGTACATTGATCATTACAATTAATCCTATTTTCCAGGCTAGAGTTGGATTATCATTTCGTGAGGTAGAAGGTAGCTCTAGGAGAATTGGTGTGTCTTTTCAAAATCAAGTTGCTGACATTTTTAAAAATCCACAATCTAAAACATCTTTGGCTATGAATCGAGACAAACTATGCCATGGCTCCTGGCATAGTTTGAGGGGAGATATTAAGCAAGCCCACTAAGATCAGCTATAAGACTAGATTACATTAGCCCCATCGGGAGTAATAAGGATGGTTTATAGAGGTGTGGTTCAATCCTAGGAGGTTGTTGATTCACATCTACATCAAATTCAGATTTAACATGTGCCGATTCTCAATATCGTAAAACTATCCAATCTCAATCGAATAATAAACCAACCTATCGGAATCTTCTTCTAAAACAACTCTTGAGTTATTAGGAATCTATTTTGATTTTATTAACAAACTCCTAATGACTAGATGCTTTTGTACTATCTATATAAGAATATCTTGTAAAGTGTTTTTTTGTATGTAAGTTAATAGAGAATAAAAATTCATTCTCCAAATTATGTTTTTTTTAATTAAATATGTTTAATGTCACACTTCCTTTGTCGGATAGATTATGAACAATAACTTGATTTTGCTATGTGGAAGAAACAACATTAACGAGGTGAAAGAAATCATAAAACTTAGCATTATGATTGTCTGTGATAGTAGCAGGCTTGCTGTTGCTTAATTGACGAGGATCAATAATGGCACTTATTTAAGGTGAGGCAGTGTTTCCCAAATTCAAACTGAAGCAAACACATACAAAAGCACAAAAAACACAAGAACCTTGTTTCTGCGGTGGCTTTGTATTAAGCACTTGCCAACTGCAACTTCCTCCGTGTCATCCAGTAATCTTGGATGGCAAGAGCTACAGAGTTAGCTTGTGTTCAAATTTCTCGTGAGTCCTTTTTACTCACTACAAGAAATCTCTTGTTTATCGATAGAAAATCGGTGGTAAACGCATTTATTCTGTCATAAATTATTATTATTGACGAAATAAAATGATGAACAATGGTGTCGTTAATACGGCCGTAGGTAAATTTAACGATGGACCTTTTATATGTCCTTCTGTCAGTAAAGTATACTGACAGACATATGTAACTGTTGGTAAATTTTACCGATGGAAAAAAAAAGAACGATCAGTAAACTGTAGTTCAGATAATCGGAAAAGTTTCAATATTACCGACGGAAGAAGAAGAACGGTCAATAAATATCATACAATTTACCGATTGTTTAGGTATTCCATCGGTAAATATAGTGCTTTTTTGCGACGGTTTTTTATATTCCATTGGTAAATAAAAGTAAGAAAAATTTTAAAATATCCTGACATAAAATTTTATTTCATGATCTTATGATAAATGCATAATTTCAGCAGTTATGAATTATCTGTGCATAATAATTTTATTTGTTTATATATTTAATTTGTTTAAACAAAAAATTGATTGACGATATAAAGTTAAAATTATTTTAATTGATAATGAAAACATTATAGTGTACATAAAAAGTCTTTGTAATTCAAAGAAAATGACTACAATAATTCTAATGTCCTAGTGATCGCCAGTCCTCTAAGGTGCTACTGCCCCTCACCTTCAACTCATCCATCTCTTATCTCAACTGAGCTATGTAGTCTATCAATGTGTCCACTGTTGTCTGAAGCCGATTAACTTGATTGGTTCACGACTGTCTAATAGATGTTGTTGTATTAGATGTGGAGGATTGCAAATAACATGCGTTCGCAAATAAACCTAGCCTGAGGATCCTTTCACGGTGGTCCTTACCACCCACAACATCAAGATACATCTGAGTCTCATCAACAGATTGTTCCTGCTGAGACTGTCGCTGAATAGTTTCTTGTATTTGGTCCTATTAGGAAGTAATATTTACATTAGTAAGTGATAAATATTAAGAAAAAATAATAAAGCATTAATTTTGCATACATTCAGTTCTCTACATTGATTGTTGATGAATGTCACACTGTCATGTTTCTTTGTATAAGTGTGCAAAAACATTGAGTAAGTGTAGGTCTCATGTCCATAGGTTTTTCCTGCATATTTAACCTAAAATGTTAGAAGTGAACTAGATTTTATAAAAATTTTGGTAGAGTTTCCTATATTTTTATGATATTTCCCCTATTGAACAAATAAAATAACTCAACACAGGCATATATGACACCAGACATTTATATCATTATTATTATCCATAATACAACATTCACTCATCAATTTAAATTGAAATATAACAAAGTAAAACGTTTACAATATAAGTGTCAAGTTTAGATTTTTACAAGTCTCTGTGCATGCTCGTGGTGGGTAATTATTCCTCCCGTATGTATAGGAAGACTCTTCCCACGGGCTTACACGTCTGTTGGTGGAGTTACACCCTGAGATGGACATTGCCTCAGGGCTTGTCTAATACTCTTGCCAACGACTCCATATTTGCTCTGAAATATAAAGCAGTCATACACCAGCTTTATGTATCGCACCAATAAAGTCGCGATAATATGTACGAGCTTGCCTTTCTCATACCTTATGCATGATCACGTCAAAATCAGAATCTCAGAAAAATTCTTTTTGAAATAAAAAGAAAAAAATTTGAACTACCATAATGTAATAATATTTATCTAATTAATGTATACAAATCAATATAAAAAGAAAAAATTTTCTTGTACCTCAAACTCCTAAAAGTAAAATCCCTTTGTGGCCTCAGAGATGTTCTTCCGTACATAACCCTCAGGATCAATCATCTGCTTAATCCAGATGGAATCAACCTAATCTAAGAATTAATTTTATACGATGAAAAAATCGATAAACCTATAACTTAATTAAAAACATATAATGTTTAATGTGATTTTACTTATAAATTATTGACAATTTTTATGTACTTTCTTCCATCAGGTCCTTCAACTCTAGGCTAGCAGTTGTCTCCTCCATCTGATAAAGGGGTTGTGGATGATGCATGAGTTAGGGATGGTGTAGCATGACGAGCAACAGGTGATGCCTCATCTGTAACTGTAAGTCCTGGAGGGGGAGGAGGTGATTCAATGCCAGCTACAAACTATGACAGTTCGCCTTCACAGTAAGTACCTCCAAATATGTCTCTGAACCTAGGTCGCATTACCTTAGGCTATCTCTTTGGTCCCATATTTCTACTTGAAATTCATTGTTTATCGAATTTTCTAGAAATATACGCATTTGAATTCAATATTTTACACAATATTATAGAAAAGGAAATAAAGAGATTTGTTGAATATTATATTCAAGTACAAACGATGAAACAGAAGGTTAACAATTGTTATAGTCATAGAACAAGAACAATAACAGCCCATACTCAATAGAATGCAGGTTGATTCCTAACTATTAGGGAGGTTGTTTGACAAATTCTTACAGATACAATAATAAATTAACTTTAAAGCTAAGTTTAGTTTTGCATCAATAAATCACAAGATATAATTATTTTCTTAGATTCCATGTGACTTGAGAGTTACTAAAGGTAAATGAGTTTCTGATGTCTGGATTTTTGGGAAGGGTCCTGACATGTTCAAATGTATCAATTGAAACAGTGATACTTCTTCCCTTAGGTGTAGGGTTTTTAACACTTTCTTGCAATAGCGTTTCTGCTATAGCTAAACTTATAGAGGTTACAGTGAATGAGTCGCAAAATTTTGTATAGAAGACTAACTCTCCAAATAAACCACCAGTATGAAGCAATTTACCTAACACATAATTAGTATAGAACTTAGATAATGTCAGATTAGAAAACTGTTAAACGAACCAAAACTGGATATTAATGCATATGTGAATGTCTAAATGATGTTTGAGGAATTGACGAATTTTCCAAATGAACTAATCTCCCTATTCCTTTATAGACCGTTATGACATCGCTCCTGCCTCTATCGGCATACATATCATCTTCGAGATTTAAGGAAGTTTAAAACAATATGTAGTATAAACCATCAAATATGAATATATATAATAGCTTCATAAAAGAAAATGAGATGTACATAATAAGAAAAGTGACGTTGTCCAGATGATACTAAACACCTTGAAGCAGAAGATCAATCATGGAAGGCAAACCAGAATTAGTGTGTGAAGTGAAGATTTTTTCTGCATTTTTAATTCCTTTGTTGGGACAATTTTGCCACATTCTTCCCAACCGAATGAATTACTACAATCCAGAACCAGTCACCATGTCGACATTCCTTGATTAAGATTTTGAATTATATACTTTACATAATATATTGAAAAGGAAATAATTGATTTGAAAAATAAAATATTCAATTACAAACACAAATTAATCTCTATTATAACTTGATTGTAAATTACAATCATCTTCTTTTTTGGAAGAATAAAAATCAAACTTTGGTTCCTCTTTAGATCTCTGACCCTCGTCATCCTCTCGAGATGAAATTTTAACATATTCGTTAGATGGATCGTTCAAAGATTCATTATCATCATATATCACATATGCATTTATAAAATAATCATCTTCATGAAACACTTCACTTTCAATTCTCTGCTCTCCTTGTCCATGTGATTAAAAAAACACCTCTAGGTTTAACTTTGTAAACCACCAATCAATCTGACTTATCTCATCATAAGCTTGGACAAGGGACATAACACACATGTTTTGCTTGCATTGCCAACACGAAAGATTTAATTGTCTAAATCTTCTTCAGTTGTTGATTTCAACTAAATTGTATCGACTATGCACTTTTGTTCCATCATTTAGAGTTGAGTTGTGCTAGTCACATTTAAATGTCACACATCACTTTATTAGTAATGCAGGATACTCAACTTCAAGTATCTCAATAATTTTACATAGTAATCCATCAATTCTCCCTGTATGGAAACTCCACTGTTTATTGTTGCCATGTTATGACCATAATATTCTGTATAATATATGTATCCACTAATAAAATACACCAGATATAATTTAATAGTTCGTAGAGGTCCCTTTGCAAGATCATAAATGAACTTATTCTTTATTAGATTTTCTAAAGCCTACATAAAAGAAATTATCATATCAAAGAGTATAATGTCATTTCAACTGTTAAATCTTATAATTCAATTATAAGAATATTTGTAAGTGAAAACTTACATATCTCTCGAACTATCGAGGAAAGTGTCTTCCAATTTCTTTATTTATATCATCCTGTGTGTTGTCCAGCATTATCTTGCGTAACAATACCTCGTATAATCTAAATACATTATTATGTATTTCAGTTATGAACAACACAAAATTTGAAAACCGAAATAATCATGTTCAACTGATTGCACGAAAGGTTAAACCTTTTTACAATTAATAAAATGTAATAATGGGTAGCCTCAATTTCTTCTTCTATTAACATTCTTCTTGTTACGCACCTATATTTTTGTCTAAGATATGTGAAAATGAACAAGTTACCATCAGCATCACTCGATCCTCCCCCATCGTTATTACGAGGAACTTTTCTTTCTCTTGTGTGAGCATGTGACTCAAAATAATGTTTACAAAATGTACTAGCTTTCTCCACTAAATAAGCATTACATATCGAACCTTCAATTCTAGCCTTGTTTTTGACATTTTTCTTCAAGTGATGCAAATACCTATATTAGAGAATGTGGTTATTACAATTTTGTAGTTAAATCATGTTTTTATGGTTATTGCAATAAATTTTTTTCAGTTATCTCTCAAATGGATACATTTATTGATATTAAACTGGACTAGCTAGTTTTGCCTAGTGTGCTAAATGCACAGGTAGATGCTCTATACAATCAAAAAAGCTTAAAGGAAAAATCCCTTTTAACTTGAACAAAATTACTGGAATTTTCTTTTCTAGTTTTTCCATTTGAACCAACTGAATTTTAGATGATGTTAAACTTTAAAAATAAACTTAATTATGTTGTTACTTCCCAATCATTATTCGGTAGCAACTCTCAAAATACAATTGGAATTAGCCTTTGTATAAATACATGACAATCATGACCAAAATTCAATTAGAATTAGCCTTTGCATAAACACATGACAATCATGACTGTTCATCTCAAATAATTTGTACTTCCTGAGATCCACACACCTTGCTAAGTTTGAGACACAATCATTAGCAAACTTTAGACTTTTCAACCATTCACACAAAATCTCCTTTTATTTTTTGTCCAATGTGTAATATACTTTCGGATATTTACTAGTGTGAAGATCTTTATGTAACTCATTCCTTCTACAAAAAAGTTGTAAATTAACTCGTGATTTTACATTATCTTCTGTCTTCCCTTAAATGTTCATTATGGTATTGAACAAATTTTCAAAAATATTTTTCTCAATATACATCACATCTAGATTATGACGTATCAAATTAGTTTTCCAGTATGGCAAATCTCAAAAGATGCTTTGTTTTCTCCAACTAAAGTTTTTACTAATGCTTGCATTTGCTTCATTAGCTTCAAATTCTGTTACTTTCAGTAAGCCTAATTTCTCAACCTCTTGCAAAATCTCTTCACCAACTTTGAGAGGAGGAGGAGGTGTTTAAACCATCATATTCTTAATTAACTTTTGTTTATTGCGTCTAAATGGATGATCTGCAGGAAAAAAATTTACGTGATTGTCAAACCAACATATTTTACCCCCATTTGAAAGAGAAAAAATACATCAGAATCATTGTCACAGTAACGACAAGTCATTTCCTGCTATGCTCTATCCAAACAACATGGCATATGCCAGAAAATCACTAATGGTCCACATCAAAGCAACTCTTAATAGAAAATTATGTTTCAGAGACACATCATATGCTTAAACACCATATTTTAATCATGTTGCATTTCAGATATCAATGGCTATAAGAATACATTAATTCTATACTTTGGATTTGTAGGCCCTAGCATAATCATTGTCAAAAACATATATGCGTCTTTCATACAAATCCACAGAGGTAAATTATAAGGAATAATTATGATTAGACATAATAAATATTGCTGGCCTGATTGACTAAAAGGTTGGAATCAATCTGTTGACAATCCCAACCTAACATTTTGACTTTCAGCTACAAACTAATGATGGGTGTCATTGAAATGTTTCCATGCCAGTGCATCTGATGGAGGAGTCATTATTACATCTTCCTCTTCATGTTTATTATGTCATCTCATGTGAGATGCACTAATATCAGAAGCATATAGTCTTTGAAGTTTCGGAGTTAGTGAGAAATAATACATCCAGTTCCAGGGTTTCTATTTCATAAAACGCTTTCTAGACTTGAACCTAGATTGACCACAAAATTTGCACTCTTCTAATTCCACATTATCTCCCCAATACAACATACATCCTAATTTACAATAATCAATCTTTTCAACAAGCAAACCAAGACCCCTAATAAGTTTCTTCATATTGTAAAAACTATTAACCATTGTATGATCAACAGGTAATGATTCATTATATCATTCAAGAAGTTTTATCAAAACTATGGTCCAAAATATGTCCTTTAGACTTTATGTTCAAGATTCGAGCAATTGAAGACAATTGGGTCATTGTCTCACAATTTGACCATAATTCTTGATCAGTTGACTGTAGTAAGTCAAAAAACTGTTTTGCATGTGGGTTAGTTCTTTTTCAAGATTTTTCCCATTTTCCTCAAAGATATAACTGGCTGCATCATAAACCATTTGCATGTATGGATTTTTAGTTCCATCCACATATTTTTTTCTAAATCTAATCCCTCTTGATACTCATTAGTGTTGACAGACGATTATGCTTCATTACACTTTAAAGTTCTACAAATCAACAGTTCCCCATATCGTGTCCACTTAAAATAATTGGGGACAAATTCTTTTCTCAATAAATGCCCATTAACTTTATCAATAGGAAGGAAACATTTGTGTTTCCACTTTTTATATGGACATCTGATCTTTGGCTTATCCTTATATGCAGGTTGAGAATATGCATAATGAATAAAAGCTTCAACTTCGTCAACAAATTCAGGATTAATGAAACCATCAGATGTTAATTGTCTATACATCCAAGATCTTTCCCAGATACTCAATTTTGGAAAATTGTTAATTTAAAATAGTAAATCCATAGTCAGTATCATTTATGTTGGCCAAAGATTACAAAACATCTAAGATAAGACTTGTGAGTCAACAGAATAAGTTCTCGTTCTGACTCCTAGGCTCCTGGTATTTTCCACCGATAAGCCCTCCATCACAGGTTACAGATTAAGGTTTATGGGCACAGATCTAAAATTTTTAAAACTAAAGATCGAACATATATGTTTGTAATCATATATGTTAGAAGAGAATTAATGTTAAAAGTTTGATATTTATTGGATATTAAATATGTACTAGTGCGAAATATAATAAGTATTCATAAAAATATGAATACTTATTTTAATAAATTAGTTTAACATATACAATTTAAAAAAACCCATGTCAAAATTCACATATGAAAAGTAAACATAACATAGTCATTTCAGATAGCATCAATGAAATAACAGATTTACATAATTAAGGTAATTGGAACAATAACATAAGTCAAACTCATCTTATATTAATTCATTGATAAACCGAAGTTCATACCATAAATAAGTTTCAGTTCGTGCAACCCAAATTAAATCAGCCATGCAATATATTCAAATGGAAACTTCAAACCGTAAACAAATACACAAATTAAGCCAAGTTCAAAAAAACGTAGTAAAAAACAAATTCACCTACCTCAATTAACACGCAGAAGGATCTTCTTGAAGTACGTGAAAGAAGATGATGATGGAGCTACAATGAAAAATATAGAAACTGATACAAATTCGATTAAAATGTATGCAAATTCATTGTTGACATTATAAAAAAAATAAGGAAATGAATTTCATTTGAATACCTGCTAAAGCTTCTCTTCAATCTCGTTCGAAATAGAAATATTGCCAACAAATGAGTTCCTATGGCCAAGAACAAAATTGTTAACAGTTTAGAAAGCATGATATATTAAAACAACCATATAAAACGTACTGAGCACTGTTTAGAAAACGTGAAAATTTTTGTCCAAAGACTAAAAAATTGTAGCTTATATAACCTCCTTTTGTCAATAAGAAGCCTAGAAGACCTAAAAAGCTAGAAGAAGGGATAACAGTGAAGAACCATGAAATTCAAACATATTAAGCAAGGTAGGAGCAATTATAAGATAACAACATTGTTAGGAAGCTGTTCATGATGAAAGAGTATTGATAATTTTATAACCATTCTTGTTGCAACCTTTGGAATAGAAATATTAGCATCGAATCTAATGCACTTAATTTATTGACGGAAAAAGTTGTCAGAGATACGGCCATAAGTAAATTTACCGACGGAAATTATATCGTCGGTAAATTTACCTACGGAATTACTGACGGTATAAAATAACCGTCGGTAAATTTACCGACGATTATTTTGTTCGATCGATAAATTTACCAAAAAAGAAAATTTTTCTGTCAGAAAATTACCAACGGAATTCGCTATTCCGTCGGTAATTACCGATGTAATTTTTTTCCGTCGCTAAATCCAATATATTTTACCAACGAAAATTTTTTTCCGTCGGTAAATTTGCTGAAAACTACAGTAATCTTATTTCATCGCTAAAGTCCATCGCAAAATTTTCCGGGATGATTTTCCTCCTTATTTAGCGATGGATATTAGTACCGTCGCTAATTAATACAATTTTCCGTCAATTTTACCAACGGAAATGAATTTTCCGTAGGTAATTTGTAACGGTACATATTCCATTGCTAATTCCTGCTTTCCTCTATATTTAGCGACGGATATTAGTACCGCCGCTAAACGAAAATTTTCCCATCAATTTTACCAACGGAAATGAATTTTTTGTCGGTAATTTGCAACGGTATATTTTCCATTGCTAATTTTCCGTCACTAATTCTTCATTTTCTTGTAGTGAACAAAAGGGTTAAATACACAATCTATTTCCTGAAATTCTATTTTAAATACATATATATATGTATATTAATAATCATGTAATTTATCCAAAAATCAAAGAATTATAAGAAATATCAAACTTACCAAGTTCTTTTCTAAATTTTTGATTGATGATGGCAGAGGAAATAAAAATTAGTTTGAAATTGATGCCTAAGGAGATAAGAAAATTGATTTCCATAATAAAATATATAGCAAAAGCATAAAATAAATTGAAATATAGTTGACATATTAAACCAAACTAATTGAAATAAAAGACTTGTGTAAAGAGGATGAAGAACTTTGATTGAAGAAGGAAATGGGAAAATGTCTATATAGTTTATATAAGACTAATTTATTAGTTAACTAGTGATAATGATATGTGTTTAATTGTTTAATATATTTAATTATTTACACTTTGCGATTAATGACATAAAATGCTTAATATACTCATTTTAATTCATATACGATTTTAGATACAATTCGAAAGCAAATAAATTAAAGTAAGTCGGAAGCACTACATTTAGGTTATTTTCTGAAGATCAATTTTTACTTATATTCATGAAGCAAGAATAAGAGAATTAAAAGACAAGAAAAATAAAAAACAACGAAGAATCAAGCAGTTGGAAAAAAAATGACAAAATGGCAGTGTCAGGAGAACGTTTGACCAAGCAAGAAGTAGCAAATAACAAGCAGAAACGACAACGCATGTAGAAGGTAGGGAGAGACCAAAAAGCGCCAGTAGAGTAGAAAATAATGAGCAAAACACAGAGTCACAGACCATGCATTTTCATAAACGCAGACAACCGCGGGCGTAAGAGGAATTAAAGCTACAGTGTGCTGGACCACCACAATAATTTGTCCCATCAAACAACACAGTAGGGATGCTAGAGAGCTGGCGTAGGCTTCCGTGGGAGGCGTAAGTCTTCGGTGAGAGTTGCGACTGCGGTTGTGTGAAGCATGTGAAGGAAGGGATTTTTTTTTAAGGGAAATGAACAGTCCAAATTACATGACTAAGCGGGAGAAACAGGTTCCCGAAATATCCTCTATAAGGATCAAGTGGCACCCTATGGGTATGGAATCAAAAGAAGTAACTCCATCGGCGAGCTGCTCCGCATAATTGGCCATCCAGTCGGCGCCTCTGTTGCCCTCTCGATAGACAAACCGATGAACAACAGTCTAGTTCCTCGTAAGCAGTAGATGTATGCGACGGACTATGGGATTGAGAGCCCGGGACCTCCTGTCCGCGGAGGAGAGAATGTCGAACACCAGCTTGGAATCAACCTCCAGCTCGATGCGGCGAAAGCCCCGGTCCCAGGCAAGATTGAGTCCGGTAAACACACCCCAAAGCTCCGCAGTCATGGCAGAACACCACCCCAGCTTCTGGGTGAAGCCCCCGAGCCAACGGCCCTCGCTGTCGCGAGCAATCTTATTTTTTAAAAAATCAAGTCTTGAGTCAAACTCCAACTGGAGTTGTCAAGAACCAAGAGGTCCATTATGAGATCCGACAATTATTATAAAAATAACGTCATTTTTATTTTTTTTAAAAATATGTTTTTATTAAATTAAAAATTAAAAAAATTAGGTCTTGTAACCCAGCCCAAGCCTAAGCCCCTGCAGAACCTGTCAAGCCTGATTCAGGCGCTGTCGTTGCGATCCCTACAAAACAGAAATGGAGAGTTTGGCTCGTGTAAGAAAGAAAATGGTCCACCGTGACTGGCAGGACACAGTACAACGTTACATTAGCTAGCTTGTCCCTGTGTCTCAATTCAAGACAATCTGAAATACCTATCATTGTTTCAGGACTCGTTGCGTCAGAATAAGGTTTACTGTTTCAGCTTTGGGTGAATGGCTTTTACGGTAACAGGAATCAAGAGTTTATTCTAAGGTGAAGAGAAATTTTTAGCTTCAGATCTTTAAAGAATACATATATGTTGATTTTAGACTTTAAATGAACTATGGAGCAGGTTCCCATAACACAATCACATTAAAGAAATATTTGATTAATTTATACATTTTATATAAATAAAAATATTAATTTATCAATATCTTTTCGAACCGATCGCGAGTTTAAGAGTTTGAGATATTTACTGAAACTCGGACGAAAAGAATATCTCAATTTTAATAGTGTCCAAATCATAGTCCAATTTGCCCGCTTAAAATGGAAAGCTTGGCAGCTAACGTAAAGCCTGATCAGGTACTACCGGCTTACCTGTCAAGAACAAGCTTGTTAGTTAAAGACTTGCGTGTTTTTAGCATTACTTAACCAAACCATAAAGAAGATTACTAGATGACAAAAAGGAAAAGGAAAATCAATACGGAAAATCCGGCTCGAGCGGGAATTAATTTAAGAGTGGATGATTTAAAGGTCTCTTCTCATAATTAGAACCCTTCTAAAATACCTCGTGTGCAAAAATAAAAATAAAAAACCAATACATAAGATGTAACTGTGAAACAGTATTAGCAGATGGCAAGAGAAACTTAACGCAATTAGGTACACATTAATCCTAACTCTCCATCCCCGTCACCAATAGCAACACTTTGTAAATCTGGCAGTACGGGCCACCGGCATGTGAGGCATGTGTACTACTACTGTGACGTGTATGTACATCTAAAATGTCATCATATAGTTTATTACAAGATACCATAATATGAAAATGAAACTACTCCGTATTAGGTGGCTCCAAAAATATACAAATGCATGAGGTCACGAATGTAGTAAGCCCACTTGCTCATTTGGACGATCTGAAGTACACTTGGCACATGTATTATTCTCCAACCTCACCAGTCAAGTTTCAATCAGTGGAAGGAATTATATTATTTTAGGGAAAAAAAAAACAAAGACCAATTATCCTATGTTTAGTTAAGGTTATACTAATAGTATTTTTATCAGTAGAACTTTTTTTTATAAATCTTTTTTTAGAATAGTTTTTTTAAGAAGTCAATTAACTGTTTGACTGTTATTTAAAATTTTCTTTAGAATGAGCTTCATAAAATAGACTGCTTGAAAACATAAAAATAAAAAAATACTTTTAATTTTAATTATATTTTATTTTGTAATAAAAATTATTTATACATATAAATATTATCTAAACTGTATTAAACAATATGCAAAGCACAATATATTAATTATTATATAATTTTAAACCACATAAAATATAAATGAAAATATATCTAACTAAATCTTTTATATGAATTATAATATGAGTAAAACTAATATTAAAAATAAATATTAAAACATATAAAAAAGTGAAATAATATTATATAAATATCAAAATAAACGTGAAGATGAATTTGTGGGTATTGTAAAAATTATGTATAAAACATAAGGACAAAGGAGACTAAAAATAGGCTCATTAATTGATATGAAAATTTTACTTAAAAAATACTTTTTTTAGAACCTTCAAATTTGAGTTTCTTAAAAAGTTATATTTTAGCTACCAAATAAAATCATATCTATTAAATAAGTTATTTTTTATTTTATAATCAAACACTTATTTTTTTAAAACGACTTTTTGTGGTAAAAAAAATTACTTATTAATATCTCAAAAGCCTATCTAAATAGACACTTAAGTCTAGTGGAAATTATATTGAATAAGACAAACATCATTAGAGTGATAGAGTCTATAGTTGATATTTGTTGGCAATTTATATATTCTCTCGAAGTAAAGTGACAGCCTCTTAAAGTGTTTCAATTGGTTGGAGGAGCTTCCTTATTTTGATCCGACATGTCGCTTTGATTTCTAAGTACTCTTTTAAGAGATTAATGCTTATTTGAATTTGTTCGGATGGATCAAATTGGGACTGTGACGCTGCGTGTATTCATGTGTAAGCATAGTATTTGTCAGAAATAATTAATGATTACAAAATTAAATTTATATAATCAGCTCAATTATAAAAATTTTAAATCTAAAAAATTTTAATTCTGATTAAATTATTATTAAAAATCAACTAGCTTATTAATTAATCGGTCAATTTTTATAAATTAATTAATTTTTATAAACTATAACAAACCATTTGATTGTCAATTAAGAGTCTCTTCTTTAATTAAAGTTTAACCATCTCTTTTTTTAATACTATTTTATGACAGATTAATACAAATTCAACTTTATAAACTTTAAACCGAAACAATTTTCGGTTATATAGTCGACCTCGGATTAAGTCACTGTGACCCATATTAGGCATGATCGGTTGTTGTTGGTACAAAGATTGATTCAATACACAATTTTATAAGGTGATTATAATTTTTTTATTAAAAAAATGTTGCAGTATCAAAGAATATTATACTTTTAATAACAAAACCAACATGATCAAGCAAATGGCCTGGACATGAGGCACGCAGATAAGGGTTATAAGAAGTTCAGATCTTCTGTTCAATTTTATGATGTCTTATTCTGTCCCATGAATTTCTATCATTCATTTATATGAGTTCTGCATGAGTCTCACATAAATAAGCACAGGACTTGTATAAATAAATAACTAAGATTTATGAAATAGAATAAGACACTATAATATTAGACAGAAGATCTGTCCCGTCCACAAGCTGCCAAAAATCATAGCTTAAAAATTATGGTACAAAAAGAGCTTACCTCATAAGCATATATACCCTTACGAAAAGGAAAAGAAGAAAAATAGAGAAGAGAATGTGTGTGCACATGGAAATGGAAAGGATCTGTCTTGGGTGACAGGGAGAGTAGGGCCTGCTTAAAAGGTGAGATTGAGAGCTCTCTGGACTTCTTTTAGTTTTTTTCTAATCAAATCCCCACATGGGGTAGCAATTTAGCTGAACTGTAGTGACTTTCAAAGCTTCTTTTTCTTTATGTCTCTATTTTCTTTTTGCTAAAGAAAGAGATTTCTTTATAAATTAAGAAATTGTTGTGATCTTTTAATTTTTTCAAAAAAATTATTGTAATCTTCCATTTTCGGAAAAATTCTTTATCTTACATTTCGATTAAAAAAACTATAAAACGTATCTCACAAATATGAGCCAATCAAATGATATTGACATAACGGTCTAAAATTGAATTAATTAAATTATTCTTAAATTAATATTTTATTATAATTATCTTAAATTATTAATTTAAATTATAATTTTATTAGTTCAGATTGATTTTAAGAGTTAATTTGAATTACTATACAAGTGATATTTGATTATTCTAGGTATTATATTTATGTCACATCTGTTTCATTATTTTTTAATTTAAGTATTTGAAAAAGAGATTTTTAAAAATTAAAAATTATAAATTTTTTAAAAATTTTAAAAATTAAAAACTTTTTTAAAGTTTCTTAAATTATATTCAAAGCGTGTGTGTTTTGTATTTTTCTTTTTTTTTTTGTCTTCCTTTATAATAATAAATCATGAGAGAATCATAAAAAGCTTATCTCCCACTCTCTATTTTTATGGACCTATCATTCAGCATTCCTCTTTAGTTCCACACAACTTGGCAATTCCTTGATGGACAAAGAACGTATCAACTTAAAGATTGACGCTTCTCATCAACAAAACAATCTCACTACCTCATCTTCTACTTCTTCTTCCACCTGTTCTTCTTCCTCATATCCATGCATTGGCCATGAGAACTCCAGGATTGAAGAAACCTGCAAGACTCCAAAAGGTCAAATCAGGAAAGCTCAAGAACTGGAGAGTAATGGCACTGAGTCAAAGAAGAAACAGAAGATCAATGGAGTGAACAGCAAGCACCCGACATTTCGAGGAGTACGAATGCGAAGTTGGGGCAAATGGGTGTCTGAAATCCGAGAGCCTAGGAAGAAGTCGAGAATATGGCTTGGAACTTACCCTACACCGGAAATGGCAGCTCGAGCTCACGATGTGGCGGCTCTCGCAATCAAAGGCGGCTCAGCTTACCTCAACTTCCCTGAATTTGCCCACCAACTTCCACGTCCTCTCACCAAGTCTCCCAAGGACATTCAGGCCGCCGCTTCCAGAGCCGCAACCTTGGTGTTTTCAGGGACTCAAACGCCAGAAGTTGACCCGAGTTTGTCTGTGTCTCAGTTATCAGACAGTTTGGCCTTGGAATCAACAAGCCCTCTTTCTAGTACTACCGATATTAACGATGACGCATTGTTTGACCTACCGGATCTCTTCATCGATGGTGCTAATCACGGGGGCAACGGGTCTTCCTACTATTCTCCGACTTGGCAGATCTGTGCTGCAGATACTGGTTTTCGACTAGAGGAGCCATTCCTTTGGGAGTACTAATGATCTTTTCAGGAATCAAGTTAATAACTTTCAGGGACTGAACACATTCTTAATCCTTCAGGAAAATCTCCGTATTACTCTGATCGAAAACAAGCCCACTTCCATCTGAATCGCATCGATCACATCCTGTCTCAATCGGAACCCTCCAACTTGGCTGAAGAACAGAAAATTACTTTGGTTATGAGCTGTAGAGATTTTCTATAATGGCGATGGCTTGTAAATCGTAACGGTACTTTGATCCATCAACTTCTTGGAAAAAGAATTCAGTCACTACTTATAAATTATAATTACTTGCGGGTTGATTATTTAGGGCATCATCGAGCTTATGAACGTCTCTTTTTAGTTTTAAGTGTGAAACGACATTGCGTGCAATTTGATTTTTAGAGTTACCAAATATTGACAAGTTCAGATTTTATATACGCACCTTACGATCTTAAAGTAGAAAGATACCCAAAGATTGAATTGCATCATATGGAAACAATGTGCTTGGAGACCCTTTTTTTCAATTTCTTTTTCTTAGTTTATTTTTCCAAAACCTAAAAAAGAAGAAAGAAACAATAATGTGTTTTATAATATATACAAATACAAATTAGGTTAAAAGAAGCATAATTGTCTTATATTATCACTTTTCCTAAAAAAACATTCTTATTATTTTTAATTGTTTTAGACATATTATATAGTATTATAGATTAAAAAAAGATCTTGATTAAGTTACTATTAAGTTTTTATAAAAATTATCATATAATTAACTATTATATATAACAAAATTTATATGATTGGTTTAACTTAAATTTAATTAGGTTTGATAGTAATTATTTATGAGTTTGACTTCTTTAAAATTCTAGAAATCTGTCAAGCCTAAAATTGGCTCTAAATTTAGATAAATTTTTGATTTTAGGACTGATTAATTTAGAAATAAGTTGACTTATAATGACTAATAGTGTTAAAAAATTTAAACTTAAATTCAATTGAATTTGAATAGATTAAATCCAAAATCGACATTTGTAGATATTTTATTACGAGAAATTTTTGGAGACGTCTCACAAATTACTTAATATAAAATAGCAGTTGTGGTGACCAACATCAATTTTCTTAAATTAATAAAATACTAGTTAAAAATAAAGCTACACATTACCAAATCATAGTAGACTTTCATGTTAGCGAAATTTTCACTAAGTATTGTTATTGATGTTGTAAAAAAATATGTGTACCTGACATACGTGTAGGTATCCAAATAAGGTGACAACACTACCAAACTAAAGTTGGCATTTTATATGTTTCAATCTTTAGTGAAAGTATAGTATATTTATATTACTTTTATATATATGTATAAAAAAGCAAAAGGACCCTATGTAACGAATTTTTAGATTTTTATTCAATATAAATCCCACTTATATGTGCATTATGCATTAGTGATCGCTGACTTCACTCCATAATTCCTTTTCTCTATCGTCAATTTGCGTACTCACAAGGCAAAGCACTACCCTCCTTTCCCTTTTCAAATCCTCTATTAAGATCGAGATGGAGCGACATAAACTCTTATGTACAGAATGTTCAATGATGATGATTTCCTTTATTTACGTACTATACCTTAATCATTGGTGATTTGAATAATCAATTTTTTTTTTCTGCAATGGATAAGAAAAGCAAAACATCATATCTACTACAGTAATCTGCGATATAAAAGACCATGTTGGTGACCGTGAAGTTGATCCCTGAGTAGATGCGGGGGTTCTTATAGGAATTAGAGTCCGGGTCTAGAGATAGTAGCTAGAGAGGCCAAATTATCGACACACTGGTTTTATTCCCTATACACGTGCTGAATCTTCACTTCCTACAAATGGTAGATGAGGTCTCGGGTACCTGTCATCAAAAAAAAGTCTCAATAAATTGTGTAGGCGTTGAAGAAAAGATATTGATAACCTCTAATGAGTTAACTTTGGCAAGCACTCGTCAATTATTAATTTTTTAACTTTGAAAGAACGTGACAAGAGAGAAGGAGATTACACTAAAGAATCTCAAAAAGTTTATGGTCAACACTTGCTAGCTTTCACATGAAGTTTTCCCTTTATTTGTCTCCTTTACATTTTAAGCATTTGACGATGACGTGAAAAGCTAACCAAAGTACAGGTCCAGTTATCTCAATAAAAGATTGAAAATTCTTACTAAACTACATTTTATTAATTTAATAATTAACAACCACAACAATATCTACTAAAAATTCTATTAATATGCAGGGTCCGAGAAGGTTTATTGTTACACAATTTTATCCTTAATTAATAGAGAGGCTATTTCAATTAAAAATAAGAAGATAATGATGCAAAGAGTAATAATAATAATAATAATAATATAAAATAAGTAGTAAACTAAATAATAAAAGAGACATTTTATTAATTTAATAACAAGGTGATATTAAGATTTCATTTTTTATCAATTTTAATATTTTCCGAGTGAGGAAGTAAGGAGTGAAGCTTGCAATTTGAAATATATATAAAATAATAAATATTTGCTCCGATTAATCAGTTTCTATCATGTTTTATTAATTTTTATCCACATGTTTATGTAAAATCTACATAAATATATGTATCAAATTAAGTAACATAGGGTTAGAACATTTAGTTAGCTTATTTTATTTGACCGTACTCTTTAATCTCTGTACTTGTTACGAGGACATTGAACTTTAATTCTCAGAGGGAATAAAAGTACAAATTTGGCTGTTCTAAAGACTATGTTATCGATAGTGGTGTAGCTTGTTTGCTACCATCCAAAAGAGCCTTGCAAATAAGCTTATCTATTTCTTGAATTCTTAAATTCAGATTAAAAATCACAATAAATTGTGTTAAAATTTAAAAAAAAAATTGATACAGTTAACCTTTATTTTGTATTTTTACTAAAAAACTATTCTAATCCAGAAACCTTTTAGTTATAAAAGAATATCTTTATCAATTACTTTAAAACTGACTCTTAAAATTTAAATATATCTAAAAAATCTAAATCTTTATATGAAATAATATTTGAATTTTTTAACTTGAAATTGTCTATATATATATATCCAATTTGTTGAATAAATAGTATTAATGATATAAAATAAAATATCCCTATTTATCAATTCGAATTGATGAATATGATAATAAGATATCTGATAATGTTTGCGAAAACGTTTATATATATATTACTGTATATGTGTATTTGTGATACATACTTATAAGGTATTTCAAATTAGATAACGGTTGAATTTGTTAGTGTTAAATTTGATTTATATCTAATTATTTTTTGAACTTGAAACTTAATTAAATTAGACTTAATTTGTTAATTTCCGAATTCAAATCTTTCTATTATTCTTAACTCACAATTACTAAGAAAATAGTAAAATTAAACACAAAAGTTCATTTAGGGATGTCAAAAAGGGTCGTTAGCTCAGGTTAACCGGGTTATTAGCGAGGCACAAGTTGACCATGGTGGGCCTAACTGTTACTTAAAAAATAATTTTGTTTTTGAAGTTTTCCTAAAAAAATATATAGTGGGCTAGGCCATAAGCCGACTCATCCTAACCCGTTGGGCGGGGTCGAGCCAAGAACAGCTTAGGGGTAGTCTAGCCCACTGACATCTCTAGTCTGACTAACAAGTATGCTCTAACATTTCTTGAAAATTAAGAATTATTAAACTCTTAAAATTTTTAAATAACCTCCATATAAAATTTAACTGCTTTGATCGGTTTAATCATAAAAGTTTGAATTTTTCAACTTTTCGTTTTAGCTTTCAACTTTTCGATTCGATTTACTTTAATAATTCTTGTTGTTAAAAATTGATCAATTTATTAATTAATTGGTCAATTTTTGTAAATTAATGAGTTATTATAAACTAAAATAAATCGATTAATTTTTTAACAATTTTTTAATTAAACTTCAAATTATTTGATAGGTAAAGACAGTATCTTTTAAACATATTTTAAAATTTTTAATCTATTTTATGATGATTTAATATCAGTTGAACTATTTAAGTCTTAAATTTTTTCTTACTAGTTTAACTTTTAGTACAAATTTTAAAATATTGTTCTGAGTATTAATAATTCTACTATTCTTTTTCCTTGTCTATGTTTTGGTTAATCTTGTTAATAGTGGTTTTCGAAATAAATTATCTGGCATGTGATTATGATCGGACAAAGGCTTTCATAACTGAATGATTGGTTCCAAAAACCTTTCACACAAATCTTCGAATAATGTTTTATGTCCTTACATCTTTTTCTGAATCTGAAGTTAAAAGAACAGATCGATTTCTCTGTCCCCCACTATCTTTGGTGATTTGATTTCCTCAAGGTAAAGACTCTTAATCAAACGTCTCGTGGGACCGGACAATGACATCGGGAATTAGTTGTAGAGGCCACGAATCCAATGATGTTTTGAGAGAAAACAGAAGAGATAGGATATGGTTTTAAGTTGCCGGTTGGTATACACTGGTCAAATTTCATGATCGTCGTATGGAAGAGTGCACGGAGGAGTATTGATCCTTGATAACTTTCTCTACTGTTTAGTAGGTTTAAAAAGTATATAAGAAAATGACGCTTCGAAAATCTTTGAAGACTCAGAAACTCGAAGCTTTGGCGGATATTGAATTTATCAGAAGAGAATTACTTTTGCTAGCGTAAAAGTTGATTGTTGGGAATCTTTTTCTGAGTTTGTTTGAGAATCTTAGGAAACAGGTATTGTCCATTTCAATAACAAAATAATGAGTGAGGTGGATAGTAAACTTTTCTATACTCTTTTGACAACAAAATTCTTCTTATACGAGAATATATGACTTTCTTCACTGTTCAGTTGGTTCAAAAGATTTATAAAAAAATGGTGTTTTTGGAACCTTTTAAGACTCAGAAACTCAAGGCTTAGACATACGATCAGATATAGCATTTGGCTTTGATCGTTGTGGTTTCTCATAAGTTATTTGAGGATGTATATCAATGAAGCTGAATCCACAAATACTGGACCCTTTAGACCTAAATCAGCACCTACAACAACACCAGCTAGGATAGTTGCATAGCTGACGACAAATACCAAGCCTACTTCAGGACAAATGACTATACCTAATCATCTTCTTTAAGATATTTTGTCTGAATTTACATCTCGTTTCATTGGAATTTTGCAAGAATGGTGGCAAAGTATTAATGAGTATTAATGCCTTCAGAACATACAAGTATTTACAGCTGGAGCACTACTTGGCATAATTCACAAAGAATATATAGAAATAATAGTTTGGTATAGATTATTTAGACTCGATATAATCTCAAGTTAGCGAAACAAACTCAATTTAATTAAAATTTTTGAGTTAAATTTGAGTCTAAAAAATCAATTTGATGTTTAGTTTGAAAGGTTCTAACATTAGGATCCTCTATCCAAAATAACATTAATTTAAACAAGTTGATCACCTACATAAAATTACATCATTTTAATCTTAAATTTTGTTGACATTATTGGTCCAAAGCTTGATTTAATTTATGACCCAAACGTTCATAACATTTTTGCACTTTCTGACACTTTTGAAAAAACATCTTTGAATTTTGTCACACATATCTGCTTTATCCTTCTGCATTCATGAAAACAATTACTAACTCTACCATTTGAAGTGCAACGGAATTGGCGAAGAATGCATTAACCTTAATGTTGCATTTTGTTGTCCTGTTGAACCATAGAAGATAAATTTCCAAGTTAGCAAAGCTATTTTTCACGCCACCTTGTATTTTCTTAATCCATTTTCGAGTTATTTTCTAACTTAAAGTTTCGAATTCCAATTGCTAGATAACGTATTTTATAAATTAAACAAATATGAAGGAGCAGTTGGTTCGTATGAGAGAATAGTAATAGGAATGGGAATGAATATAGTGAAGAATGAAAATGAATATTATCATTATAATTATGATGATTAGTTATGAAAAAGGAACGATTGCTCTTACTATTGAGAGTGATTGGTTTGTGAAAAATATTTAAAAAATAAAAATTAATTATATTTTAATTAATCAACATATTGTAGTTAATATAATTATATTTTAGTTAATTGTAACAAGCACATTCCTATATAACAATGATACCCATTCTTTTAGATTAGGAGAGGAATAAGGTATTATCCAAAAATGAGCAATCAAAATAATGACTCTATAATTATAGTCTCTTATCAAATTTAATCTTTTATTTCATACTTATTTTTTTTTTTTCATACCCACCAAACATCTGAGCAAGTAGTTTTAAAGGTAACACTATTAGTCAAACATGCACCGTGTGGAAAGTATGCATTTAAAGAAAAATTAAATGAGTGCTACTAATTAAGTAAAGGGTCGGTCTAACTAAAGCTAATTGGAAAGAAGCCAACCTCAAACCCCTTTCAAGTTGGAAAGAAAACATGCATCGAATGCTTTCCCTTACAATCGTGAGATGCTTCTGTGCTTTTTTTGTACTTGTTTCATTTTCTGGGGACGAACTTAAATCAAACTTCGATTCGGTTCAGTTCAGTCCGACTCATTGCCATTTCTAAGGTATCTCTTCAGACGATCCCTTTTTGCGGGATGATTTTATCTCCAATCACTGTAATGGAATCTTAGTGGTCCATAAGAGTTTGAGCACAATCTGAAATCCAGATGACACAAATTCCACCAACAATCTTTTTCCACAAGATATCGTCAACATTATCCATCTCTTTGTATTTATCCCTTTTGTTTGCTATTTTATTTTAATGGCAATCTTTTTATTATAAATATTACTTTCTTAAATTAATTAGGATATGATCTTCTGTCACTCTTATTCTGATCCAATTCACTTCATCTCAACTGTATATTTATGTAGGTGAGCAGAGTTAGGGTATAGAGGTCAGAGAATACGAAGACTCTTTAAGAATTAAGAGTACTTGATCCACAGGTACTACATACAATTATTATGTCCACTGTGTTGATTGGAAGCTACAAGTCACACGTTTCACGTTTGATTGTACCGTACCTTAAAACATTATTTGTACTTCCAGTACGTGACAAAAACAAAAAAGAAATTATTAGTACTGAACTGGGAGAATATGGACACCCGGTAAGCCCAAGAATTGATGGACTAATCGGTCTAAAAATCAGGAACGGATGTTCTGTTCGTTAACTAATTTTTATTTTATCCTATTAAATTTTAACTAATATTTATTTTATTCTATTAAATTTACAAAATTTATAAATTTATAAATAAAATTAAACAACACAGGATTAATACATCCGAGCAGAAACTCCAACCCCTAAAAATCAGTACTTCAGTTCTGTTCATGGAGGACCCCTCAGGCATTAACGACGGACGGGACTCCCGTTTGTCGTTAACGAGAATGCTCATTATTGGCCTGACTAGCCGTTTCCTTCTTGGGAACGCAAGTACTATCATTCACTCGGGACGATTTGACAAGAGCAATGTGAAAGGAACACGCAGAAATTGGTAAATATGGATTTTATGGAAGACGCTGTGTACGAAATGATGAAAACAGGTGAAGAATTCTACATGTCATTATATGTACTTGGGGCTTGGAGCCGAAAAAGATGAGTCCGGATCGAGTCCGAATTTTCTGTTCAAGATTATTCTGTCCATTTGAATCTTAACCATTAATTTATGCAAGAACTTACACGAGACTCACATAAATAAGTGGATGAGATTTAATAAACAATATAGAACAGAATAATCTTAGACAGAAAATCCTGGCTCGAAAAAGAGCCACTCAGACTTTGGCTCAAATGCCGAAGTCTAGTTTGGCCGACTTAATCTAAGTTCCAACTCAATTCTATTCTTTTAGTTTGATTAATTATAAGAAATTGAATCAAATTAACCTAAAATTGATGAGTTAAATTACATTTAATTAAATTTGAACTCTAATATTAACAGACACTGTAATGAATGGTTTTTCTTCTGTTGGTGATATTTCTTCTCAATAAGTAGGAGGTTGCACCCTGCTCATACCAAGACACTATGAAATGACTTTACCTAAAACAAAAACAATGAAACGTAACATCATCACCCATTAGAGACATTTTAAGTTAACCCTATTCCTTACTCCACGGAGTTTCTCTTCTTACCTAATGGTCGAGCTTTTACATTCATCACCCTGATATATCGGAAACTTCCTCTTCAAACAACTTGAATATTTCGGCAGTTCGAAACTGAGTAAAAAGAGTACAATACTATGCTCTTGCATTGACTAAAAATGCAGGACTTCCCCCGATAAGGCAAGCCAAAATCTTCACATTGACATGTACCACTTGCACAGGTAAAATTATTGAATAGCCTGAATTTTATAATAGCTTCATGATTGACAAAATCACTTGGAGATTTACAGAATCATCGGAACAAGCATTGGGACATTAGTTCATACCTTAATGATGCTTGGTCAGTACCATGTTGTCCACTGTAGTAATAACTGCTGATCTTCCCTTGGAAAACGCCATCGCAAGAATAGAAACAAGAGTAAGAAAAGAGTTTTAGGCTACTTCCAAAATGATCAAGCAGACAATATGTTTGAACAAGTTACAAAATGGAGGACCAAGCACAATATGATTGCTTTCAACATCTAGTAAACATATAAACCAAGAATTGGGTACATCTGGCACAATCTATTATTACTAATAGAAACTAGTTTATACAGACAACAAAAATTTAAAGCAGTGTTTCTGAATGTTTGATATGTACCAAATATTGCAACGTAAAGGAACGCCCTCAAGGTTTAACAAATGGAGAAAAACTGGTATTAAAACCCAAGCCAACTTCAGATGCAATGTCCTATGACATGTACTGTAGAAACCCTGTTTAGAAATCCAATGCCTTCAGGATGGAATTTCACCAGTTCAATTCTGTAATCTTCAAAGGATTCCAGCGCCTCCAAGTAACACATAAGTAAAAAAAGTTTTACTTAAACCTAAGGACTGACAGCAATCCAGGATGATTTCAACACGCAGAGAGACGGTGCGATGGCTTCCATAAATTTTCTTCCCCCGTGCAGAAAGTCAAAATATAACAGTAGACATGGAGTTGCTCGTATCCATAGGTCAAGGCTAGCAGTTTCCTATGGGCCTGAAATAGTGAATGTTGTCAAAAAGACAAACGGAACTTATCTTGGTTTCAATCAGATATAAACAGGCTTGACATCATTAGGTCCAAAACTGGTGGTACATGATGGACACTTGCGATGACGACTGTCAAAAAGCTTCTGCACACAGTGGCTGCAGAAGAGGTGATAGCATTTTGTAATGACAACCTGTTAAAACAGTGAGTTTTTAGAACCTTTAACAAGTAGAAATAACAGGCACCCAGAAAAGAAACTTCTTTGCCAGTTTGATGCTACAAAAAATTATCATCAGAAACAAGTTGAATGTTAAGTGCAACTATTCAAGAAACCATCAACCGATTCAGATCAATAAGATTTCAGTTGACTATTATTTAGTATTTGAATCCTAGTTTACTTCACTTCACAATTTCCACCACTGGTACAGCTAATGTGAATACTTCAAACCATCATATTCAAAGTGGAAAGCAACACACCAAAGGCCACAAATAGGAGAAGAGGGATGAAACAATTACCTCTTTAGGTCTGTCCATGCAGATACTGCACTTTACAATTTCCCTGTACTCCTTAAGTTCCTGTTGGAGTTTCTCCACAATTGATGACCCCTCTGTCTGGGCTTGAAGACATGAAATCTTTCTCCTCACAACCTCCGCTCCTTCTTCTTTTCTTCTTTTGTCAAACCTGGTCGGGAAACATGGTGAATACATGCCTTCTCAAGGCAGATATAAAATTATATCTTCCATTACCTTTCTCTCTCTATTTCTATCTGAAGGTCCAGAAGAGCTGCTCTACTTTCCCCAACTCTGCATTGTGAATCCTCCAATAACTCCCTTGCCTGACTAGATGCTCTTCTCACTTCTAGCAATCTATTTTGTGTGTTTTCCAATGTCAATGAGTTCTGAAACTTATCTGCAGCAAGTTTTTGAACCTGGTCTGCACAAATTTTTAACTGCGACAGCATGGATGTACAGCCTTAGGAAATATGCTCTCCATATTGAGTAGATTGTATCACAAAAAGTTCAAAAAACTACCTGATCTTCAATTCTTGATGCTTTCACATCAAAGAAATCATGTGAGATAGCGGATTGCTGAATCTCCCTTTCCATTACCTTTTTCTCCAGCAGAATAGAATCCCGCAACTGTCTTGACTTCACACTTTCTAGAACAAGCTAAACCAGGCACATCAAATCAAACAATCAAAACCTAAGTACAAGCACAAGTCAGATTGTATGGAATCCAAATATTGGAGGCCAGTGGACTTCACTCATTGTCATCCAAAAACTCATTGTCATCCAAACATATAAGCAATATGAACATGGACATGAAAGCTATGTTCATATTTGGTGGTGGATAGCAATGTTCTAAAACTATTCAAATTACAAATCAATCATTAAGGTAGATATCAGACCTAGAAAATCAGGAACATTGTAAAAATTGATGAAACTTGTTCTAATGTCATTCGCACACTATGTTCTTATGTCTAAACAAAACAAGTGTCCAAATCAACCAAAGGCATAAAATTGAACACAAATTAAAAGTGTGAAAGTCAATGCCATCCACGTAAAACACAGAGCAACAAACCCCACAATATAAGACATTTGCTATCCACGACCGGAAGAAACTGAAAAGCTGCATTACAATTCATAAATACTAAAAAGTAATATGAATATGCTAATCACCTTAATGTTATAATCATCTCTCTCAGTAATCTGCTGCAACAATTGTTGGTTTTGAGCTTGCATATCATCATATGCTTGTCCAATTGTCTGAAAATAACCAAGGAACAATACAAGTTGTAGCCCACTAAAACACAAGAGAATGGGCATCATAATAGTAACAAACTAACCTCAATTTCAGATAAGTAGGCCTCGCTTTCTTCACTTTTTGATTTCAAAATCTCTGTAAGTCTAGACATATCCCTAAAATTTCATATAACCATAATGTTATACAATTTGGACACAATTTTCTGACAAGGTAGTAGCTGGTGTTATTTCCTCACAATCGATCACATATTCCGATAAAGCAACAAGATGATGTGTTTAAATAGCTCAAGATACTAATTCAGACACCCTCCAGGAAATCAGCAGAAATGCAATGAGAAAACACCCCCATTTTTCACTTTAAAAAATAGGCATGATTTGAGAACATCAATATACAAGGTTCATTCCCAGAAGTATCGATAGGCTTTCTTTCTGACTCGGTAGATCTAAATATGATTTGAATTATTGTTATCCTAACTGATAATGGTTGATAAACATCTAAAAGGGTTAACAGCAGGATTAAAACACAGTTTGTTCTACAGCAAGAACAATTTTAACCTTTTAGAAGCTTCCGATTTCTGTCTCAAATCAACAATCTCGGCTTCTGCAGCTGCTAGCCTTTGCTGGGATATAGCCTCAGCTTCATTTGCTGTCTTAACTCGTAACTCTAAACTTTGCTCATCAAGGGAGGCTTTTAAACTCTGAACTCGAGCCCATGCCTTGTATTCCAGATTCCTAGCATCTAGGTTATCCCTGCAGTTGCAAGATATAATGAATCACCTTGTGATTTCAAATGTAAGCACCCAATTAGCTTAAGAGTGACAAAACTGTCGGGAGAAGATGGGAGGACTTCCCAAGCTATATGTACATCGTCTTAGAAGTTGGCCTAATCAGTTTGCCAGACCAAAAACTTTAACTGGGAAGAAGCTATGAAAGCATTATACTCAGATAAGCTAACCTTGAATCAATGGATTCACGTCTATACATTTCCAACATCAGCTTCAACTCCTGATGACTTTCTTTCAGATCTTGAACCTGGGATATTTAATTATATGTTATATACAAGAGTAAAACACATTGTCTATGTGCATCCAAAATTTAAGAAGAATTACAAAGATAAAAGCATAATACAGAATCCACAAATAAGGGGGATTTCTCTCTCTCTTTCTCTTTCACACAAGCACACATGTATGCACAGACGCGAGTGCATGCACATATACACACATAGAGAGACCAATGTGCGCAAACACATAAAGTCCATATGGAATTTGGAAGGTCATTCACCATATGAAGAATATGTATCACAATCAATCATTCCCCACAGCACCCTACAGAACTTTAACTCTAAAATTTGCATAAAAATACATCAAAGATGATTATAACAAAATTGTATCATACCACAGATTGTAGCTTCTGTATCTCTGCAACTTGGCCAGCAGATCTAGTAGATAAACTTTCATACTCGTTAGCCTGCCAGACAAAATGAAGCTTTGAGCCCATGGAGTTAATCCAAGAAGAAACTTGCATAAACCATTAGAAAATACCTTTCTATCCAAAACATTAGAAAGAGACTGCATATCAGCCCGTAAAGAATGAATGTTAGAAGCAGCCTCCTTGAAATTATTTAGTTGACATTGCATTGTGTTCATCTCCTCAGGAAATGAAGAAACCAAGGCTTTGAACTGTGCAATTATGTCTTTTCTTCCTAAGAAAAAAAGCAAGACAATCAGGCATTTAAGCATACACCAGCAGTTACAAAGAAGACCTGGAAAAACATTAGCCAATTAGTTACCAGGTTCTCTAGATGAGGCTTCCAGCTTAACCTCAATCGACTTTTTATCATGAATCTGTTTCTCTAACTCTATTCTCAAATCAGCAATTCTAGAATTAGAAACTGCTGAAGATCTTTGGAAAACATCAACCAAGTCATTTTTTATACACAATTCCCTTTCCCTCCAAACAAGTGTATCCTTTTCAACCTGCAACTTACAGGGTTAAAAATAACGGTCAGCAGCAGAACCAAACCCACAAGAGAAAAACAATAAGCTTAAGGCAAAAACAAAACTACCGACCAGTTACAACCTGTAGTTTCTCAAATAAGGCCTGATATTGGAGCATCTCTGATTTTGACTTTTCAACTTGATTTCTCAACACAAGGAAGGTTTCAGAGGATGATATACACTTCATGTTCTTCAATGAATTCTGCAAACCAAAATCCCTATCTAGTCACTTCACCGACCAACTAAAGCTACAGTTTGACGCTTTTAGCACAAAATAAGCAGAAGCACTAGTAGTCTTAAAAAATCCAACCTGCAAATCGGACAACTGCTGCAAGATTTTTACCCTATCGTCATAAAGACCTTTTATTTCCAGTAATCTAGAAGAAGCTTGATCCTGGAAAATTAAAATTGATTAGCATGCTAATGTATATCAGATGAAGAACTCTCAAGGACGATCTGAAAGAAAAGGAACAGTTGACAACTTACTAGGAGTTTTTTAAGAGAAGACTCCATATCTCCAAGATCTTTTTGTTTATCTCTGACCTTGTCACTAGGGGCATGCTTACTTCCTAAGTTCAGGACAGGGAAAAATGCCCCTTTTGTAGCATCTCTCTCTGCTTTAAGGGTGGCCAGTTCGCTTTTATCTTCTTCCAATTTGGCAATTTCACTCTCAAGCTCCACTTTGATAAGCAAACAACAGCATTAGACATGACCGATACAAATGGTGACTTCGTTACAATAGAAGTCAATGTTAAATAGATATTTTTTTTTAGAACCAACAATAACCATTACCTTATGATGAATTGTCAAGAAACTGAGGAAATAATATAAGAACTTTGGATAAAAGCTGTAATTGGGGAAGATGGCCTCAGAAACCACATATATAAGTCTTTGATGATTAACTAATGAAATTTCAAGAGACAAAACACACAAATCCCACTAGATTATGTGAGAAGCAGTAGATTATACCACCCACCAAACTCTATGCACTATGCGATAATTCTGACAATGGAAGGTAAAAGTGCAAGGGAATATCTGTAGATTAGCAAAAATATATGAAAAGTTATCAGCAAGGGTGCATATGTATACACATACATACAGCCATGCATTCCCCTGAAAGTATTATCAGTAGCAGAATTCTGTCCAGAAACTAGTCTCGTTAAAATCTCAACAGAATTCTACCTTTTACATTATTAAGCTCAGCTTTACTTTTTGCATCACCATCTTGACACTTCTGTAATTGCCTTGCCAGTAACTTTGTCTTCAAATGAACATCAGTCAGTGACAACCTCAATTGCTTCACTTCTGACTCCAATTCATATGATGCCTTTTGTTTCCTTTCACCTAGTAAATATGAGTGAGAATGGAAAACTCAGAGTGAACTCCGAAGAAAAACAAGAGAGACAGTTCGCAAGCAAACATATGAGAGTAAATTCTTACAATCTCCTGGAAGCTCTTTTAAAGCTGTTGCACATAATGCACTCTTTAGAAGCCAAAGGCCATTAATATCAGCTATAAAATTACTTAAAATGTTCTTGACCTTCAGAGTCGTTGTTTCTCCATCTTTTTCCATCTCATTAATGCAATAACTAGGAGATGAACATTCAGTTGCACCGGTTTCTATGAGTCGACTAAGAAAAGCATCCTCTACAGGAGATCGTGCTCCATCTGACAAGCAATTTGAAACACCCCTATCAGGAAACAGATTTGCTTCAATAATAAAGTGCTAAAAGTTCCCAATCAGTACAAAAGAACCAGTTGTAATCTACAGGCTGCTCAAGTAGAGATCAACAAATGCTTAGCTCTAAACAAATTTGTGTTCAAATTAATCGTAGAAATGCTGGAAACAAATTCAATCAAATTTCTAACAGCAGCTAAATTAGTACACAAATACATACAGGCAGACAAGTGTACATAGACATGCATGCACCAAAAGTAGACTGCAATTTAGACAAACCAACACAGTATGTTTATGATAAAGAGATATAAATACGATTATTGAACAATTGCAGAGTAAGGATCCCCATTTAGAAGTAGAAAGTCCTGCTGCAAAACACATGATAACACGGCCATCCATAGTCTAAGATCTGGCAGAGCTCAACTTATAAGGAAGCTAAAACCTTGTGAACAAAGAACAAATCTGCAATTTGCAGTAGCAAAGTCAATTCTCACCCCTGGTAACAGGAAGAGGTTTGATGGCTTGATCAACAGTTGAGTCTCTTGTATGAGTTGCGCATGATTCCAAGCCAGTACCCAACTATCACATAGACAACAAGTCAGATCCTCAATAGTTGAATAAAATACAGCATGCTAAGAAAAACAAAGAAAACAAGTGCTCCTGTCCCACCAACAATTAACTACAACTTTAAGGAAATATCGGATTTCACATGCAAATAAACGAGCATGAAGCACCAAAAAGCATGCAATCCATGATTACCCCTTCCCAAGACTATTGACAGCTTTTACTGTCAAATCAAATGGCTGTTGTTTCTCCTTCAACTGATGGAACTTAATTCTCCAGTGCACGGTACTCGATCTTCTGATGTTGGACCCCGAACCTTGAGTGACAATTTGACTTAGTAATATGACTGATTAAGTGGATGAGTTGATTGAAATTAAGTTGAAAAATCAAGAATTAAAAAGAAAAAGTATGAAAATTTGAAGAATTTATAAAGGTTGACTTTTTACCCCTTGAGAGTTGACTTTTGATTTAGGCAAAATTTGAGAAAATGATCTACATGAAACTTGTAGATTATGTTAAGAGC
>JAOSBK010000008.1:16286088-16302902 GCA_027568895.1 Erythroxylum shatona
AGGAAATGGGAAAATGTCTATATAGTTTATATAAGACTAATTTATTAGTTAACTAGTGATACATATATACAATTATGTTTGTACATATATTGAAAAATTAGTTGGTTTATAATTATCCTAGTTAAAATGATCGGTCTAATATAGTTGTTAAAACCTTATTATTTATTAATAAGAATAATAACAATCAATATAGAAAAATCATCTCCTACACTCTGGCATATTCTTCCTCCACCATCATCATCTCCCTTAACTTGGATTTTATGTAAATACCATAAAATTTTATTATCTAGATAATGGCTCTTAATTCATGTAGCATTGATAATGATATTAACAAATCAAGTTCAAGAAAGGCTTTCTAAGCTAGAGCCCAATAACTCAATTGACCATATTATATCAACAAATGGTTATATTGTTTCTTGGAAATAAAAGGATATGGATTTTGTGAAAAGAGTGATGACTTTATGGGAAATCAATAAAAATGTTGCATAAATTGAAGTTAATAGATCTGTACTTTTATGCATAGTGCAAAACTTGATAACATTACAGGCTTGGTTTCAAAAAGCTAAAGGAAATAATATTAAGAAGTTGTCCCAAAGGTTGAAAGTATTTTTATAATATAGAATGGGAAGAAAAAGAAGAGTTCATTATGCATAGTGAGAAGTTAGCTGTAACTTATAGGAAATGTAGATTCTAATGTTGTTTGCACTCATAGAGGTGGTTTTCAACGGGTAAATTAGATGAATAATTAGGAATTTAGAAGGACTAACTACACTAAGTACCAAAGTATATAAAAATACTCAAAATCCAAGTTAAATACAATGTAAAATTATGCTAAGAACATTTACATATGCAACTTGAATCACTTCACAATAATGATATTTTGGATCTCATGCAAACATGCTCATATAATCATTTAACGAATTATAATTATAAGGAAAATCAATAAAAAATAATAAATGTAGCTTGCATTGTAGTTCATATGCAAGAAAAAGAAGGCTAAGGTTTAAGTTAACAAAGGGAGATCAAAACTTAAATGGTTACCCTAACTTCCCTTATTATTTTAATGTATCTAGTCCAATGATATATTCTCAACATGCATAAAAAACCAAGTTGTAAAAGTACCAAACTTTGTGACAATCACTCAATTTAAAAAATGGAGCATAAAATTTGAATGCTTATAAGCTTAAAAGCTCACAATTTCAAATAACATGTATTGGACCATATTTCATTTTTCAAAAATCAATCATCATAAACAATTAATCAATATTTAGTAGGGAAGATCTCAACCATTCATGCATGTTTTCCTATTGCAATTCAATCTAAACCAATGAATCATGAATAACTCAAATAATTCAAAGACAATTTTCAAAAGAAATTGAGACGCCTAAAAAGATAAGTTAACAAATTAACAAGAAATAAAGCAAGCTTTCATTTAGCTAAAATTATAAAAGTAAGAATACTATCATCAATGATATTCTTCAGCGATTCTTAGTAACCCCCGAAGATGCATGTAGGCTCACCCATTAACTCATTCCCTAATATAAATCAACTTCATCTTCACACATTAACAAAATTTTCAAACAAGAGGCATTTCATCAAACACCTAAAATGCATCAACAATTCATCCTAACTTCAAAAGCAAATTTGAAAATTTAACCTTATAACACTAACATTTCAACCTTAAATGTTGTTATCTATTTACAAAATACTCAAACATATGAAACAAATTACTCAAACATACTTAAAAATACTCAATTAATCAAACCACGGTGGAACCCAACCTTCACGAAAATGCAACAAAGGTGGGGAGAAGACCACAACCTTCCGGCGCACCACCAACCGACAACAATGCACCGGAGAAGAAGACGCAACTAGGAGGAGAAGAAGAAAGAAGGAGAGCCAAAGGGCGGGTGGTGAAGGCTATTTGGCTTTGTACCAACAACCAAATTATGAGAATTGCTACTTTCCCAGATGTTGAAGAGTCTCGAAACAGATAACTGCCCAAGAAGTGATATACAATCCAAAAGAGTTCCAGAGCACCAAATTCTCATAAATACTTAAAAGAAGGTAAGAGATTTCACAAGAACTGACATACAATCGAAAAGAGTTCCAGAGCACCAAATTCTCATAAATACTTAAAAGAAGGTAAGAGATTTCAGTCATTTCCTGCCTATTCTATCACATGAAAATATTAGATTCAGCAACATGTTAATGTTCTTGCAACTCCACCAAGGTCAGTAATGGCTCTTTTTCCTCAGAAGCCATACAAGTCCTTCAACAATATGCTCATTTTCTCCTCCGAGAGGAGTGTTGGATGCGAGAGTAGTGTCTTGAGTACTTTTCAGTTCCACCGATATATGAATTAATTGTAAGATTTCGAAAGCTCTAATAAGTCTACCTTAAATCTCTTGACGTATGCTTATTTACCCGGTGTTAGAAACAACCAAGATTTAAAAAAAAAAATCAGGCATTTGACCCTTTATATGGGATTTTTTGTCAATACCAGTGTGGGGCTGATTCTTGGTTGCAAGTTCTCTTATTTCCATTAGCTTTCCATAGAGCCCTAGGCAACTGCACTCTTAGAACAACAAATTAGAGGAACGTTTAGGATACATGGAACTTGGACTCGGGCAGAAGATCATAAAGTTTCTTGGCTAATTACCAGCAAATGAGGCCTCGGATGATTTATATTAGGTCACATGAAGATTAAAATTTACAATAATGATGACTATTATAGTTGAAGACAACTACCATTTAAACACTTACCAGTTACCACAAGTGCAATGACTTCCATGTTGTGTTTTTAAATCACCACTAGAAGCCCACATCAACAGCTAATCAGAAAATGATAGTACCACATTGTATAACGATACCTGTAGTCATAGTTTACACGGAGTACAAACAAATAAACAAAAGTTTTGACAGTTTTTCATACTTTACGAACAACGCCAGATGCTAGAAAAGTATAGCCATAAAAGAGAAAAAAAATTGTTAAGACACTCCAGTTGGGTGAGGTGCAGTAAAGTGGGGTTCAGGTTCACTTTGCTCGTTGTAGAGGTAATTGCATTTTGCAATTGAATGGTTTTGAGGATAGCTGAAAAAAAGTAGACCGGATTCAAATAAGCTCATTTATAACAAAGACATCATAATCTTAATTAAGACAATATTTTGAGTCATATCTTTATATATAACTCACTTTATAATATAGAATTACTCATGAATTTCTACCAGCAATTTCGATCCCCAACTCTGCTCATTGTTGCAGCAATTGCAGCTTTTTCGTTTCCCCTGAGAAACAACTTCTAAATCCTGTAAACCACAAAATTTGCAAAACTCATACCCTGATTATCTGAAAAGTCCGTCAATTCATCAAAAGATAGCCTAACAAGATGTATTAATCTGCACTTCTCTTGTTTCACCAATTGACTTCATTTCGGTACTTCTGCAATTTACAGTTCAGGCAACAACATCAACACAAGGAAGGAAAAAAAAAAAAAATGGAACAGTTCTTGGTGGATCTATCTTTTTCAACGGCAGCCAATAACACGTTGGCCTCATGAACTTTTTATTTGTTGCTTGAAGGTTTTGACAGAATAGCTCATCAGCAGCGGTAGGTATTGCTAATAAGTGGCCAAGGTCTAACTGACTGATTAAATTACTATCAAACTTTCAAGGCTTGCAAAATCATATTTAAACATATAAGCCTTGAGACACCAAATCACTTGGATGGAATAAGGAGGAAGGGGTAAGGAAATGGAAGGAATTTGTTGTTGATAGGAAAGCAATTGCTACTTTTGTAGTATTGAAGGAAATGAAAACCGATCCTCAATCTCTTTCCCTTTATAACATTCCTACAATTTGAATGTCTGATCATGTGACGGACCAAAGAGAAGAAAGATGAATTACTCTTTGTTCCTGACATAACATTCCCTTTCAAATAAACAACTACGATAAACAGCCTAATTCTATATCAGCCTCAACAGTACCTCCAATTAGTCATATGTGTACATTTTTAAAGCACTGGCCTTTCATTTTCTAACTAAAGGCAGTGAAAAACATTGTCAAATTCGTTATCCTCTCATGTTCCACTATCCTGCAACCAAATTCTCAAGTTCCCTACTTTAGACAATTTCCTTCCCAACTTGATTTTCTTCGGAAGATCGCAAGAGAGATAAGTCTTGAGCATACAGGAGCACCTGATACTAAGACAATATCAGGAACTTTATCAGAACCCACTAATATGATATATGATACATCGATACTGGCTTAAGATATCAGACCCATATAGCAACTAATTAACGCATACTATCATCATGTTTTTCTATACCCAGGTACCAAAGACGCCAAAATTCTTGTCTTAACTAAAACCTTCCTCCAAAATCAGAGCTTTTAGTCATAAGAGGATAATAATTAAGCTGTACTTTGTTATTCAATGTCCTATACTTTGACAATGTGTAGAGCTTAACTTTTCCCTTGAAATCCTATAAATAATTGTGTAACTACCAGAGTTTGTCTTGTAGAATATTTAGTCCTCAAAATTAGGAGTTAGTTTCCTATTTTGTAGATATTAGGAAATCAATCTTTATTGTCCTTATTATGTTAATATTTTAGGTGATAGTTTTTAGTTATGTAGAAGTGTGTATATATATCATGTACCAATTCTGATTTCAAATAAGAAGATTAATTCTTTCAAAATTTTCATGGTATCAGAGCCTAGGAAACTCTAGTCATCATCTTCATATTTCGACATCCTTCTTGTTCCATAATTCTCAATTTTTTTTCAAAAATCTCTATTTTATCACTTTTCTCTTTGAAAAACAAAATCTGAAATAGCAAATGAAGTAGCCAGTTCCGTCTATGAGATATCTTCTCCTTTCAACCTAAATCTAGTCCAATCCAATTATGGGGATTCTAGAATATCTGAGAATCTGTCTCTTCTAATCACAAGTCATAACTCAATGGATAGAACTATATTCAGTGGTCCCAATCTGTCCGGATGTTCATTTGTGGTAGAGGAAAAGAAGATTACCTAACTAGGGAAGCTCCAATTCCTAAGAAAATTGATCTGAACTACAAAAAGTAGAAGGTTGAAAATCATCAAATCAAAGTGGAAGGGTGAAAATCATCAAATCATGTTATGGCTCATAAATTCCATGAACGTGGATATTGGTGAAATTTTCTCCTATATGAAACGGCTCAAGATATTTGGGAGGCAGTGAGAGAAACTTACTCCAGTTCTAAAAATACTTCAGAACTCTTTACGACGGAGACGGTTCTTCATGATCTTTGTTAAGGAGAATTAACAGTAACGTAGTATTTTAATATTCTAATTCGTCATTAGTAGCAATTAGATATGTTTGAGTTTTATGAGTGGAAGTGTCTGGAGGACAATGAATTATATCGTAAGATAGTGGAGCAAAAAAGAATTTTTAAATTTCTGCTTGGTCTGAATAAAAGTTTAGATGATGTTAGAGGAAGAATAATGGGAACAAAACCTCTTCCAAGTCTATTTGCTTCTATTTTGAGTCAATCTAGTGTTAATAAAGACAATGAGATCATGATGTGGCACTATTGGTTAAGACATCCTAATTTCTTATATCTTGGAAAGTTATTTCCCCATTTGTTCATCAATAAAAATTAAAAAATTTTCAAATATGAGATATGTCAACTTGCAAAGCATGCTAGATCTGTTTATCCAGGAATTTCTTACTAACCATCAAAACCTTTTACCCTTATTCATAGTGATATTTGGGGACCTTCACAAGTCAAAAACATTGACAAAGCAAGGTGGTTTGTGATTTTTGATGATGATCATACAAGACTTACTTGGTTATTTCTTATGAAAGAAAAATCTTGGGTTGACAAAATATTCCAAGCTTTCAATACCATGGTTCAAACTCAATTTGTTCCAAAATCCAAATCCTAAAGTTTGATAATGCTAGAAAATATTTCCACTATGTTTTGGGAGAATTTCTATCTAAGCAAGGGATAGTCCAAATAAGTTTATGTGTCCATACTCCATAACAAAATGGAGTCGTGGAGACGAAAAGTAGACATTTGTTGGAAGTAGGCCGCTTCATCATGTTCTCCACCAACGTACCAAAATACTAACGGGGAGAAGCTATCCTTACTTCAGCATATCTCATCAATAGGCTACCATCTCGAGTTCTCCAACTTCAAACACCTCGTCAAGTATTAATATCTTTCCTCGTGCCTAGTTTCTATTATCCAATCTGGCTCCAAAGGCATTTGGATGCTCAGCCTTTATTCTTGTCTATCCACACAATAGAAGCAAACTTGATCCACGATCCACAAAGTGTGTCTTTATTGGTTACTCCACAAATAAACAGGGGTATAAATGTTTTTGTCCCACTACTCGAAGAATGTTTGAAACCATGGATGTTACATTATTTGAAAACAGTTCTTTTTTTCCAAGACTAAAATTTAGGGGGAGACCACAGTATAATTTTAATCTTGGAGTTGGGATTCCTTGCTTGAACAAAATTTCTCACTTGCTCCAAGTCATCAGTCACCAAACTCTGAATCTATTACAAGTCAACCTACGTTTCCAGGTCAGCCTACATTTGAACATCCCTCCTTAAATCCAACTTGTGAGTCAATTCCTTTTGTACCTAATTTGTCATCTTCGCCAGTGTGTGCCAACAAACTTGCGCCTCAATCAACAACTAAGGAACTACAGGTTTACTCAAGAAAGCAGAGGCAAGCTCATAAGGAGGTTGAGTTCATGTCACATTTCAAACATGTCTAAAATTCTGAATCAAATCCAACAACTGTAGATAGTCAGACAGCAGGAAAGAATGAGTAAGAGTGGAAGGAGATTCAAACAGAAGAAGATTTGGAACTACCGTTGCCCTAAGGAAAGGTACTCAGACATGTACTCAACATCCAATTAAAAATTTATTTCCTATAGGAATTTGTTAGGGACTTATCGAGCATTTCTCTCAAGGCCCCTCGTCATCCAGGTTGGAAACAAGCAATTCAAGAGGAGATTAGCGCTTTGGAAAGAAATGGTACATGGTCTATTACAGATCTTCTACCAGGAAAGAAAGCAATAAGCTACAAATGGGTGTTCACTGTGAAGTACAAGGCATATGGAAGCATTAAAGGCTTAAGGCGTGGTTGTTTGCCCGGGGTTTCACCTAATTCTATGGAATTGATTATCAAGAGATGTTTGCTCTAGTTGCGAAACTTAATACTATTCGGATACTTCTGTCCTTGGCTGCAAACTTAGACTAGTCATTTCATCAATTGGATATCAAGAATGCATTTCTAAATGGGAATCTCGAAGAGGAGGCCTACATGGAGATTCCATCTAGGATCCAGAAGAATCATCATAGCGAAAAGGTGTGTAAACTGTTGAAGTCTTTATATGGATTGAAGCAATCTCCAAGAGCATGGTTTGGACGATTCTCAAAGTCAGTAAAAGGACACAGTTTTACCCAATGCCAAGCTAATCACACATTATTTATGAAGCTTTCCTCGGTAAATAAGTTGGTTTCACTTATTGTCTATGTGGATGACATCATTCTAATTAGAAATGATGTAGAAGAGATAGCAAGGATCAAATAGGCATTGGCTGAAGATTTTGAAGTCAAAGATTTTGGTCCTCTTTGGTACTTTCTAGGAATGGAAGTGGCTTGATAAAAGAAAGGTGTATTTGTTTCACAATGCAAATATACCATATACTTACTAAAGGAAACTAGTATGCTTGGCTGTAAACTAGCAAATACTCTAATGGACTCCAAGAAAAAGCTCAGGCGTGAAGAAAGAGTCCTAGTGGATAATGGGAGATACTACTGTCTAGTAGGAAAACTCATATATCTTTCCCATACTTGACCAGACATTGGTTTTGCAATGAGCACAATTAGTTAGTTCATGAACAATCCGATGGATACTAGGTTCTCAGGCATCTAAAGAGGACTCCTAGAAAGTGGTTACTATTTAAAAAACTGACTACTGAGATGTAATGTTATAATCTTATGCAGATTGAGCAGGGAGTCAGATAAATAGCAGATCAACTACAAGTTATTGTTCCTTTGTATGGGAAAATCTTGTGACTTGGCAAAGTAAAAAACATTTTGTCGTCTCCCAGAGCAGTGCTGAATCAGAGTTAAGAGCACTTGCATTTACTATTTGTGAAGGGATATGGATCAGGAGAGTAATGGTAGAATTGGGTATAGAATTTAAAAAGACTGTGAAGCTCAAATGTGATAACCAAGCAGCCATCGATATTGCAAAGGATCCAGTTCATCATGATCGAACAAAGCATGTTGCAATTGATAGACATTTCATTTCAAAGAAGATAGAGAATTCTGAAGTACAGGTAATATACACTCCAACTTGGGAGCAGTGTGTAGATATTTTAACGATGCTCCAAAATGCTACGGTTTGGAGTATATACAACATGTACAACCCAACTTGAGGGGGAGTGTCGAATATTTAGTCCTCAAAGTTAGGAGTTAGTTTCCTATTTTGTAGACATTAGGAAATCAGTCTTTATTGTGTTACTATTTTATAGGTGATAGTTTCCTTAATTAGTTATGTAAAAATGTGTATATATATCCTGTACCAATTATAATTTCAAATAAGAAGATTAAATCATTCAGAATCTTCATGTCTAGCCATGGGAATATGGCCCATCCACATCTAAGCAAATCACCAAGTCAACAAAATCTCTTAAAATCCACACTCTAGCTATTGGTATTAGAAATTAACCACTAAGAAAATAGACAAAAGGAGATTACACCACTCTGTTGCTCTTATAGCAAGAGAGTTGGTCAAAATGCATGATCTATATTGCTCAAAATGATGCTCCAAAATGCTACAGTTTACATTTATAGTCTATCCTACTCTAGTTAGAATACTCATGTTACCAATTACATCTTTCCAGGAAAACTAAACGTACAAAACAAACATCATCTCTTCTAACCCAAGGGAATTGATTATCTTTATTTTCTCATAGAAGCAATAATGTGGTTGTGGTTCAGACTGTTACCACAATTTAACGCAATTGTGACCACATTTCTCATAGTTGCGCCGATATAATTCATAAGCAATCCCAATCAGAGTCTAAAATGTAGCTTGTAATTTAAACTTTACATAGATGCATTGAAACCCGATGCATGCTACAACAAAAAATTTGTAAACAAAAAGCTTACCACTAAGTACACCATATTTTCTTCACTAGTAGTACTAGGTAATTTCTTATAATATGCATTGTTGGTGAAAAAATAGGTCTAAACTATTTAACAAAATTTTAATCAGAAAATTAGCTGGCCTTGAAAGTATAGGATGTTCTCTGGACCTAAAACAAACCACTAATTTGTAAAAGAGAATAAACTTGCATCTTAAGTTGCCTTAGACATATCCATATACGAATACTTCAACCTACCTGAAAATGAAACTCCAAGCACTAAATATTGCCTCTTTATTGCATCAGACATAGTTTGCATTACTTGCACTGCTATAAGAATGGCTAACCTAACCGTGATTACTCCAAATTCATATTTAATTAGATTATCTCTGACTTCTTTTGCAAAATGAACAAAAACAATTACACTTAGAACACAATAATAAACTTATGCAAATAAATGGATTTGTTGTTATCGATCTAGAGCAAAAATTCAACAGATAAACAAAGTTTCAATCAAGAACTACTCAAAATCTTTCATCTAATGTTTGTAGTGTTGTAGACTTTCCTAATTCATGATACAAAGACAAAATGCTCCTATTAAATTCCTTGCCCAATTTTGAGAAGATATGTTAGGAGAAGCAAGTGACATATACTAATCTTCATAGCCTTAAACTTTTGTATCTTTGTGCACTTATCTGCTTTATTATTGTTTCGGTGTCTATATTAGAAATTGGCTTAATTATAACTCTTTTGGAACCTGAACATCATGCAACGTTCGTTTTTAACTTGCAATGGCTGCAATGTTTTAGTCCTATGTTCACAATCTGAAATTGTCAGTCATATCCGTCATAACTGTATAGTATCACCTTCTATATGTTATCCAAAACATTATCAATACATAAATGCTTCCAGTTCTTTTGCTTATTTGCTGAATTGAGATGAGTGGCATATGGTAGCAAATGGAATTCTTTGACTCCATTTAGAGGTGTCAAAGAGGAACAAATGGTTTCAACTTGATTTGGTGAAAACTGGAAATAGATTGCTACTTCCATGCTAATTCTGAACTGCTAGCTGAATTACGTGAATTACATTTTTATTGGGAAAAATGTAAATTAGAAATTCTCAATCTATCTCTTGTGATGTTTTGAAACACTTGTAATAAGATCTTATTCTAGAAATAGATTCAAGATTGCTTTCAACTACTAATTGCCTTTAGACCAACAATGAATATGCTGTTGAAGTTAATGTTCTTCAGTCAAACTACTTATAAACGTGCTCAACACAAACCCATGTTTAGCAATGAATTTGATTTACCAGAGCTACATTCAGAATTCAAGTCATATGTGTTAACTGGTAATATTATATGAGGTATCACTGATCATAACAGATTCCTTCATCTGATTCTCAAAAATGAAAATCAATTATCTAGTTTTGTACTTTTAAATATATACCCTAAGGGCTCATCTGATTCTCAAAAATTAAAATCAATTATCTAGTTTTGTACTTTTAAATATATTACCCTAAGTGCTCAAACTGCCCAAAATATTACCATATTATCATGAATCATGAAGAACCATGTACCAATAGTAAAAAAACTCAACCAATGTGTTAGATTGCTTCTATACATCCCCCAAATCAACTCAGCTACGCTCTACATGATTAGTATTGTCCATTCTATGTTTGCTATTTTACTTGTGGGACATATATTCCTCAACAAACTGTTCTTAATTCCCATTCATCCAAAACTTCTTAATTCTGCACTCTGGTGTATGAGGTTTTGAGAGAAAGAAACCTCAGGAGATTCAAGCACACGCAGACCACTTGACAACACTTTAAAGTGAACACTATGCAGGCTATCAAGGAGCTACTCTGGTGACACTTCAGTGAAGCTAAATTCTCCACACATTTAACAAACAGATGGGGCTTATAATATGAAGAAACAAGCTTATTAAGCTCCTACATGATGATCGGTTGATAGGATAATTGGTTCCCAGATTTCTTTTAAATACCAATATAATCTACTCTCCCTTTGGATCAGTCATGATGACAATACTTTGTAAGGCACTGCCTTTTTTGGAATAAAATTACTTTAATTTCCAAAGAAACAAAAATCCCCATCCATCTAGTGCATCCGCCACCTATAGTACCGAAGTACTTGTATTGCAAACAAACTACCCAAGTTTTATACGTTTCCCTAGAAAGCCTATCCAACAGTCTTTCATTGGATATACTGCGCTAAGCAAGGAAGACAAAAGCAAACAAAGAAAATAACATTTGATTCCTATTTAACAATTGAAATATAAGAATGATAAAAAAAAAAGGCCAACGTATTCCCTGCAAATTAAAAGAATGCACAGTGGGACACCAACCTTCCCTATCTTGTAAAACAAATCTGGAGCAGTTTCAATATCTAGTAGCTACTCAGCCCCTCCTAAAACAACCTATGATTGTCATATCTTGTATGAACATGAACTCTAAAAACCATCAGGGACTAACTCTACTGGTTCAACCAAAGTTCCTCAACCAACAATGAACATCGATTCCTGGGACCAGTATAGACTTAATGTAATAGGTCGTGAAAACAAACAAACCTACCACATTAAGGATTGAAACTATTTATGGCAGAAAATTGAAAGGTATATATGTGCCACATTGCACTTGAGGCCAAAGTTTCAAATTGCGAAATTGCATAATATTCTGTAGGTTACGGTATATTACAATATTTGTAGATACTGGTGATCGCAATTACGACCAATTGTGTTAATGATTTGGAGCAGCTGGCAATTTAAAACATTGCTTAAGACACTTTGAAATTAAACTCAATCAAAAGGTAGTAGAATCAAATGCTTTAAGCAAATTACTAGCGGAAGGATCCTCTATAGAAGATACATATCAGAAAGGCTATGTCTAGTTTGTGGCTTTAAATACTATCTGATATTATAGAGAGACAAAACGCCAACATTAAGTGACATCAAAATAATAAAATATGTAAAATAAAAGTTGAAAACACCTACCTCAAGAAACAATTTGATTTATTGACATTCCATGGAACATTTCTACTCGCTCTCCAAAGCGATACTTGTGGCCTTGATTCCAATACCAAATAGACAAATCTTTGCAAGACACAATAAAGGGATCAGATAACATAAAATATGTGCCATATTATTCCTAAAAGAATCGCTTTTTTCATACTCTATCCAGAAAGTTGCACACAATAAAAATTAACAAAAGGTTGCAGAAAGTCGACGCTGGATAGAGCTGAGGTGAAAACTTATCTAAATTGCCATAAATTTTCCGGTTTCAACGGAAGAGTAACTTCAAAATATCTGTTAGCTGCTCAAGAAGAAAATAATGTTGTGGTCTCCTTTTCTGCAGTCTACAATACAGATTAGAAGTACCTTTTATCTTGTTAGTTGATGAAAAAAGTTCACTTATCGCATCATCATAAGAGATGTGAGAACTTCCTTTGACAAAGAAAAAGAAAATTAAGACAATTGCACAAGTACTAACCCATAGTTATTTGGACAGTTAAAGACGACAATGATTAAGAACTTCATTGGTTCTCTTATGATCCTCTGGTTGTGACAAACGATTTGACGGGATCTGAAGGGATTCATATCCATATAGTCAAATTCAAGCAGTGGAAGAATTAGAAAATTGACGTTGAATTGACAGTGTTTGAAAAGAACCACCACGAACATACCCTAATCTGGAAGTCTTTTGTGCGCTCAAAACATCAAATCAATTTAAGTACACATGGTAAGAGGAATAAGTATTCGGAAAGAAGGTTGTATATCACTTTCAATACTCACTTTCAATTAGTGCACCACATATGTGCTTCCAGAGATCTCAAAACAATTACTAGAGACAGATTGATCCCTTTTATACTCGTGGCACAAGCTTGCTAGTAAACAACCCTATTCTACCTTATAGTAGGGTTTTGAAACCGTAAGCAGGAAAGCCCATCCAAACAGTACAAGGTACGAGGTTCTTGATAGATTCAGGTGAAAACAAAGTAAAACTTCAGAAAAAATCTCGAGTATGTTACAATCGCATGCGTAAATAAAATAGAACGCAAATGCAAAGATGAAGATAAAGATTATGAGCATGAAGCTATGTGAAAAAGGAAGGGTTTTACAAGTGCAGGACCATGCTAAACTTAGACAACGTGAATGGTCCCATGCTACTACACTGTTCTGCCGCTAAATTATACTGTTTTCAGGCGTGCCTAGAAAGCAAACACCATAAAAAACAACGCTTCAAGCAGTTAAATATAATTAAACACGAAGATTAAACTATACTTAAAATGAATGTTTCAAATGAGTGAAAATGAAGGCTGACGGATACTCCCCCAGGTTCTGACTTCTGAATGCTGCCTGCTCTTCATTTTTCCCTGATCTACGTCCTGACTGGTTGCTACACAAAGAAAAGAGAGAGGTTTGTGTCTAGTATGGAACAAAAGCAGCCTAAGCAAGTGACCTGAGAAAGAGATCTTTGCAATTTTTATTCAATGCAGATATATCCGATATACACAATAAAACACATGACTGGTTTGTTACATAAAGAAAAGAGAGAGGTTTGTGTCTAGTATGGAACAAAAGCAGCCTAAGCAAGTGACCTGAGAAAGAGATCAAACTCCGGGGCTGGAAGCTGACAGAAAGAGAAGTGAGCACGCAAAAGCAACCGTATAGTTTTATACCAATGCCTCTGTGTGCTCACTCTCTTCTGTCAATTTCTATATATGTCCCAGAAGATGAAATGAGAATTTTATATTCTTTTTGGAGGATTTCCAGGAAGAGATAATCCCAATCATGAATTGGAAGGAATCACAAACTGTATAGAAGCATGAGTCAGATCTGAGAAGAAACTGGAACGATTTAACGAAAAGGACCAAGAGCCTAGGATCCAAACTATTTTAAGCTAAAGAAACAAGCTTTGAGGAAAATTTTAGGGTTTTCATAGGGACCATGATAAACTAGAGCCCCCAGAAATCCTTAAAACTCCAAACATCCCACATTCACTAGAATGAATCATCGTCATCACCACTGCTTGTCTATCTCTTCACTTGTAGCCTTCTCTGTATCACTTCTCTCTCTTTCATGCAAGACGTACAGGTGTCGGTGACATATACACCAGGTGTCCTTTCTTTATCTGAACAAATCCAACAGGACGCGCAACCACGGAACATAAATATGAAGGAGATAAGGGCTAACCAAAAACAAAATCAGAAAGAAATATATATCAGAGGCCAGGCCACACAACATGAAGATAGAAAACAGGAAAAGTCAGTATGTGAGTCTGTGAGAGGAGAGAGAGCACAGCTGGGCGCTGATAAAAAAAATGGAACTTTGCATATGGCATGTCGTAAAAATTGGAACTTGGATTTGGTTGGATATTTGTTGGTGGTGTTTTGGGGTTCTTATCATGACTTATGGGTGGGGCCGACAGAAACTTTTTTTTTTTTCTTTCTATTTTTCTAGTCGAGAAGGTGGAGAGATGTAATATAAGGGAAGGGTTCAGTGGGGATGTGATTGGTTGGCTGAGATTGTTTGAGGGTACGTTTTGCTATCATCAGCCTGATGACTTCTGATTTATTCATAGCCGTGTGATTTGACTCCTTTTCAACCCTATTCCCTGCCGTCCGATTCATGCTTTGCTTCGATGGATAGTGCTAGTAGCTCATTTCTCTAGATGCTCTCCCTCTCTCTCTCTCTGTTTTCATCTTGGGAATTGGGCCTTCATTATATATGATAGACTGCATCTTCTGGGGAAGCATGTTGCTATCTACTGGGTCTGGCTCCTTCTCTCTCTCTCTCTCTCTCTCTATGTTGTCCACACTTTGTTTGTTTCGCTTATAACCGTCAATATAAAGCACCAAACGTACAGAAGGTCAAGTTATGTCGTTGGTTTTGACCACTTCTTCTTTGGGTTAAGTCCTATGTTTTTCCAAGTTCGTTTTTGGACCAGCAACTTTCCCAGTTTGCATTAATATAGAATAACATTATGATGTTGTTACCTGCCAATATATTGGTGTTCCTTTTTAAGTACATGTCATCTCCATTTTATTTGTGGGTTAGTTAATGGTAAATCTTTTTCTTAATATTATGCGCAAGTTTTCCATATTAATCATCCTCGTTCATATCTTTGTATTGAATGGATAATTCATCGTTCCTTGTCAGTCAAGAACTCTAGTCTAGACATAAAACCCTATGTAGGAGTTAGCTTATAGCCTGGTTCATGTTGCATTAGTCAATGATTTGACCTTGTTAACACTTACATTATGTCATACTTTCATCTAATTAGTGATAATCGGGATTTATTTAATTCTCTTATTTGCATATACTATTTTTTCCAATTTTTTAATGTTTAGACGACTTGAACCATGTACAGCCATGAAGCACTTAGGTGATGGTGAAAGTCAATTGAACCAGAGGATTCTTGGTTATTTTTAGCTATTATGCGTATACCAAAATAAAAGCAGAAGTAGAAAGTCACTAAGCAACTCAATCGTCCACCAAGGTAAAACGACGGAATCGGTGTACAAGTGTGCCTTTTCGTTTCAAGGATGCTAGTGCTACCCTTCTTTGTAATACATACAATATTGTTTAATATATAAGGGGTAAGCACATTGAAGGTGTAATATTAAAGGGCATAAGCAGAGGAACAAACCCCGAAAAGACGGCTGCCTTTAGAGTTGCTATGAATCTATACATTTAATGTGGGCAGTCTTGTCGGCGGGGACCAATCGCACTTTAGTCTTGAGTGACTAGTGTTCTTTTTTATGGTATTTTTCATTGTTCTTTATTTTTGCCACGTTCGTGGATAAGAGAAAAATAAAAGGGGACCATATTTGATATATATACCAGATAATAAAGTTGCGAAATGTGACAATGAAACTAGAGTGTAAACAAACCATCGATACTTTAGCCTATCATATTCAAAAATTTTAAAATTAGAATAGAAAATTTAACCCAAATTCGAATAAATCTGGTCCAAAATATTTTTAAAAAATTTTAGCATTTAATTAAGGCTAAATTAATCTGTAATTAAATTATATTTAAACTTGCAATTAAGAATTTAAATTACGATTTGGATATTTGTAAATGATCATAGTTAACTTTATTTACTTTTTATGTTTATTAATAGAATAGAAGTTCCAATTTATTATATACATTTTTTTAAATTACTAACGTTCACGTGTAAAGGATGGAATATTTATGAAATATTACTAGCACATTTATGATCCATTCTTCTTGGATTCGTAGGGATTAACATGCTTTTGGTGCACTAGTTGAGAATTTGGGACGGTGTTGGGTCGTTTAATATTCGAAATTCCATCCAATTGTGATTACAGATAAAAGATGAGAAGTGGAAATGATTGAGCTATTGCATGATTATTTTACTTTTCGATACAACATTATGATTATTTTCTCTAGAAAAGAAAAGGCAAGAATGATTTACGATAAATATTAGAACCTGTTCTTTTTTTTCATTTAAAAAATGTCCCTTGTAATTAGAAATGTGTTTTAGTATTTAGAAAGCATTTCTTCTAATTTGACGTTTTGTTTTCATTTCTAATTTAGTTCTTTATCTTGTGACTTTTAAATGTTATGTTTTTATACTCGTACTTAATTTTTCTACATTTTTATAGTGTTTTAGA
>JAOSBK010000008.1:16314571-16333372 GCA_027568895.1 Erythroxylum shatona
TCTATCTCCCTCAACTGTAATACAATCAGGTCTGCCTTCAACTCTGCTTGATCAATCTTAATCGAGCACCTCTTGCAAACCTATTCTAAGACAATAATATTACCTAGAGGTGTACTCACCTCTAGCCCATGTTGTAACAATTCCCTATCACAATGCAGTCTACATGCTAAATGTGGTGCGATAAAGGAGTGTGTGGATCTTGGATCTAACAGTACAAATGCCTCAAAGTCATAAATAAGAAGCGCACTTGCTACTACATCTGGTGAGTCTTAGGCCTCCTACCTGGTTATAGCATAGATCCTGGCCTAGGACTACGGTTGGTTGCCCTATTCCTCAATCCTCATGGAAGAACTCCCAGCTCTCTCTCTGCCTCTACCTCGGCCTCCTTATCCAGATCCACCACCTCTGCTCTGCTGGACTGTCGTATTACTCCCAGATCGCCCACTGACAGCAGACTGAGTTCCCAAAGTAGCTGGGCAATCTCTAATCTAGTGGTCCCTGGAGCCGCATCTAAGACAATCTCCAGTTATTCTCCAACACTCACCATCATGTCTCTTCTCACAATACTCATAAACTGGATACTGATTCTGAGCTTTTGATTAATAAAACAAAAGGCAACTTTTCATTAAATTGATGTTCTTTTATTTATGAATTGATGTCGATCTTAAATTGAATTAATAAAGTCCATGATACAAAATATAGCATGAAAGAAATCATCATGAGATCATGATAATGAGATTCCTATTATGTGCAATTATGTTAGTATCTAAATTATCCTTAGTGTAGCATCCCATCACTTGTGGGCAGGTTAGAATAGTAAATATGAGTGATTAATGAGAGATTAGAAATGCATTTTTGCATGCTCATGCATAATATGTCATACACATACACATGAATACTAAAATTGTTGCAAATGAAAATAATTGTACATGTATTCATGGATAATTCCGGGTATAATTGGATTGAGTTGAGTTAATTTTGAGAATTTGGAATTTTACCATATTGGAATTTTATTGATTAGTGGACTTGTAATATTTTTAAATTTGGTGTTGATTTTCAGAATTTATAGAGTATTATGGAAAATAAGGATAAGAATCGATGATATTTGGAGACATTTAGATTGTAAAGAGGAGAATTATGAGGGTTAAAGGAATCAGTTAAAAAAAGAACTTAGTTTAGGCTTAAACCTTACAAAAGTGACAAGTGTCACTAACTTAGTTAAGTGATTTTGGTAAATTGTTAGAAGTAAGTTATAGTTATCTAAGAGTTGAAAAGGGTTTAGTGTTATTTCCAGATACCGTTTTTGTAGCCACCTTTTTTCAAATTTCTTTCCAATACACAAAGTTGCTCACCAAAATCCTTCTGAGAGATTTCGTGTTTTTCCTTATCCCACACCTCTACCACACTGCTATTTGTCCTTTCTGCCTAAAAAAGCTAGAAGCTGGTCATTTTACACAATTGAATATGTGAAATTGCATGGAGTTTAGGGCTTGAAGATAATTGAAGATTTTGGAGTTTTCAACAAGTAAGTAGTGAATAAATCCTTTAGAGTTGGGGATTTATGAAATAACTTTGATGAATTACTGTCAGTTGCATAATCATGGCATCTACGTGTATATATTCATGAACACCGTGTTAATGGGATGAAAAATATGGATATAGTGTTATTTAGTATTTGATGGATTGTTAGTGATCAGGTGATGTAGAAATAATTTTTGGAGTTAGATAGAGTAATAAAATGGTGTAAGAGGTTAGTGTAGAAGATTATATATGAAAAGGTGATATGCTCTGTTTCTTTACTATGCGTGTATATATACATATGTATGTGTATACGTGAGTAGATGAAAGCTTTAGAGATGATCAAGAAAATGATTTTTGAGATGAAGAGTAGTTGTAAAATGATGTTCTGAGATGGGAATGAATGTATAAATAAAAGTTTGGAAAGAAAATAGAGAATATAGACAATAGTTGAAAATGCATAGAATGGTGGCAGTACATGAATAGGATAAACCATTGACTTTTGGCTTTCAATGATTTTTGACTAAATTTGTATATTTAGGGGTAGCGTGAAATTGGTAAATGAGTTGAATGAAATGGAGTAAAAAAGACTAGAAATAATAATTGAAGTGTTGGATTTTTGTAATGAAAGTCATCTGGAAAGTTACTGAAAATGAAGAGTAGAAAGTTAAATTTTTGATCTAAACTTCCATGAATTTACTGTATTGATTTAGGCAGATTTTGACAAAATTTCTTAATAAAAGTTGTATATCTTTCTTTTAGCTTTCCATTGATATAAAGTTTGCAAATTTTGGAGTGCTGGATCAAAAGTTATGGAGTTTAAAAGTTGAGATTTTGGTGGAGAAGAAGTGGAAATGACTTTTGAGAATTTAGGCAAAATGCACCATTGTGCTTATAGGTATAGTGACAATGTGGCTTTTTGAGGATGTTGGATTTTCACCATCGTGCATAAGCACGACAGTGACTTTGGTTCATAGAAGAGGGTCGATATCGTGCATTTGAACATTTCAGGGGTGATGAACATCCAACGGGTTTTTGCCTATATCTTCTTTGTCTGACCTCAAAATGACATGATACTTTAACCATTGGACTTAGAGACACTGCTATATCTCTCCACCAAAAATCATATCCATATGAAATGAATTGAGAGAGATTGAGTGATAAACGTGGGACGGGCCTGACTTGTGCTTTCACCCAAATTTTGTCTTTATCTGTCACACCCATGACTCTTGCACCTCATGTTCCTCTCACGCCCGTGACTCCTGAACCCCTATGACTTTCCTCTCTCATGCCCATTATTTAATTGCCCATTATTTAATTGCAAGACTCATGTTTATTTGTCACATCAAGTCACTGTGCTCTCTAATAGTGGTTGTGACTTGCTGTATACCCGAGAGCATTGTGCAAGCTGAACCATCTTACTTCTTTCAACTATAACTTCTTCTCTATACATTCAAATGACTTGATTCTAGAACCAATATATTCGTAATACATTATTCTATCTCTCCAAACAAACTTGTAGCATTATGAATTGATTTGAAAAAGTTTTATGAAATGAAAGTGTGGGAATCTGTTGGAAAAGTGTGAATAGGAATATCTTAATGAACACACTTCAGTATTTTGATTATATTTGGATTTGTTTATTACAAATGAGATTATTTTTATTTGTAGTAAACTAGATAAATAGGGATACAAATCATATGAAAAATTTAAATTGTGATTCTATCTCTAAGATGTTCAATTTCTAGCTAGAAGTTGTATATAGTCTACTATTTTGGATAAGAGCAGTACAAAAATGTTTGAGGCATATCTTCCAAATTACTGACCCAAATTGAGTGATTTTAGTGTCAATAGAAACATAAGACATAAAGGAACACTTTTATATAAGAGAGTATGACCAAATTACATTAGTTTCACCTTTTGATTAAACATGAACAGTAGACCCGAAAATGTGTCTAAGAAAAATCTGAAAGTAAGTCAATGAGAAATGAATTGTGATTTCAATGGTTTTAGTGAGATCCAAACCTAAGTAGAAATTATACTTAGATGAGTTTTGATATGAGAATGATTTTTTGAGGAAATCGATGGAAAGATATCCGAGATTGTCATGAACATGCATTGTACATAATTGATTTCATACATGTGCATTATTAAACACTCATGATTTTGCAAAGTGTGATATATGTGTATGATGTTTAATATAGAGGAGCAACTGGAACGTCAACCTCCAAACATTGATGGAACTTCCAGGCATTAGCTTCAGAAGCAACTTGTCAGTAATCTAGACGGTCTCACTTAATTATTTGTTTTCTTAAATTCTATTATAAATGATTGAATGAATGTGTTTTGATTATTGATTCCGGACAATGAAGGTTCGATAACTGTGATATTGGATTGGGATATTAAAGTGCTGCTTGAATGTGAATGTGAAGAACTATGTGCTTCATAATATGATTGACTGTGATAGATGCATTCCATACATGAATACACAATCAGATAATGGTAGTTATGACTAGAGTAGTCATCGATTAGAGCTTAAAACTCAAAGTGTGAAAAGAGCCTCGAGCTCAGAAAGTGATTAAGAGCCTAAGGCTCATTATGTAAAATGAGTCCTGTATTCTCATCGAATAAGGGACAGTTATCAATGAGCCTGGTATCCAAAATGGATACGGGATAGTTAAGCACTTGGTCACAACAATGTAACAATTGGAAAAGAGTCTCATGAGCATTTCATATGCATTTTTAACAAATATGTGGATTGTTTGAAATGCCAAATTGATTTGCTCTTAAATGTAAATGTGATATGTGTTCATTATGCAAAGTTGTGAATTATATGATATGTGAATTATTGTGTTGCATGAATTGAGTGAACCATCGATGATGGTTACCTCATTGAGTTTACAAAACTCACCAAAATTGCAACGATGTCTTTTCAGGATCGAGGGACGACTCTAGCTATTGAGAGGCTCTATTGTAGATTGTGATTTGACTAGAGAAGTCATAGCTCAAAGGTCGGTCAGCTGAAATTTTTGGATGGCTTAGATGGATTTGATATATATTTCTCTTTCATGTAGTTCTTTTGTACTAGGTTTTGTTGATGCCATATGAACAGAATGTAGTGATCGAACGTAGCTCGCCCTTATCATAGGATATGTACCGAAATGACCTTTGGGCGTCCCGGTGTGTACCCTGCGGTAAGGAGGTGCTACATTAATAATGTATACAGGTTCTATAATTGATTATCAATCTGATTTAGGCTATATGACCTTTTATTATTTCTAAAATGTTGTAGTTATGGAGTTTCTTAGTGCAATTTCTTTAGACTTTAATCAAAGAGTATATTACTTCTCATAAGATTTATGTTGACTAGACCTTTCAATGCAAATGATATTAAGGTAGCCTTACTTGCCCTAAACCCCAATAAAGATCTTGGAATTGATAGCTTTAATGCATTTTTCTTTTAGAGAACATGGTCTATAACCAAGGAAAAGGTTATAAAAGCTATCTAAGAGTTCTTTAAGCCAACCTGATCAAACACCTCCCAATTTATGCATATACTTTTAGTAATGGTTTACTTACCAATATCTCAAATCTAAAGGTATGTGATGGTACAGTAAAGTTCAATATAATTTGAACTAGAGGTGGAGACTATGACGACTTGGGTTGACTAAGTGGATTTACAAATGTGCCTTCACTTCTTTGCCTTTCTTTAAGCACTTCCTTAACCTGACACTGATATATGATGTCTATTCTCTTTGTCATTATGCCTTGAAATATAAAAAAGAAACACAATGCTCAAATAAGAGGGAGCATTCCACTTTAATCAACTTTCACAATAAAACAATCACGGGTGAAAAAGAAGAAAAATAATTAGGTCATAGCCAACCCACTTTAATGTGAGCATTTTTTAAAAATGGGTTTTAACTATGTAAACAACTCTAAATCAAGATTGAATGAAAAAAATTACCTTAATCTATAAAATAGAATGAATGAAGTATGAGAAATCCACTGTAATATGTTACTTAGAACCAAAAAAAAATTAAAACCTAAAAATCACCCTAATTATTTCAAAAGACCTAAGAAATGTGATTTAATCGCCCAAATTATCCAAATTAGCTCAACGTATCCTAACAAACAACGTAATCATCCAACCTAACCAAAACCAATTCAACAGACCCTAAAACATAAAATTTCATCATGATCAGTCAAATAGACATAAGAGATACGATTAACTCACCCTGTTTTGCCCAAGTCAATTTAGCAAATTTGCAAAACATGAAACCTTATGTTATTTAGTTACGTGTTTGAGAAAAATAAAGTTAAAGTGGTCGAGAGTGTCATCTAAACTAAAAGAATAGGTCACCTAGCTGAGAAAGGAATGGAGGAGAAGGAAAAAATGGGAGATTTATTGACTAAATGGATAATTTTAAAGAGGGATTAACGTAACACGAGCAAGCATATGGGCGGGTATCTACCTATGTTGCCCAATTTTAAGTTAAGATTTCAAAATACAAGTGTGTAAGAAGGATGTATTATGATAGGACGAAAATGGGCTATAATATAGTAGTGTTGTAGACTGTGTTCTTAACCAAAATTACAAGGAAAAAATACACAGACATGTTGCAACTTAACACGACCATATTAACATTAACAAAAAACTTACCTGACTTACATACATAGGTATGTTTCTTCTCATGTGAATCGCTTGTCACCATTTGTATAACTTGGTCAAAGACACGAGCATGTTTATAGCTATATAACTCTCTGTAACTTTCAAAACAAAATTTGTTCAAGTTAACATAAAGAAATTTTCATAATGTAAGAAAAAGTGACTTATTGGTATTTAATTTTAGCTTTGGTAATAGATGCTCAATCTCCTACCCTATATATCTTTCTAGGTAAGTGCACCTATCACTTTTATAGTATAGGTTATAGAGCATCAAGTTTCGATCCTACAGATATTGTAAGTACTAATATTAACCGTTTTCCTATTATCTAACTGAAAAATTATGACGATGGTGATTAATCCAAATTAAAATTAAAGTAATAAACTAAAACAAGTCAACACAATTGACAAACTAAATAAATAATAAAAAAACCAATAGTACTCAAAAAAATGAATCCCCCTAAGACTTCTTATCTAAATAGGACTTCATACGTCAATTTAACCTAAAGTTCATTGGACCACGGGAATCACTCAATTATGTTAATATCTTTCTCAAGATTATTAACAAGTAATCCAAAGTGGATTAATCGAAATCTCTTTTCAATTAAAACCACTAGAGTTGTATTAACTAATTTATAAATTTCTCTGTTAGGATTGACCTTGATTGAGAAAATTTATGTCAACTGTCTCTAGAATTACAAGCAACTGTTTTCGATTACGCTAGATCAATTCATAAAAAGAATTTCTCAATATCAAATACCCAAAATAAAAAATGAAACAATATATCAACATAAATTAATTCAAGAATAATAGAGAACATATATTTCAATAAAACTGAATAATAAATTAGATTAAATGAAATCACTAAAAAATCCATACTGAGCTTCATCATATCTAGATAACATAAATATTTAATTCCTAATCATTGAAGACATAATTTCAAAAATAAAGGAAAAACTAAAAACTAAAAACTAAAAGATACATAATGAAAGCCGTTTTAATTTTCATGAAATCTACTTTACATCGATGGATGTATTTTCTCTACCATTCTAGGTCATCTAATTGCACGTCCCAAATCTCTCTCCATTTTGTCACCATATTTTGCCTTTTAAAATTCAAATTTTAGATTTTGGATTCATATCTTGGTTAAAACAGCTCCAAATCGCTCTAAACTTGTTTGAATTTGTTCTTTTTACTCTTGTTAATTGAATTAAGACCTGAACAATAAAATATGAACAAAATAAGTAGCTAAATCTTTAAAAACACTCAAATAAACAAGTAAATCACACTAAATATAAACCTAAAAATGTGAAATGATTAAGCACTTATCAGTAACACAACATATGCCTTATCGAAAGAAAGAAATTAAATGATTTTCTAACCGCAAATCTTATAGAAAATCATCCTCTTATAGGAGTTAATTAAAACAATAAGGATACAAATAGTGGCTCATTAAATCCATTTAAGATGTAGTGGATCTTTGGTAATCCAATGGTGTTTGCTTGTTGATACTTAGGGAGTCATATTCTAATACCAGAACATAATTAAGGAGCTATCTCCTTGAAGGTAGTAACTTAAACAGTTGAATGTGCTTGGTGAAATGGATCTACTTATCATATAGGTTTTATATGGATGCTATAATATCATCTTATGATTATTCTAAGCAACTTGTTATCTTATGCATTTAGTTTATTGGAGAGATGGATTAGCTTGTGTTAATGTATTCCTAAGCTGTTTAGTTCGTTAGTAGCTTATATACTACTTATCTCTTTATGGATTCTTTAATTTCTAAAAAAAAGCTTGATATAAATAGACATTTGCAAAACTAGAAGGTAAACTAAAGGGTTGATATTCAATAATAAGAAAGATATAGTAGATTTTGCATTGAAGTGTTGTAAAAAATGTTAATTTTTTCCTTTCTTCTTATTAGTAGGGAGCCCATTTTCCTAAATTGTAAAATAATTATACAATAAATAAATCTGTTTAGATGCAAACTGAATATGAGTAACCTAATTTATATGGATGGTTTTATATGCAAACCATATAAGTGATTAATTGTGCAAAAGTTTTAATTGTATTAAAAGGATCGACCTTTAACTTTGGCTCTTTACCATCTATTGAACTTATAATTTTGATTACAACAGTTGAATATCATTATGTATGTTTAATTAGGATAATTTTGAATAATTGTTGAATGATTACCTAAGTCTATATTTAAAATTTATAGTTGTTAATGATACTCTAAATGTATAATAACTAGTTGTTTACCACAAGCTTATATGCATACTTTTAAAAATAATATTTAACAAAAATATTCATAAAATAGTACAATAGTAAAATTAATTTGATTATATACTAATAATCAAGAAATCGAGTAAAGACTGCTTAATTATTGCTTTGAATTAGTTTGTTGCAAGACTACTTTATAAAATATTGTTAAAATTATAAAAGAAAATTATAAGGCATAAGGTAATTAAACAAAGAAAAAGGGAAAGGCATGCAACTTTTGTTTATTTTTGAAATTTTAGTTTAATAATTAAACAAAATATTAATATTTTCTAAATTTATGAATTTTACATAAAATCAATAATGTTATTTTTATCATTAGTAAAATTTTCTTATTTATTGAATTTAAACTTTATATTGTTAAAGTGAAACTAGTGAAGAAAATAAGTGAGGTTAAATGTCCAAAATTTTTAAAAATAAATTTAAAGAGAAAAAATAAAGGTAATTTTATGATTTGTTTTCTTTAGTAATTTTTTAAATTTTCATGATTACAACTTAGAAAAGAGCATAGAAAAGAAGATAAATAGAAAAAAAGCTATTATCTATGAAAAATAAATTTAGATTACAAATATGGGGTTAAATACATGGTAATTGAAGTATAATTAATTCTAATTCTAGAAATAATTTTTTAAAATTTTATTTAGGAATCAGTTTAACTATTAATCTTAATCACATTAACAAATAATTAATATAATTTTTGAATTGATTTTGAATTTAAATCTCTTTTAAATTCTCATTGGACTCGTGTAGTTTGACATTTTCTTTTTTCAATTTTCATATTTCAAAAAGTATTACCTCTCTATGACATTGTTTATCTATCATATAATTTTCTCTATCATATTTTGTTATTTTTAACTTAAAATGGAATAAAATTAAAACTTTTACATTTGAATATGATATTCTTTTAAACTTATGAATGAATAATATAAAACATTAATTTAATTTAACGAAAAGACTTATATAATATCTAAACAATAATATAGGGAAGTATATGAAGTTTTCACAACATAAGAATCACAATTAAAAAGAAAAAAAAAAGGATCAAATCACAAAGAATTCAATGTGATTAACCCAAAATTTTATGTGAAAATAAATATAACTAAGAAAAAAATTTGAAAATTTTCTAAACATGTAAGTTGTTGAAATAATATTAAAAATCTGTTTAAGAATAAGAGTTAAGTCCTACCAGAATATAGAAAAAATGAGTAAAAATATAATACTTATGAAACCCTAAAATTCAAGGAGTCATACTTCTATAGGATTGGAATTTGAAAAGATTATGAAATCAATTGAAGTTGTGAAGCTTGCAGATGAGTGAGTTGAAAAAAAAATATAATGTTCATCTTTAAATCATAAAAAATGAAAAGTGAAAATTTGTATTTTTGAAATAATTACATATACAAGTCAATTAAATAAGGTATTTAAGTATTTAATATTATATTTTATATGATTGTATTAATAATATATAGTTATATGTCTTTACTTGATTGGTCGCTATTATGTGCTAAGTACTCAGTAATTTAAGATATGTAGAGAGAATGGAATACTTTTATACTACGTACATTATTTAGTAAAGCTATTAAGAGATACTATCAAACATTAACACCCGTAAAAGGAAACGATATTTATATTATTTACTTATATTGTATAATTCATGATTACATCGTCTTGGCTCTCTTTATATATATATGTGAACTTGTAAGGGCTAGTGAAATATATTTATTATCTTATTTTAATTTAATTTATTGCTTCCTTGACAGCAAATATTATTTCATCTTATTTAGTACTTGAATGATATCATCTTCGCCTAATTTAAACCTATCGTCTGTTTTTAGAAGATTTACCACTTAAAAGAATACACGTAATAAACACATTTGACAGAAATTAGTGAGAAGTTTTTAAGAACTTTTTTTTTTTCCTCTGAAAATGGAAGATTACAAAACAAAACAAAATAAAAGCACCCTATAGTAGAGTTCTGCGGTACAAAATGCCTTGCTGATCTCAATGAAAGAGTTCCCGGACAGTGTCCGGGAGTTCCTGAATAAGGTGCAGCTCTGGGCTTAAAATTTCTGTGAGAGAGGCTATCCGATCTACACTCTGATTTCCTTCACGATACACATGTTGAATTTAAATCTTCCAGTCTCGATGGAGAAACTCCTGTGTATCTGTCACCAAAAGACGATCATCAGTTAGTACTGTACTAAAAGAGGAGAGAATGTTAATTACCTTGAGAGAGTCAACCTCCACTATGACTCTTCTATATCCAAGCACCCAAGTCAGAGGGAAATCCGAGTGGACGCTCCAAAGTTTTATAGTAATAAGAGATCCCTTTTTATGTGGTGCAGGAATCTTCCGCACTACATCCTTTGATAATCCCAAATTAGCCTGCCTTTCGTAGCAAGATTAGCCCGCGATTTATCTGCCCCATCCGAATATATCTATAAATCCAAAAGATGTCACTTCTTATGTCTTGTTCAATTCTTAGCCCCTTATTCTCGTTAAAGTGGAATCTACTTTTAGCTTCTTGGAAGTTCTAGCACCACCCACGAGTAGTCTCGTCTCGAGTAGTTTACTAAGACGCCAATAAAAACCCCCTGTTCATTCCAAGAAAAACTTACATCCTGTCTGTTCTTAATCCAATATATTATGACATATGTAAAGCCCTGGAAAAGACGCATTGGGATCATGAAATTTAGTTTTCTATCTTCTATTACATATCAATTTCTTTAATTTGGTCCCTATTATCTGGTGGGATGTGTCCAAAGTCCCATGACATACGACCAAAATGAAAAAAAAAAGGGATTACACCACAAGAGTATGGTATTACTGTTCAACAACAATGGCAAAAAACAGATAAGTTCTGACCTGTTCTTTGGCACTAAATAACAAAAATAAGAAAAGGTGAAGGGTCACAAATGGGTTCATGAACCTGCAGTCTTCAGGAGTGTCCAGCCTATTCCTGAAAGATAGGTCGCAATATTTACTTTGCAGTAATGTTTGACCAATAAAAAGTATGAGATGACAAGAAAACCTATTTAAAATAGGAGCATATAGAAACATACATTTATAAACAACAAGAAAGGATAAAGGAGAGGATGGGATTTGAGTTTGATAACAACGACCAAGAAAGCAAAGGCAAACCACTCCTTTTGGGGGTGAGGCAAGTAGATATTTGCATGTGGGGATTGGGGCCTGTTGTCACGAAAGTTATAGCCATCACATGATTACCCAAATGAAAGCTATATCTATAATTCTATATTAAATACTCTAAATGTAAAAAGGAAATCCATGTCCATATAGTGGACAAGCCACAACTTGATGAAGCACTACAGCTAGCTATTAAGTGGTTGCAGAAGAGAAGAATATATTGGCAAGAATTATATACATCAGTTGATGCGCTGCATAATTGGAAAATGTCGGAAACATAACATGCCCACTAGCTTAATTATTCAGAGTGGCAGTGTGTTAGTGTTAATTAAAAGTGAGTGTTTGTTTCACGCCCTAATAATTCAAGTTTGAAAGGGAAATATACATTCATGAGTTCACATTGATACGTGTTACGTGATCCACAAAGTAACCAATTGTTGTAGTCCAACTGCACTGAAGCCACAGTGCTAAGTGAGAGAGATTTGGTTAGGAAACTTTCTAGTAGATGCAGAAATACAGAAGTCAAGTGGATTTCATTTTGTTTTATCCAGAAAAGCATCCATGCCATCATTAAGGTCATAAAAAAGAAATATTAATTACAGAGAGGACATGAGTGATAGGTGGTGTTAGTTGTTTACAGACATATATCCTTATAGCCACGGTTGGAGAAGAGAAATGTAGAGCATATATCCTTCTTTTCCCGGCAAGGGAGATTGAAGACGGCAGCACGTAAACCAGCCAATGAGTTTATCCCATGGCCCAAACTAAGTGGTTTTTTGTGTCGGCTTTGATACCGTGAACTGTGTTGTTTTGCTTTAAAGCCCTAGCCCGAATTGAAAGAGTCGATCAACAATTTTAAAACCCTAACCACAACTTTATTGCGACATAATAAAGGAAGCTCTTTTGAGATTTTTTTATATGTCAAAAAGTAAATAATTCCCTCAGTTCATAATTTAAATACAAAAATATCGAAAATACTTGAAATCGGAAGATGCAGACTCCTGAAGCCATTAATCTCAAATAACTTTTTGTGCCCAAACCGATTACTCATAATTTACCTCTTGCCAAAATCAAATGAATCTTCCATTTGAAACAAAAAGATTTCCCAAAATTTTGTATATATCAATTACAATTTCATATCTAATATGCTTAAGAAATAAATATAAATTTGAATTTCCATATTCAATTTCATAAAAACTATATAACACAATTCAATTTCTTTTAAATGAATAGACACATCTTTTCTTCTAATTAAATAAGTGCTTATTTTAATCTGATAACCTATTTTATTCAAATGTTATTGAGTCAACTTAGAAAGTATGGTTTCTCTTCACAGTTCGAAAAATAATGTCATTTTTATTTTAATTATTTAATTAAATATTCTATAATTATTTTGACTTTGAATTATTTATTTGTCATATTAATTTTAACATACAATAGTGTTGTTATTTTCCATATCCTGGTTTTCCCATGTTCTAGATATACAACTACCAGGATCTTTATTTTGTTTTCTATTATTTGATAATTTTAATTTGATGGTTTTGCTACTAATTTGTTATTAACAATTGAATATGATAATTTTGTCAATGAAATATTAAGATTGTTTATTTTCAAAACTTAACTCATTGCAAATAGAACTAGTTTAAAATTTAATTAATTTTATGAGTTTAGAAATTAATAATTACATTAATGTATGATAATTAAGCTCCATACAAGACAAATGACAAGGCTCAAGAAACAAAGGAGTTTATCAAATACCATCTCCAAGTATGAGATATTTAGCTTATACTAAGCTTCGATGGTCTATTATCGTTGCTTTACTAAACTAGTTTATGGATAGATGTCCTTTGCCCAAGTTGCATATTGAATTCTTGCAATAGGCTAATTTCATCTTTTCATGGTTCAATATTTTTTCTGAGCTACTTGACTACATACTTCATTAAATATTGCAAGAGATGCTCATTCAAATATTGCGAAGTTTTCCATGACTTGCCTATTATTGTGTTGTAATCCTTACTAGCATTGTTCTTTGGCCGACTAATTGACTCCTCATATAAGTGTTCATTTTTTCTAGGATATAATAGTAATTTTGTTAGATTGGTAGTTATGGATAATATGAATTTAGATTTCTTTGAAGTTCTCCTTGTGCCATATTGTATTTTACATCATTTAGTTCATTTCCTAAGAGATTGACACTTTTCTTTTGTTAAAGATGAGAATGTTGCATCCTCGATTCCCTCCTATAGATTAATCTCAGTTAAAAATTTTCATAGTTGAGAAGTAGATGTATGATTGGGGATTCTCCATGTTCTTGCCTTACTTGGTTGACAGCTTCTTACCCTTTGATTGAGTATGAGATGCTCTTTAACCCATTGCATGGTCTCCTTAAGAACTACCTTTTTAGCGTTATGACTACGTCTAAAGCTTCTAGTGTTGCACTCTTCCTATATCTTGTAAATGGTCGTTTCCGTATTGAAGATAATCACATCCCTTTCACCCTTATTAATTGATTTTTCCATCCTTAACCATTCTAGCATATCTTTATATCTGAAGCATTTCCTGTTCACGTGGCATAATTCCTGTACTTTATCCCATATCCACGTTGAGTGACTATAATAAGAGAAGATATTTATTATTGATTCATTTGCTTCCTTACATAGTATGCAAACATCTAGAATTTCAAGGAACCCTAACTGTCCTTACTTAGTAGGACTTGTTTGATAGGTAGCCACCTTAGACAGGACATCTCAAGCATTAAGTTTTTGTTCTATGTAACCTTTTGCTATCTCACCTTTTCCCTCCTTCTCTTAGCACTCTCCCAAAAGACTCTTTTATGAATTTATATATAAGTGTTGAAGCCAAATGTATCTATCTTCCTTCTCTAGATCAGGTTTGTAGTCTAGTAGTATTAATGTTGCTTTCTAAGGGAAGTTATACTATTGGTTCCCATTTATCCATTCTTTTACTTTAGCATTGATAGTAAATTTGTTTTGTCAGGCCTTTTATAGGTCAGTCAAGTACAAAGGTCCTACTCTACTCCAATTATTATAAAGAATCTCTTTCTCTATTTCCAATTTCACACTTCATGGAACTTGACAAATTGTCTCTTAGCTTTATAAGTTGGGTCATAAACCAACAGATCTTTGGCCTTGGTTAAATATCTCATAAGCTATTGTCTTTTAAGAGATACTTATTTATCCATTTAATCCACATGTTGCTCTTATTCTCTAATATTCCCCACAATCTTTTCACTTTGAGCACCTTATTAGTCAAGCTGATAGAGGTTATCCCTAACCTTCCCTCTACAATTGGTTTATTAACCTCATTTTAACTTGCTTTACCCATATATCTACTTGCTCTTTTCCTCTCTATAAGAAACTTCTCTTTCAATCTTTCAGATGAATTAACTATTTCTTTTGAAAGGATATGGGCTAATTAATACACATGTAAATAGTTCATGATTGACTTTATAACTTTACCTACATAGGAAATATCCTTATTACATGAACATCCTAGTATTTTTTTGTACCTTTTTCAATAGAGATGTGTAGTCCCTTACAATAACATTTTTGTGTATAAGGGGAGTCCTAAGTAAGTGAATGGAGGTTTACTAATTTGTAATCTTGAGATCCTAGACAACCAGACAACTTCACTAGAGGCACTTAATGAAATGATTAGTTAGCTCTTTTTGTAATTATTTTAAAGATTGGATAACTCTTTAAACATTTAAAAGGAAGTTATTAGTAAAAAGATTGACCTATCACTAGCCTTAGAGAACATTAGAAATCATCTATAAGGATAAAGCTGAACAATTTAAGTTTCTTACGTTTATTGTGGTAGCTAAAATGAGGGTTTAGGTATAAGTTATGTCTCACCAATCTTACCAGGACTTCCATATATATGATGAATAGATAAGGAGGCATAAGATTCCTTTATCTCAGGCCTTTTCCCTTTTAAACAACTTAGTCTATTCACTAAGACATTGATGGAGGGAGTGTTTATGCATTCTTTAACCCATTCCTTAAATCTTAGGGGGAATCTAAACACTTCCAATACTTGTAAAAGGAAATCCCAATTATTTGTATCATATGCTTTTTGAAAATCTATCTTTAGGGCACAACTATATTGCTAGTAGAAGATTATCCTGAATCTATCTTCCTTCCAAGAATGTCCCTGGAGTTTCATTTATCATAGTGCTCGTCAACTTTTTCATTCTTAAGGACAATAATTTTGAGATAATTTTAAATAGAAAGTTACAGTACAATATTAGTTAATAGTGAATAAATGAGATGGGTTTTTGGACCTTTGATAACACACTTATAAATGTTTTATTAACTTCCTTAAGGATCTTACCATTCTCAAAGAACTATGGAGTTGCTTTTGTAACAAAATTTATAATCAAAGGCCAAGCTTTTTAATAAAAGTGACCATTGAGACCATCTGACCTAGAGATTTTGTGGGGTTAAGTTCAAATAGCATTCTTTCAATATCTTGCATTATGAAGGGTCTATTTAAGTGCTTCTCCATTTTATTAGATTGGTAGTTGATAAAAGACTTGAGCAAACTTACTTTTGATTTACTATTAGCTAATGTTCCAAGAGAACTTTCATAATATCTGAAAACTTCATTTTTTGTTCCTCTTGCATTGATAGAATTTCTCCATTGCTTCTAGAAAGCGAGCATATTCTATTCATGATACTCCTTACTTTAAATTAATAGTGAAAATATTTTGTTTTCTATCTCCTTCCTTAATCTATTTTATAGCGCTTTGCATAAAGATTGAATTATGGATTAAGGCCACTATAGTGTATTCCTACATTGTTATTCTTTTCTTTTCATCCAATTTAAGGATTTCAAATTGCAAGTATAAATCCTCTTCGGCATAGATCATTTTCTACCTAGCTTCTTCTCCATTCCTTTTAGTATGTAAATTCCTCTTGTTATTATGATCTTTTATCTCTTTCTTGAAAGCCTTTAGCTTTCTATCACAGATAAACACCTTATATCCCTATAATTTTAATGTCTTTCCTCTAAGGATTGCTTCATCAAATCTTGTCTCGTCTATATGAAATTATTAAACCTAAATGGAAAAGTCCTTCTTATCCTAATTACCATGTCTTATGCAATGATAGGGGAATAGTTTGAAATCAATGGCTCCATATTGATTGCTTTACTTTAAGGGAACTCACCCAACCATTCCGTATTGACCTGTGCCCTATCTAGTTTTTTCCTCATGTGCCATTTTAATGCTTGTTTGTTACCCCAAAATGAAGAAGCACCCCTCTAGTTTCATATATATTACCTTTATATTTGCATAAACTCTCTGAAGTCATTATTGCAATTCTTCAATCTGACACGTCCCCCAATGTCATATTTATACAATCTACTATTAAAGAAAAGACCTTGTATTATAAATTAATTTGCTCCATCCTTTCTCATAATAGTCTCCTTTAGAATTAGAAATTAAAACCATATAGAAATGTTATTTTACACTATAGTTTTTCGAGGTCATTTTTATAAAGACATGCATCATTTGGTCACAAGAATCTAACAACATCACACCATTGCTTTCTTAGAATCATAAGCCACTATTACTCTGTCATAATGATGATGTTGATAGTTGGACAGGAATTCCCATGCTGCCTTAAAATCATCAATTTAGGAATATTCTCCTCTTTGGCTTTTGTTTCCAACAATCCAAGTCAATAATAAAATCTATCAATACTACTAATTTATTAACGCATTTGATACCCATTATATTCTAAGACACTTTTGACATTATTGCTAATTTTTAGTTTTGGAGCACTTGCCTTTATCCTTTCTACCTGCCTTCCTTTTATTGCCACTATAAAAGCCTTCTAGATCCTGCTCTGTTGGTTTTTGAATATTAGCTCTGACTTTTATGCTTAATTCTTTGCCCTTCTGACACTCTTTTATCTTGCCAATAACATACGGGGTGATTGATTCTTTGACCTCACTTCTATGGTTGTAGATTGTTAGGAAGCCAATATATTATCAACATTTCCCTCTTCTTAATTGTTTCTAAGTATAATCCCATCTGATTGATCTTAGTTTGCTTCTTTACCTATACTATCTTTGCTAATCTTAAGTAAGCTTAAAGATTATGTTGCATTTATATTTTGACCAATTTTTTTTATTTTTGTTCTATATATCACCAATGTTATACTCCTTTTATTGATCATCTAGCCCTATAAGCTATAAATAATTTCATCTCTTAAATTTCTTTCTAGTTGCAACCCACTACTCACCTTACTTCTTTAAAGAGGGCTTATAATAGTAGGACATTAGCACTAAATCCTCAATCAAATGTTCATCTTCTATAAGCCTCATTAAAAGTATGGATTCAGGTAGTATTTTATCAAGTGTCACACTATCATATAGTTTAGCAAAGCCAATTCTCGTTCTCCTAGTTGTAAAATCATCCATGCATAAGGGCTTCTAAGTTGTAGCTAGCCAGTGTGTTTAATCTTTAAGTGGACCAATATTCCAAAGAAAATTTATGTATATTAATCCATAGTGGCATATTATTATATTTAATTTGTATAAATTAGGCAATTATGAATATGTCATAATCCAGACTATTTTTGGCCTCCTCTTCTGTTATGAATTTAAATATGAGATGAATATCTTCAGAAACTAAGATTTCTTGTAGAACTTTCCCTTTCCATGCTTTTTATGCTTAGATATTTATCACAAGGAAAGGAGGTCTTTTTTAAAAGAAGAATCCAACTAAGGTGATGTTCTAACTTTTGTCTCCTTCCTTCATTATTTATAGGTCATATGTCACAATGGGTCTTCCTTCATTCATGGTAGGAGGACAATAGTGTAAAGATGTATTAGAGGTTTCCTTAATAAACTTCCTCTATTTCATTTGAGAGTTGGTATCTCTTGAAAAACTTTCCTCTTTCTTCTCAACCTCGCCTTTTCCTAAGGTATGTGCAGTTGAGGTTTATCTGATGGGAAAGGGTGAAAAAATAACTTGATCTTGGAAATTCAAGATGTTTTTGTTAAGATAAAATACCCTCGGATTGGATACCGGTTGAATTTAATAGCCCGAAGTAGTAGTAACGAAAATAAAGAGAGACAAAAAATAAATGGGACAGAACACAAAGATTTACGTGGTTCGGTCAATGTGACCTACGTCCACGGCCGGAGGGTGAGCA
>JAOSBK010000008.1:16337896-16355340 GCA_027568895.1 Erythroxylum shatona
ACTTAGTTTTCAAACAAGTTTTCAAGGATTTAATTAACTTTGATTTGCAGTAGGTTCTGTGAAAAGAACTTGTTTTTTAACAAAACACTTTTTGAAAGATTTTAAAAAGGGGAATACACAATTCAACCCCCCTTCTTGTGCATTCATATATCGTATTATAAGCACTGTAATAACGTGTGATTCACTTTAGAAAGAGGGTGTAAGAGAAGTGTGGAGTGTAGGTAGGCTAAATCGAGAGCATAACCTTGTAGATTATACAAATTGTTACCCATACCTAGTGAAACCATTTATTTTAACTGCGATACTAAAATCTTGACCTATTTTTGAAAAATTAGTAACTAAGCTTTTTTTAACAACTTGTCACCCAAAAGTGGATAGTCAAACAGAAATAGTTAATCGAACTTTAGAATCTTTGTTATATGCTGCTGTAGGTAAAGACTTGAAAATGTGGGAACAATATTTTCCCTTTATTGAGTTTGCTTATAACCGAACCATGCATAGTGCTACTAGTTTTTAACCATTTGAAATTATTTATGGCTTTAACCTATTGTCTCCTTTAGATCTTCCTTTTGCATTAGGTGAAAGAGATAGCTTGGATGGAAAGAAGGAAGTTGAATTTGTGAAAATTCTTTTTAAGAAGGTAAGGCTAAATATAGAGAAAAAGATCCAACAATATGAGAAGCAAGCTAATAAAGGTTGGAAGCAAGTTATATCAAACTTGGTGATTGGGTTTGGTTACACTTCAAAAAGGAAAGGTTTCCAAGAAAATGGAAATCTTGGTGATGGACCATTTTAAGTGGAGGAAAGAATCAATGAGAATGTAAACATGATTGATCTGTGAGATGAATAAGTTGTCCATACTACTTTCAACATTGTTGATCTACCTCCTTTTGATTTGCAGGCGAAGAAGTCAATTAAGGATAAATCCTTTTAAGGAGAGGGGGGATGATGAAGATCAAGTATCTCAAATGCCTTCAGGCAAGGTAAAATGAATGGGACACATTAGAGAGCTTGGAAAACAAGGTGAAGCACTTAAATAAGCTCAACAAAGTTTCATTAAGGCAAAATATCCATTAGAGAATCTTGGAGAACTAATGAAAAGGTTGTAGGCTAAACGTGCCAAAGAGGCGATCAACAATCTAATAGTGGATTTATATGCAAGGGAGGAAACTAAAACACTTGTAGACACATCAATTAAGTTCATAATGATGATTCAAGGCTTGAAGCAATGTGTTGGACGTATTGAAGAAGGCTACTATACTATGCAACTATAAACAACTTGTTTATTGCAATTTAACTATTTAAAGCATCTTTAGACCATATGGTTTAATCTGTTTGGGCTGAATTATATTATGCTTTGCATACCCTATTTAAGATATTTAAGGCTTAACTAAGTGGATTCTAACCTTAGATAATCCCACTTAGTTGTTTGGTTTGTTTTGGGCTTAAATAGCTTGTTTTAAGCTTGTTTGTTAAGAGTCTATTATTTATACTGAAATCAATAACTTATCCTTTTGAGATTCAACCAAAGGTATTAGTTTTAGTCTATAAACATTCTAAAACTTGCTTGTAATGAGATTTGGTTGATTTCCAGATTTAATAAACATATTGAGTATTCTCTGTATTCCTTTAGAGAGATCATTTTTGTTGTTCTTTAAAGACTTGATTTTCATTCAAGCAAAGGCTTATGAAGATTCAAACACGTTCCTTATCACCCTCAATCCCTTTCTAACTCTAGGGGGTGGTATAAATACTTTTTTGAGTCGTTAATTCAATCTTGATTCATATAGAACAATCTTTGGATCTTAAATATATGATTTGTACTTCATCCGATCTAAGGTGAAAAGCATATCAGTTTCTCTTCACCTTTAAACACTTATTTGTATTTACTAGAAGAAGATGAATTTCTAGTATTAGACATGATTTCGAACCTGCAAGAAAACATTAGTAAGAAAACAATCTCTCTTTCACGTGTTTACACTCTAAAGCACTCGCAACCACCTCCTAGTATCACTTACTCTATGATTTCTTTGTAGACTAAACTCTTCTTTCAAAAAGAACGAGTTTAAATATGTGCCCCTTCAATTACCACTTCCAATAAACAATTTAAAGTAAGGAAAATAAGGAACATGAAACTAAGAGGCCAAAGAATACAAAATTTAAAAGCTAGATTTTTAGAAACTCTAAGAACCTAATAATTTATCCAGACATATCATAATAGAATTCATCCATGAATTAAGATTTTCCAAGCTCTTGCAATATGTTTAAATTTATAGAATCGATTTTTTGTAAAACAGAATAAGAACCTTGGCTTTTATTAAAGTTTTAAGCCTTAGATCTTTTTTCTTTAGAAACTAGGAATTACAATCATGAGCTCCAAGGTTGCTATTTAGTTAGGACAGTAATTGAGAAGAGAGATTGGTAATTCACATGTGTAAATAGGCTAAACAAAGATTTGGATTAGTTTTGGACATATTTTGGAGCTAGATTGTTGTAACTCCCTAATCACCCAAGTTTGACTTTTCTAATCCTTGTAGCTTTAAAAAAAGATAACACATGAAAAACTAATTAAGACAGGATTACGAGGGAATTTAATTTCCTTTTTATCCTTCTTTATTCTTTATTATGTTTTTGATTGATTTCTAGATTCAACAAATTCATTGAGTGATCTTTGCATTCTTTTAGAAAAATATTTTCCTATGTTCTTTAAAGACTTGATTTTCATTCAAGCAAGACCTTATAAAGATCAAAACTCGTTCCTTATCACTCTGAGTCCTTTTATAGTTCTACGGGTGCGAGGTTCTCTTTAGCATGTTTAGTCTCTATCTATGTCATTGGTCCTCAAGATTCTCTAAAAAATGTTTTGCCTTAATAGCACTTTATTGAGCTTGTTTAAGTGTTTCTTCTTGCTGTCCAAACTCTCAAACAAATCCTATTCCTTTTATCTTATCCGCAACCACTTAAGATGCATGATTTTTATGAGAAAAAGTTTTAACAATTTTTAGATATTAAATTAAAAGTAGAGTTCAACTCTTCCTTACAAACTTTTATTAAAAACAAAAATTAAAAAATTTCGTATGTGTAACTTTAAATCGTCAACAAAATGGTTATACCCATGTAGTTCTAATTTCTAAAATTGTGATATCATCCTCGTATTAAAAACAAAACAAACTACAAATTACTTTTATAAAAATAATAAATCTCCTAATTTTGAAAGTAAATTTATGAAGTTTGACCAACACATGTAACAAAACTTTGCTATTGATTTTCATATTAGGAATTCATTAGTAGTTTTTGAAAATTGTAATAATAAATGAGAACTGTGACAAATAAAAATTATTTATCAATCGTTTTTATACCTTCCATTGTCTCAGTTTCTGTTCTTTGAATTTCCTCTAAAATTGATCAACAACTATAATAACGAACTAGTAGCTAGTTCCACGAATTTAGTTTCTACAATTTAGCATGGCGTATATAATATGCCAAGTAACTATACATAGGTGGAATGAGAAGTTAGTCAAATTTAGAAGTTTCGACATGGGCCTTTGCGGTTCTCTATGGAAGAGACGTGGAAGGTTTGTCAAAAACTCGGTAAAGGCAGCATGACTACGTATGGGTAAAATGCTAAAATCCCTTTGACACCCAAGAGTAAAGATATCTTTTATATTTAGAGCCCACTTTTTTTAAATTAAAATCTCTTTAGTTTTATTAATTTAATTAGTGAAGATCAAACAATTTAAAAAACCTGAACATTTTAATTTTATAGATCATTCGCGTATAATGTCTAACCTCCAAACCCAGGGTCACAAATTCAGACAAGTAGTCACGTTAAACTATCAATTATCTTGGGGTAGATAGAGATTCCCTGCTAGTCTAACATAGGTGCGAGGTGACAGGAATGGAGGAGACAAGGATTAGCTTCTAAAGAAGACATCACTAATGTGCAGGTGAGTCTCGTCGAATCCTAAGTGCTCAAGGAAAGATACCTTTTGACGTTAAAGCACAAGCAGGCAGGAGTTCTTTTCACAACAAATAACCGAAGCTCTTGCTCCAGCAACTCCCTCAATCTGATCTTATGGTTTTGTAAGATTTATAACCTTAGGCCTTAATTGAATGGTGCACCGGAGTATACATTTATCATTTCCAATACCTTTAGAGAGTCATTTGTGTTGTTAAACCAGATATTCGAATGCACGAGTATTCCTGTAGTGTACACTAATAATCTGCAGTTTAAAGATTCCGCTCTATATTTTATGCATACTTCCTGCCTTAAGCAGGAGCCATCGTCAAGATTTTTACACCGCAAGTTCGGACTCCATTTTGAGAGTATAATAGGCAGAAACTTTTTTTTTTCCCCTTCATAAACATATTTTGAAGGACTAAGCCTGATTTTTAGCCTTTATATACAGATAAAGAGAAAGGTATAATAGTAAATGAAACAATGCTAATCCAAGGTACAAGTAATAAATATGAACCATATGAATTTTGGTTCTACGTTAAGTTATCCCGCAAGTTTCTGACATTTCATATCAATTGTGTTCCTATAGGCTATACACGCATTATTCAACACATAAGCAACAATGACATTCTCTCCAATCCTTACCATCTAAAAACCGAGTAACGTTGAAGCTGTTGTGAGAAGTGAGTGCGTACTCGGGCCTAAATTAGATCTGCCACATTATGTCCCAATCCATTAATAATTCACCACGCGAGGAAAAAGATGAGGTACCCCATTTTATCTGACTTTGGAAATACAGCATATTGCCGCATTTGCTTACCCATTGCACCTTCAAATTTCTTTAGCAGATCTAATTCCAAAGAAAAGCGTGATGTTTTATTCATTCTGTTCATTTATTCTTAGTAACATCAACTTTCCATTTCCTTGGCTAAACCAACCTCCTTCCAACCTTTAAAACTTCAAATTTAAACACAAGCTACATGGACCAATAACCAATCAATCGGATCAACTTCCAAAACAGTCTGTCACAATTGTACAAGAAAAAGTAAATGTCTTTAAGATTTTAAGGAACCTATTATACAAATCTGCAAAAATTATACCGCAAAATGCAACAATCATAGGGCAATTAGGAGACTAATAACATTTAATCCAAGGTATTACCAAGTCCATTAACCTGCGACATTTAATCTGCAAGCATCTATCTGACAAAGCTACCCCCATAGTATCTACTGTGGCTTAGCGAAAAATTCCTCTACCACTAAAAACATTAATAACACTATCCCTACAAACTATAAACCAGACTGCCAACCGCTAGAATAACCATGGTGTCCACACCTTTGGAATTATGGCAAGAGACCTCGACTGGTACCAAAAGTATGGCTTACTGTGAGTGCAGCATTTAGACAACAAAAGCTGCGACAAATATGGGTAATGTTCTACAATGATAAGCTGAAGACAGAGAACTGTGTTGCTGAAATAAGCAAATTCTGACAGGCCATCCACTTCAACCTCCTCTTCGACGCTTCTTTTCATTCTTGCCCTCACTTCCCTGACCTTTGGATGAGCTGGCTATCTTCCCCTTTGCATTTACTTGCCCCTTGATTGAATCCGTCTTGCTCTCCTTCATCTCTACTCCCCTGACCTTTGATGAACCAGACTTCCCAGTCCCATTAGCGCTAGATTTGCTACTACTTTTTGTGAGTTTTTCCTTGGCAGTTGACATAACCTTTGGGGTATCCTGTTTGGACTTGCCTGCCTTTGGAGTATCTTGCTTGGACTTGGATGCTTTGGGCGTGCTTGAGCCTTCTTCCTTCGATTTACTAGTTTTGGATATCATAACGTCATCATTTTTCGACTTGCCAACTCCTTTAGCATCAGCAGATTTATTTCCACCTTTAGGGGTATGATCTTTATTTTTGTTGTCATTATCATCCTCGGTTTTCTTAAGAGCTTTGGATTCATTTGTTGGCTTTCCATCACTTTCTCCAGCTTCCTTTGATTTTCGCCCAGACTTTGAAGCGCCACTTTGAGATTTGCTAGAGGAAGACACATAGTTTAAATTCAATTCTCAAAGATCCAAATTCTCTCACGGGCAAAAACTAAAAACAAAGTTTATATACTCACCCTTTATGAGAAGAATCCATCTTCTCTTGCTTTGTCGAATGTTCAGAATTATTTGCCTTCTTTCGCAAAGGCCTGATAAGAACCATAATATCATTTCAGAGCATAGCTAAAGAAATAGGACGAGACAAATGTATGAAAACATACATTTCAGACGAATCATCAGGACTTGGGTGATCAGTTGCTTCTCCCTGTAAAGAAATTAGATAAGTACCACATCCATGATACTCTACTCATAAGGAAATCAGATAGCCACTCACCTCATTTGACTCAGAATCACTTCCAATCAACTCCCACTTTTGCCTTTTCAGAAATAATGTTTCAACATCACCATCCACATATACAACCTATAACAATATAAATTTCAGGTCAATCAAATAAGCATGAAATTACATCTGTTTATATATAACCTGCATTTAAGCAGCTGCATAAATGTATGCATGTGGTGGTATGGTGCAAGTAAAAGTCAGTAGGCTCAACATCTTACCTTATGCCTCTTCTTAATTGGGTCATATGACTCAATAGTACCCTTATAATATCTGCAGAACCACACAAGGAATTTAATCAAAATTAACGCATCACGAATTTCGCTATTGTTGGTTGATGAGAAAAATATTAATCCTTGAGTTAGTACATAATCAATAAGAGTTTCCATGTGTACAAGGAAAGTTTGCCACAGGGTAAGTGGGCGCTACAAGCCACTGTTAAACCCTCAATAATTTGGAAAGACCATTTGTAAACATCTACAACTTAATTAAAAGCTTTGTCAACTTTGAGACAATGTCTGAATAACCATCCAGGTTTCTTTCATTTATAGAACTTTCTTTACACTTTTATATGACAACTTAAAAAAGTGTACAATTATTGACTGTTAAAGATCACAGATGAATGGAAATAATCTCACAACCATGACACACTTGCATGCACATACATCTGCACATTTCACTCTGAAGCAACAAGCAGATAATAACATATCCACATGCAACAGCTAGCAACACAAGTAGATCAGCTTTTGCAATAGCTTCAGAACAAAAATACTTTAACGACAGAGTACAAGGCAAGCACTTACTTCTTATCCAATGGCCACCAAACTTTGACCTTTGCACCAACAAGATCATCATCATCTTCTTTCATATCAGTTACCTGATATAGCAATTCATGATATAAGAATCAAATAAAAGATCCCTGTTTATGTGCCAAAACTTCAAACATAAAAGTGACCCTTGGCAAAACCATATTAATGCAGCTGAGGTCCAAGGAGACTACAAAACTTTGATAAAGGCCCAAGAGGAAATACAACGAGCAGAGCAATACTCTTATGTGCTGTAGAAAATAAATTAGTAGGACCAAGGAGAGTAAAGGAGCTGCTGATGTTGAAACCGAATAAATAGTACAGAAGAAAATAAATTATTAGGAGCAAGGAGAGTAAAGGACTTGCTGATGTTGATACCAATGAAATAGTACAGAAGTAAGAGGGGACAGAAGGGGTAGCACAAATTAAATTAGTTCATAACTCTATGAATATTGAACAAACAGCACTTCTGTATCTTTTTTCAGGTCACTGCTTGGGGAATGATCTGTGCTTTGATGAAGTGTAAAATGATAAGAATAAAATTTAAAGATTGATGGGAAAACTATGAGTTCATCCATCTTGCCGCATAAAGCACGACAACTGACCTCTTTGTCACTAACAAATAACTCCAAGAACAGTAAATTGGTAAGAACTACAATGGATGTTATTGAGCAAGGATAACACTTGCCTTGTCCTTTCCTGAATCACGCTTTCGCTTGGTACCTGTCTTAGGAGTCTCCACTGACTTCTGTTCCTCTTTTGTTGACTTTGAGGCTGATTTCAGTGTTGACAGCTTTTCCTAGGCAATCATTATAACAGAGCAATGAAGTTAACAGATTGAGCTGACAATTACAAGCAAAAAATAAAGAAACAAGTAGCAATTTGGATTGAAGATCAAGAACAAAAGATACTTTGTCATCATCTTGAGCTACAGTTTTGGAAACATGTTTTTCTGAAACAGATTTTCCGCGATTGCGAGATCGCTTCTCCTCAGACTGCTTGGAAGAGGATCCATCCAATTTATCACCACGTATCTCCACCTTCTTCGATCGCCCTCTAGGCAGTTTTGCTTCAGATTCACTTGTGGCACCACCTTCCTCCTTAGATGCATCTATTTTAATTGCTTTCTCATCCTCACTGACAATCCCAGAAGTTGCACTTCTTCGGGGTGATTTATTTGCCTTTGTTTCAGACTCACTTGCTCCATCAGATGCCCTTTTGGAAGTATTGTCAGAAAGATTAGAATCCTTCATTAGCCTTTCTTTTTTCTTTATTCGCACAGCCTTTTTGGAAGAATTTTCATCAGGAAGGCCTTCACCAACAGTTGGGGAAGTAACTGCCACAGTATCACCCTCTACTGCCTTGGGCAATAAAGACTCACTTGCAGTCTCTTTTTTATCAGAAGAAACAACCTGAAGAGCGGGATTCTCATGTAGAGTAGAGGCAACATTGTCCTTATTTTTATGATCAGGCACTTTCTTGTCTTCCTTACCAGTGTCAGCACAAGAACTCTCAGAAAGTTCTGCAGTTTTAGCTGAGGAGTTAGCCTTCTTCCCTTTTACCTTAGCAATCTGTCCTTGCTCACTTTCTGCATCAAGCACCTCCTCAACAGCTAAATCATCATGCCCTACATTCTTTGATGTTTCAATACTTTTTGATTGATCAGCACCGCTAATTTCCTCCTGTTTCTTACCATCCTCTTGCTTCTCACTGTCCTCTTGTTTCTTACTATCTTCTTGCTTCTCAGTATCCTCCTGCTTCTCAGTGTTCTCTTGCTTATCAGCATCTTCTTGCTGCTTCAACTCATCAGCCTCTGCTAAGGAATCATCTTTCTCAGTCTCTGCAACACCATTGCTTACAACTGACTTGATGGATTTATCATCTGGGGGATCAATTTCTCTCGGTGAAGATGCTTCTTTTTTTATATCTTTCTCAGCCTGAATAAGAGTTTAAATTAAAAGTTGCATATGAAGAAGAAATCAAAACATCATTACAACATGAAGTCCCATGCCTGAACAGTTTCATCCAATGATACCTCTGCTGGCTTGCTCTCTTCAACCTGCAGCAAGTTGAAAATGCAATGCTTATGAGAACCATAATATGGTCGATATTGGCTCAAATTGATCCAACGTTTTAGTAAACAAATTGTAGCATCAACTGGAGATCAAATATCAAATAGCTTGATGGTGTGGATCCACAAACCAAAAAACTGGTAGAAAAATACAAACGAGTAGCAACAACAGCCCTGCATCAAATTGTTTTCCACAGCATTGATGCCAATCTCTTGCATAAGCCAAAAAAACATAGATACTAATAACTTGAGAAAACATAACCTCTGTACTATGCTGGTATAACCAAAGAACAAATTTCCCATCACCACCTCAGCCAAGATCAACTAAGAAATAATATGTCTTTGCAATGATGCATTACAATTTTTTTTCTAGAGAAAAGATAACAGGAGAACTGTACAAGGTATCAAGATTGAATACTCTGTTTGTGACCTATATTACATACAGTGCTCAATACAAGAAACTTACCTTATTCTCAGCAGCTGCAGGAACATCAATCCGCTCGTCAGCACTTGACATATTTTGGCATATTGTAGCAACCACATCACTGTATTCGTCTAAAGACAGGCCCAAAGTTCTCACTGCATTTATCAAGTAAGGTTTAACCTTAGAAGCACAGCTTTCAAGTACCTTTTCTCCCAACTTCCTAGCAACAGGTAGAAGACCCTAAAAAGGTAGTCAGAGAATAGTCAGCTGTTAGTAAAAAGATAGATAACATTACTGGGAACAACATGTATTGCCAGAATAATTATGGTCAACCTCATTGCCCTTCTTGACACTATCTAATAGTGGAGAAAGCATTTCTGGAGATATATCTTCACTTTCCTCCAATACAAGGATCATAGTTGTCTCCATCGATAAAATAACATTTTCAGGGTGATAATCTCTGCAAAGAGAAAGAATAATCAATGTAACAATAGACATACAACCCCTAGCAAAATCCAAAAACACTTGCAATATCTGTGGTAATTGAAAAGCATAAGCAATCCAGGATATAGTCACCAGAATTTAATCATTTCACAGTAAATGAGATAAAAAAAACATGATGAAACTAAAGCATGAAACAAAGCAACTGCAGAAATCATAAGCCTCTAAGATTATATTTCAGAAGCATGCAAATCACGGAAAAGAAATTGGCAGCAGTGAGGATACTTCTGTGGAGTAACAAATCATACCTTACAGTATTAAAGAAATGCCGGAACATTTCAATAATCAATCCTTCACATTCAAGGTCCAACATTACAACACAGGACCGCACCTTTGCAACAGTTTCGAGGATTGATGTCCTCTTATCATATGATCTACTAGATTTGTCAGCTAGGTTCTCAAATGATGATACAATTAGCTGAAACACATCCTGAAAAAAAAAAAATCTGGATTTACAAAGCAGCAGGACAAGCAGAATAAACTTGAAACAAATACATTAAATAGCACAGGGCAAAAGCGTGTCAAATTTCTAAGATGACAAGTAGCTAGCTTAGGTACCTTCATCTGATCATCATCATAAGGTGCATCCGGAGCAGTAATCCTAGTTATCTCACTAATGCATGAGGCAACTGCAACTCTAACATCCATATTTGAATGCCCAAAAAGTTTATCAGTGACCAAAGCTTTTAGTGATGGAGCAAGTGAGGTTTGCATAGACTTTGTAGGTGACTGCTCCACTCTTGAAAGACAATCCTCAATTCGCTACAATTATAGAGATGATAGAAAGGTAAGGGGTTACACATTTGCAATAGCAGAAGCACCTAATTCCAAGAAGCTATTCTGCTAATTAATGCAACAGTAAAGGAAACACCGAACCTTAAAATTTAAGACATTGAACCAATACCGAATTAAAAGATTCACAAAAGATAGTGATGCACATAAATAGCCATACAGGGGGTATTAAATCGATGCTAAAAAAGTAATTTTCATATCAAACAGGGCCAAAAGGATATTCATAATGACCAAAACGGAGTAATACTTTTGATTTTTTAAAGACAAGGACATGAAATGAATTCTTCAATTTATTCATCTCCTGTGCTAATGAACGTTAAGAAGCCAAGTCTCATATCATCCAATAATTCTGATTGTTTCAATTCCTATGTGATTCCTAGTTCTTGATACAAACACTAGGAGTGATTCCTACACCTATTATTTATTTCAATTCCTTATATTTTTTAATTTCCAGCCCTAAATTCAAAATTACAGCAGCCCCTGTTTTCAGTTTATAGTATTCTTATATAAGAAAGAAAAGGTAGAATATCTTGAAGAGTGTAGTGTGAGCCCAAAGTTGGGGGCTCATTTGAAGGAACCATTAATGAAGGACTAGTTGAAGTTGGTTAACAAAATTTAGTCATCTAGGCCAACCCTCATCAAGCTAGGGAGATTTACACAAAGAAAGGAAAAAGAAAATAGATATACTTTTCAAGTGTGAAGCTTTTCTCTCTAATATTGATCCGTAGATATTTAGGAGTGATTCCTAAGTTCTAGAAGTGATTTCTATAAAACTACTAGTATGACAACAATAATTTTTTATTGTTTGTTTCAATTCTTAGGTGTGATTCCTAAATCTTGATACAACCCCAAAGAGTGATTCCTAGACCTATTCTATATTTCAATTCCTCATTAGCGATCCTTCTTTTAGTTTATTGAATTCTTCTATTTGTCTAAAAGCTCTAGTGGGAGCACATTCTGGCTTTAGCATGATATCCAACTTCTATTCGTTAAATCATTCATTTTCTTAGTTGTTAATTTTCTTTTTTTCAGAAAAGGAATTGAATATTCTTATTTTAACTTGTCACTTTTGGAAGTTAAGTCTATTGTGAAATAAGAAGAATCCTTGCATGAGTAGGATTCTGTTCCTATTTTAAAATTTTCCATTAGGATTAGGATTCTATCATTTTTATTATGTACATATGTCTCAACATTTTCAAAAATAAGAAGAACTGATTTTTCTAGTGTGGAACTTTCTTTCTCCAAGAGTGATTATTATGTAGGAGCGATTCCTAAACCCCAAAAGCCATTGCTAGAAACCAATGGGAGTGATTCCAATAGTTTTGTTTGTTTAATCCCAAGTGTGATTCCTAGTCCTTGACACAAATCCTAAGAGTGATTCCTAGACCTATCTACTTGTTATTTTAGCTGTTTGATGAAATGGGAGATGTTTGCTTGGGCGGGTGGTGGAGATCACTTATAGAAGTGAGTTGATGTGACAGACAGGACATATCAACAACTTGTCAAACATGTTTGGCTGCTGGAAGTTTCTCTACTTGTTATTTTGAATTCTAGCCCTAAAATTCAAGATTCTAACACAACCAGAGAAACTTCCAGCAGCCTTATACATGTTTGACAAGTTGTTGGTATGTCCTGTCTGTCTCAAAAACAATGTGAACAAACATAACCATTATAAGGTGCATATATGATAAACTTGAAAACTGAAACAGCAACTTTGCACACAAAATCTCAAGCACTCCAAACTGCTTAAGAGGCGGAGAATATATGATGATCTTAAAGCAAACAGTACAAGGGATCTCAATTGAGCAAACAGAGAAGGTTTTAGAACATCATTTGGTCAACTATGAGAACGTAAATGTAACATGACGAAAGAAAGAAAAAACTAATTGTGGAAAGGTTCCGCACTGCATGCTCAAAACACATTCCAAAATAGCAATGGAAAAATAAATATTTCAAAAGACTGAGAGATATTCACAAGATCCAAGACCATCATCAGAATTAACTGTATAAAAGGACAATTCGCAAGATATACTTTATTGACATAAATCTGTTTCCCTAAAATAATAAGGCGAAATTGGACAACCATTAATATCCTTAAGTTTAAACCTTTTACACGTGGAGGTTAAACAGTAGATTTCCAACTTAACCCACCAGTATTCCCCCTCCTAGTATGTCCAGACAAACAACCTAGTGACAGAACTGGAAAGCAACAAAAAGTCTAATTAATTTTCTCTTGTTTCACTAAGGCCAATCAATGAATACGGGTTCCATCATAAAAGTTCTTAATCTATCCAAATCTCCAGCTTCAGGTAATTGACTAAATAATGCCAATATTGATGTTTTCTAGTTAGCAATAGTTACCAAATAATTAAGTAAAAGTAATATATGGAATAACATTGATTTTCATTAAATCTAAGATATCTCATATTGCTGATAAATCTCCCATAACCCGAAACACAGATCTAGTTTCAAAACGCACAGAAAGACCTCACATACCATAAATGCTGTATGGTAGTTGAAAGCTCCAATAATTGTAAATTTTTGTTTTAAATGCAAGATCAAACTCATAGCCTGTTATGTAGAAAGCCCGCGCAAATACAAACTTACGAAATAACCGCAATAACACTCACACAGTGTTCACAATGCATGAAATCTAACAGCTTAAAAATTGGAATACTTGAGGCATAGTTCTAATGCAAACAGAGATTTCGAGTGACTCCACATATAGATCATCACCCCCATGAGAAAGAATTTTTCCAAGTGTGAACAACTCGATGAGAATGCTCTACTCTCCTTCCCACCACTAAGCAGAAGCTTCATATCCCCTTCAGGATAAAAATGTTGAACACCAATCTGCCACTGAAGTCACTAGTTCTGCTCCTTACAGTTTCCACGCTAATATTAATACCAATACTTAAGAACACAAAGTGAACTATCCATTATTAACTTGAATGCCAGTACGAAAACAATAGGTAGACAATAATTACCAACCAGGTAAAGAAATATCGACAAAGATCATGAAAACCAACTCAAATCAGTAATTGCATGCAAAGTGCCAAAAAAAAGCACCAAACAACAATATAACAAAAACAAGAAGGAAAATTCATGGAAAGAAATACGAAATGAAGAACATTTTGAGCTCACATCGAGAAGAGGAAGAAGTTCGTCCACCGACGAAGGTGGGTCTTCCAGCTGATTCCCAGCTTCCAAGAGCTGGTGTTCGAGCTCTTTATCACTAGACGCCATTGACAACCAAAAAGAAAAGGGAAAACTTTTTTATCTCCTATAAATTAATATACGAAAAACAAATAGATCTTACAAAATCTAACACTCAAGCTTCAATATCACACCACGAGAACTCAAATCCCCTATCCAAAAAGCATGAATCGATTTGAAACTAGAAGATTTGAATTGGAGATAAATAGGAGATTATTTTTCCTTTTTTTCCTAAAGGAACACTGGGGTTAGGGTTTCTTTGTGAGAGAGAGAGAGAGAGCGATAGACAGACAGACACAGAGGGGAGACAGAGTTTGAGTAAGTTTTCGATTTTTTTTTCTTATTTCCAAGAAAAATATAAGGACAATGTTAACGTTAATCAGATTATTCTTACAACATATATGCAAGCAAGTAAATGCTTTTCTACTTTCCATGTTCTTATTTATAATATGCGTTTTCGTGGGCTAGTACGCGAAGGGAACGTCCCTTAGCCACGGATTCCACCAGCCTTTTACAATCCAGCTTGTGTTATGAATTCAAATCCGCCTTTTGGATTTTTAGGCATGGGGACCACTTGCTTCACTCTTGAATGCAAACCTAAACAAAATCTTTTCGAATTGAAGGGCATGTTTGGAAAATTACAAAATTTTGTGGACCACAAAAAAAACTTTTTGTGCGAGAAGTATTAAGACGGTTGGTTCACACGGCACAAAGAAAACTTTTTGTATAAATATTAAGAGGGCTTTGATGGTAATAAAAATTGAAACGAACATAGTAAAAAATGATAATTGATATAATTATTATAAATATGAGTAAGTTAAAAATAAAAAATAATTAGCATTACTATTAAAAATGATTAGTTTGTTAAAAAATTAAGAAATAAAAATTTGTTACATATCAAATTTTAATATATTTTAATTTCTAAAAAGAGAAAAATATAATTAATCATATTGTAACTAATTAACTAATTATATTTTAATTAATTAAATAATTATATTTTCTTTAATTAATTATATTTAATTGCAAAAAAGAAAAAAGTATCATAGGTATGTCTAAAATGTCATGCTTGTGACACTTGCCTTTTAGTAAAGAATAAAAACTATTCCTCTCATATATGGAAGATATGAGTAATTGTCAAAAGTGAGATATTAACAAATTGTCAATACAATGATAATACACAACTAACCAAATATTTTTCATTCTTTACTTATTAATGTCTTCTTAAACTCATTAACCAAGCACTTCCTAATATTTACCACATAATTAAACATCTTATTTTTATTTTAAGTTTAAAATGGGTGTGAATCTGATATAATTAAAAACTCTTTATTATTGATGTGTGATTTTTAATTTTATTTGTGCCTTAAATTAAATCGTATGTCCTTAAAAAAGAAAATAAAATGCCAACCTACAGGCCTTTGACAAGTTATATGTGTATAAAATAGTTATAAGTGATAAATTTCATCAAAAATTATACTAATGATAACTTCTTTTATTATTGTTTTTATGAACTTAGTTATAATTCTAATACATTCACGCTTTAGAAAAGTTGAAGAATTCTTTCTAATTTTGCTTGTCATATTCTTAAAATTGCAGAATTTATACCACAAAGTTGTTGAAATGCGAATTTTCGTTTATGCCCTTCGGCTTTCGTAATTAACATTTCCTATAATTCTGGCATAAAAATCCCGCTTCGGGGTGCTAATGTGGCGGGGAGGGTGGGCCAATTGACCAAATGAAGTATTTGTTTAATAATTTAACAAATGAAGCCGATTACAAACATTTGGAGATACATTACGCGAGCTAGTATAAATATGGTACATGAATTATTACACGAGCTACTATAAATATGGTACGTGAATCTTCAACGAATATTGTTTGTGAATGGCAAGCAAGGTCACTGTGTCGACTGCCAATTATATATTATTTGTCATTTGATGTTAGCGGGACAAACCAACGCCTCCTTTTTCAATTCTCATATACTAAGCTTGTTTCGTTTCATCTTAATTATTCATTTATATGGGACAGAGAATCATATCCTTGCCCGCAGCCTCTTTTCAATCTTTGATTGCTTTGTCTAGGAGCGAAATAATTAATTAAAAATGCTTTTTATTGATTTGAAAATTTTAAATATAAAAAATTTGTATTATAACAACAATCGTAAAATCATGACAAATTCATAATAGACTTTCCTGAAAATAGTTTTCGTTGAATGATGCAAAATTCTAAAAGGTCTGGTATCTTAATAACATAAGACATAAATATAAATGTAAATAGGCCGGGTCGAGGAATATAAATATAATGGGTTGGGTCGAGCCCCTCGAACTAGCCTGCTCAGCTCAGATGGGTCAGTCAGACAGCCCGACCACAAGCTGACTGACCCATCATATTTTTTTAAGAAATTTTCCAAAAACAAGAAATGGTCGGGTCATGGTTGGGTTGGGTTGGGTCCGCCCGTAGTCCGCCCAATCTTGCCCATTGACATAGTCAATCAGAGTCAAAATTAGGCTAGATTGGGCGGACCAGGCAGGTTTTGACATCTCTATAAATAAAGTTCAACTATATCAAAACTTGAAAAAATAAAACATTCACCAAAAGGTCTCAAGAAAATCAAACTTTCCATAAAGATGGCAATAAGCTAGATTGGGCTTTTCTATTAGGCTCGAGCTAAAACCTGACTCAATCTAGTCTAATCTAATATTTATTTACTTTTTAAATTAAAAATAGTAAAAATTGATGTCATTTTTTCTATAGATGTCGAGCCTTAGGTCAGCTTGGGCTTGAGTAGCCTTAATCCTAGCTAAGGCTTGATTGTTTTGAAAAATTAGACCCAAAATTCAGTTAACTCGAACCTAACCAGCTGATCATAAGTTGGGCAGGATTGTTAAGGTCAGGAAAGAGCTAACGTCAAAATTTGCTACTTAGCACTAGGTATAAGTGTGTTATTGCTTTTAAGGGATTCAAGTTATTAAAGCCAGATAATGTTGACATATAAGACAATGGTCAACTTATTTCTTACGAATATCTCAAATTTTTAACAATTTCCCTTTTAGTTGCATCAAATCAACCTGAGGCCATCATATAGTTTGCTATGCAACAACATAATTCATAACAAAAATAGCAAAGGATAATTATCTACAGCTATTAGCCTTCTGGTTTGGAGATGCATACAACAAAGGCAAGTGACTAGAGATGGTTATCCTTTTTGGTTCAGCCTGATTCTGACGAGGCTGCACGTTGCTGCTTGGATCCATGAAGCTAGTCGGTATTAGCTCTGAAGCACCTGCAA
>JAOSBK010000008.1:16355440-16376406 GCA_027568895.1 Erythroxylum shatona
TGTCATATAAATGAATAATTCACATCATATCACGTTCTTCATTAATTTCAACTATTCAATATTTCATCTCAATTCAATGGGCATGTTAATTAAATTAGCTAATATGGTATATTCATTCAATCAGTTAATAAATAAAGATGCATATGCAAATGCACATATGACCCACTTCATTTTTACTTTGTTGTGATTGAGCACCTATTTAACTGTCCTGTATCCGTTATGGATACCAAAATCATTTTATATACTGTCCCATACCTTTTATAGATACTGGGTTCATTGATAACTAGGCCTGTTGTGAACATTTTCGAACTTTAAGCTCTTTTTCACTTGGTCACTCCGGTCACAACTCCTTTATATATTCATGCATTTCAACGTAATGAGATGGAACAATTCACATATGATGCATTCATTATTTCACATTCGATATATTCCAGTCATATATCACATTCTTTGGATCTAAGTCTGGCATTCAACATTCAAGAACACACATTTCCATATTCACATACATTTTCAAAATACTTACAATACATTCCCGAATATAATTCTTCTCAGACAATTGATAGTCCGAAATTATCGCAATCATATGAGTAGCAATTCAATAACTGAACTTTAAACAAAACAACTAGATTATGGTGAGAAAACATCTAGGTTAACTCACATTATGCTCCAAAGTAGCTATTGCTTTGACGATCTGGCAATGTCTAGATGCAGTCGGTCAATATGTGTTATGCTCCAAAGTAGCTATTGCTTTGACGATCTGGCAATGTCTAGATGCAGTTGGTGAATTTGTGCTTTTATATCATGCAATACACACATATGTATACATTACTAACTTGTTTAATCAAATGAATACCCAATCATACATATGTATATGTGTTATGTTTAATGAATTCTCAATCAACTATCCTGGGTATGCAACCTTATTCACAAATCTTGCTCATTCATTCATCATATCTTGTACATAACTTATTGACGATTAGATCAATGCCTTAAGACATCTCAATTACTTTAAATTCATTTAATCATACATTTATCTATCCCTTCCTAACATTCCATACTCACACAACTTTCCAAATTCTCATTCAATCATACCTAATTCATGACTTATACTCCTTGCATCACATTTGCATTCATAAGAACACGTTCATTTCTTTAACAACTCATACTTCCCAAATTCATATACATTGATATCAAACAATCCATTCCTTAATTATAACATCAATTATTACTTAAACTTATCAAACTCTTATTTAATCAATCAAAAAAACATATAAGTTCATTTCAAACCTTAATCAAATCCAAATACACCAAGGTAAAGTAACTTATCCTTTATTGGTTCAACAATCACACAAAACAGAGTTTTTCACTTCCCAATCATTTTCCACGATCGTGGTTACCTTTCCATTATCGTGGAAAGACAAAACAGAAACTTTTCTTCTCCAAGGCATTTCCCACGATCGTGGGTACCTTTCCACGATTATGGAATGGGTGAATAGACGGTTCACATCCCTTTCCTTCAATCCTTTTCCAAATTTTAACACCATCATACTAATCTATTGATCATTCCTCAATTATACCTAAATTATACTTCATTTCTTCATCAATTTCATCACCAATTCCAACTCAAAGTCATTCAATTGATAACTCATAAATCATAGTCTTTCATGTATCATAATCAAAACAGAACTATCATTTACCTTCATACATATAACCCTAACTTATCAATTTCTGGAACACTCCCAATATACTCATTTTCTGCACAATTACATCATTATTTACACTTCAAATCTCAACCTAAACCATCCATATAATCCACTATTTTCAAGCATCAAAAACAAAACAAAAACTATACATTCATTCATCAAATTTTAGCATATGTTAACATCAACCCTATATATCACTCATCTAAATTTAATCGTGATGAATGTTTCTATTTTAATGTGCCATAGAGATCAAAAATTACTTACTTGATTTGCCCTAATTCCACCTCAATCTTTAAGTTAACTTAATCTTCCAACAAGCAAGGATACTCCAAGAATAAGATGGAAATAGAGAGGGGTTTCAACAACAAAATGAAGGCAGGAGAATATTGAGGTATCAAAGTGTAGAATTTTAGCAAAATCTCAAAGTTGTAAAGGTTATGTGAATCGATAGTGAGAAGGGTAGAGAGGAAGATAGCAAGTAGAAAGAACAAGAGAAGATGGTCTTTGATGTGTGAAAATTGTAGGTGTAAGTGTGTGGAGGAGAAGGTGGATACATGTCATGCCAAGTTTCATGCTAAGACCTAACCATATGTCTTCTATTTCAACTTCCATTTGTCACTCCATAATTAGTCCATTTGTCTCATAATCACTAGGCTATTTGCCACCCAATTAAACCATCATTTTTCACTCATTTAATCAAGCCATGTGTCACACTATTACTAATGTCAAGTGTCACTATTTCTTAGGTTTGATCAACCTAAGTTCCCAGATATTAAATTGTCTTGCCAATTAATAGTTTTCCTAAACTAGATGCACATAACACTTTATCAATTGCCCAATTGTAACAAAAAATTCCAATTCACTAATTTTAGTCGATCAAACCAGAATTCAAGACATGATCAATTCACAATCACGAAATCACAACATAAACATTTAAAATCTTTCATACCCCGGAATAAATCAATTAAGTGCATAAACTATCTTTATAATGTGTACTAAATCATAATTCATGTATATATGTGAATATGATGCATGTAAATGAAATGCATTTCGTGTATTCTCATATGATATGACTCATATGACTTCATATAACAGATAAATTCCTAAGTGTAGGAATGGGCTATTACATCAAGTTCACTAAATTGACTCCATATGAGAATTTTGGTTAGAACATTACTTGTATGTCTATAGAAGTTCTCATTGCGATGATTGTATAAGTGATCTTTTAACTTTAGATCTCTAAAGTATCTCATATAAGGATTGATATATTTTGATACTATTTATGACCTATTATAATCAATGGTAATTTAATTGGTAGTCATTAATTATAGCATAACTATTTGTAGATAATTAAGTGATTACTATAGGATTCACCATCCTAAAGTGATTAAAGAGAATGTTTTATTATTTTTTAGTAGTACTTATTCAAAAAATCTCTGACCAAAGTGGAATGACACTTTGAAAATAGTTTGCAAATGTTTCTAATAGAATTAATTACTATTTATGGAAGGCTAATATGATTGCACTCAAATAGAGTGGACATTATTTATATACCCTATATCTAATATGAATATTGTATATTAAAAGGATTAAATTATTAAAAAATCATGTGTATAAAGATTAGTCAAAACCATTTTGATACTATTAAATATTTGGGTGCTCATAATGTGTTGCTCGATACTAATCTTGATTTATAGATATAAATTATTTAATTAGAAAAGTAAAGAAAAACTAAATCTGAAATATAATATAAAGTTATAATTTATATATACTGCTAACATATTTAGGAATTTAATAGGTCACACATAAAAAAATAGGTTGAAGAGAGAAAAGGTGTTTTAATCAAGTTGGGCTTGATTGTAAAGTATTAAAAAAGTTTAAGGTTAAATATGAATATTTAATAAATAAGAATCAATGTAAGACATTGGATCATATTTGTGTGCTATTAGTATTTAACTATAATTAATTATAATTCTAATTAGAGTTTAATTGAAATTAAAATTTTATTTCAATTAAACTACTAAAATGTCCAAAACATATTATAAAAAAACTTCAGTTTCAAGGGAGCTAGCACTTCTTACCTCACCTTCTTTATAACAGTTGTAAAGTTCTCTTGACATGTATTATAGATACCATTAGAAACTGGACATTTGTTCAACTACGATAGTTGGGATGAATCAATTTCAAAAACGATTTGAGACAAGAAAATGATCAAGTTTCAAAATAAGGTATAAATATGATACATGCTTTATTATTATTATTTTGCATTAATCATGTTATAAATTTTATGTAATATTAATATTGAGAAATCAATTGAAAAAATTTTGTTATTATTCCATTACATGTGATATCATATCCTACCCCAATCTTGTAACGTCAATAACACTTGTGTCTCTGTAGCTAGGAGTTGAGTTTATATTTCATCAACAGATTATACATATAAAGTTATTTAAAGATATAGAACAACAGAGATGAAGTAAAGGATCCTTATAAATTATCCATAATAGTTCTATCCTTCATTTGTTTCTTGAATTAAGTTATTTGTTTTTACTTCTTTTATTTCTTTGATGGAATGTAACTTAGATATGTAGCTAAATTTTGAATTTGTTGTTTTCTTATATGCTCCCAACCATTTTGTATTGGAAATTTATTTTATATATTATTTTAGGATATAATTTCATTTGTAATTTTACAATTATTTAAAAAAATTTACCACTTATTTATGTATTCAAAGTATTTACATGTGAGTATTTTTTGACAATTGCTCGAATTAAATTATTAATTATAATTTAAATCACATTATCCTTATTATACAATTTAAATAGTTTTCATTTGACATTTTTATTTAATATTTTTAGGATGAGTATTCCTCCCCTTCTCGTTTCTGTAGTTTTAGATACATAATATAATAATTGAAATCGTTGACCATATGACCATAGTCGAGAACATTCCCTCATGCTTCATCGTATTATGATAAGGCTTCAACAGTTCTTGAAATATTATGGAGGTGTTAGACAAACGGGCTGATAAGTTGTTTTTTAACTTTTTGATCAATTAAAAAAGTTACTGATATGTTTAGTAAATAACTTATTGATTGGCTTATTTAATTTCAATAAGCTAATTTATAAAAGTCGGAAAAATTAATTATATTCTCCTTTCATAAGTTTTGAATTATGTTAATTATACTATAGTGATATTATAAATAATTCAATCTAAAAATTTTGTACAACTAAAAATCATGCATATAATTTACTGTGATAAATGTTTTTTAAAGATTTTAGTTACAAAATTTGGGAGATTTTTTTTAACTAATGAAATAAGTTTTTTTGGTAACAAATAAAAAATATGTTGTAGTAACAAAATTTTTAAGAATATTCTATATTTTTATTAAAGTTAAAAACTTAAATTTTTATAAAAGTAAATATATAATTATATTTTTTTTTACATCATGCTAAATTTTTGTAAAATTAAATATTTAATCATGATTTTTTTTACGCTATACGTTTATAAGTTATTTTATACTTAAACAATTAATATTAGATAGTTAATTTTATCAAACATTTTTAATAAATAACTAATAATATTTACTGATCAAATCAACTAATATAATCAACTATTACCTAATTGTGGATATAACCAACTAATAATTAATACGGTAATTAACTGGGCTATAATTACTCGTACTCGTGATAGGACTGGATGATTGCTAGGTTGCTAGCTATTTACTCAATGTTGGCGCGTATAGTAAAACCAAATCTACGATAACTGGATTACTCAAGCATCACATGAAAGCACACGCGAAGAAATCTAACAATATCTTTATTTTAGAACTTTTTGTTTTTGTTGTCGACGAGATATTTTAGGAGGGTCTCAATTATGAGAAGACACCTTTAAGCTATTCACACTCAGACTAATCTCCGTTCGAGCCGGGTAGGTCCCTTGTAGGAAGCAAAGCTCTGACCCTAAATTTTAAACGGCTGCATACATGAGGACGGTTCGAACCCGTGACCTCACTTAAACTAAAAGAGCTCCTTACCAATTCATTTGCGCTATGAAGTTCTTTTATTTTAAAACTTTGATAGTAGTTGGTTCAACTGTTTGAGACTCTTAGCTCTCCGATCGATCAAAACACAAACATATGTACCCTTTCAATAGGAATCATTATATTTTGTATTGGAACTTGTTCACGTATTAATTTCAACCAGTTCAGATTTCAAGAAATTTCTTGATCAAAGTCCTTTTTCTGGTTGAAAGTCCAGACTTTGACGAGTATGTTTAGTTTATATATTAGTATCACAAAAATCAAATTATAAAAGTTCCACTCGAATTAATTTTGCTTCTCTACGGATTGCATTGGTTCCAATTCACATGAAATTCAATTATATCTAAAATAATATCTTATTCAACAATTTCTATATCATTATAAAACAACTCTTTTCAACCTAAAATTCTTAAATCCCGCGGATCTATTATGAATTTGATTGCTCAAGCTCAGTATTATATAGGTTCTTTCTCGCTCCATTTTCTGGTTGCTTTGTTCTTTGAGCGTGAGATAAGAGACTCTATTATGAACGCTGTATTCTGTATCCAGTGCCGACAGAACTTGGAAGAGGTGATGTAAAAGTAAAACTTTGTCTCCTGAAATTTAAATAAAAATATAAAATAAAATAAACCTTGATATGATCAGTTTCAAATCAACAAATTAAAAAATTATACAAATTGATGGTATTGCCATTCATTAATGCATTTATATGGTCAATTACGCAACAAAAAAGAAAAATCTCGAAATTTAAATTTGAAAATTAAATATAACAAAAACTGTAGTCGGAAAGTTGTGAGATATCATATTAAAAAAATGTATTCTCCTGTATACTTCAACACACGTCTTGTAATGTACTTTCTTTTTTTTTTAATCTTAGACCTTCTAGATTAAAATTCAGATATAATTTTTTTGCCGTAAATTTCTATATTTATTATAAAATTATATACTATTGTATACGTATAAGTAAAGAACAATATATCATACATGGTTCTTATGCAAGCACAGGGACGAGAGTGTGCACACGTGAGCGTAATTAAGGCCTGAAAAAGAGTGGCAATTCTTGGAAAGCTCAGTACGCGGATTGAAATGCCCCACGACACAAGCCCTAACACAACACGCCTCCACCTCGCTTCCTGCCATAACACACGCCAAGCACTTTCGTCTTGTTGGAGTTTGGGCCGACGATCCTACTTTCATGCCCACGTATGCCTCCTCTTGAGATTTGTAGTTTTGGGATGCAACAATAATAATAGTACATTAACATGTTAAAATAATATATGCCAAGTTTCTTTCAAAAGTTTAACTACGTTATAAGGGCTTCCACCTGCAAAAAGGTTGAGAATGAGGTTTCGATACATGTTCCGCATCCTCATTTAGATAAATAAGCGACCTTTTAAAATATATGTTGTGATGTTCTCATAAATGTATATTTGTCATAATAAAAGACCTATTTTGCTTTTGAATAAGCTAGGATGGTTTAAATATTTAATATCTAACTTGAGCTTCACCCTATGACTGTCCATGCTTCACAAGATTAGAACTAATGATATGCTTATGTTCCTTACTCGAATTTCCCTAAAGAATCACATGATCATCCATTTTTTACCGCATTTTTACAACTAACATGTGAAGTTGCGTCAAATTACTCTGTAGACTTATTTAGCAGATTGGAAAGTGGTCAATTCCATCCAACAGATGGTTCATCTCAATCTCCTCTGTACTCGTGAACCCGCCCCTTTCGATTATTTGACCCTACTGGGATCTTCATCTTATCCGATTTATAACAACATATACGATTGATATTTAATGCGGGATTATTTCCAAACCATCGTTGTTATAGTTAGCAGAACTGAACCCGATCGCCAAAGCCCTAACTCTTAACTATTTATCCCACATTCTAAAAGGTAATAAGACAAATAATGAACTTGATGATAGTGACCTTGGTCCTATTCCCACGATCATTGTAAATTACATCATATTCAAGTCTTCCAAAAAAAAGAAAGGAAATTCACTAGGGCTTTAAAAGAGAAAAAAGCCAGTATTAAATTAACAACCAAAAAATCAAATCCAGACATTATTAGGCTTTTGAAAGAAGTTTTTAAAACAATAAAGTACTGGAGGCTTAAACATATACTTCTTTGACTCTTAACTCGCTAAAAAAGCTAAATAGTATAAACAATTGTGTTCTTTTGGGTGTATAACATAGATTACAGTCAATCATTTGCAAGAGAGTTGACAACTTTATGAAAAAGTTTTTATTGAGACTTTCAAATAAGGAATTCTTTGGCAACGTGATAGTAGAGTCTTCCAAGGAGAAAATAACTTAAATACTTGATATTATATCTAGTTCAGCCTGATTTTGGTGAGGCCGCACGTTGTCGGTTGGATCCATGAATGCGACTGTCACTAACAAGAGTTCCTGCAAAACAACACAAGGCATGCCGGGGGTTGATATCCGGCAGGCCCCTCCGACGCTCAAGTTAGTCTTTTTGTGAGGGTACAGTAGCTATGAACAGAGAAGCTAGGGTTCTGATCACGTACCTGTATCATGGCAAAGTTATACCTTATATAAGGACCAGATGCTAGGTTTAGGTCTTTACGTATGCATGGGAGACTTCCACTATGGGCCGTGGAAATGTGAACCGGGCCTGGGCCTGGCATAGCCGATAGGAATTAGACAAATCTTTGAGAGGTGGACCGATCGGTCCATGGGCCGTTGTGATTAAATTCGAGCCTAGCACGACCGACCCAACTACAAATTATGCTAACTTAAGTCAAATACAGTGATGATTTATGTATATTTTATTAAATTCGGTTCAAGTCAAGTCAAGTTATGCATGTAATATTATATCCAAAATGATTTTCTTCATTTCTTAATTCTTTCAAGTGAAATTCACTTAAGTATATAGATTTATAATCTAAGTAAAAAAGGATATATTGTTGAAATTCATATAGTTTAGGATTGTAACAAATTTTAATATTATCACTTATAATATTCTTATTAATAAAAAATTCACACAAAGTATAAACCATTTATTACATTATTAAGTATTTTCAATTAAATATGCAACGTATTGCAAATTGTTCAAATTATTATATACAAGATAGTCTAAACATACGTAATATCTAACCAAATTTCATTCATTCACTTATTTAATATACATTTAAAAAATTTATATATGATATTTTAAAATATACAAAATGTTTGTATTACTTTTTCAAGTAATAACGTTGCTAAAAACCTCTCTCTCTCTCTTTATTATATTATAGTATAAATTCTTAATTTTTCTTTTATCAGTTAAACGAGTGACTTAAATTTTATCTTAGTGTTATCGTCTAACAAAAATGGAAGTCAATAATTATATAAAAATGTATCTTATATTAGTCTCGCATATTTCATTTATTCAAATTTAGATGTAGAATAAGAAATAAATATACATCTTAAAACAAAATCTTTAACTTAAAGTCACAAAAATGAAAGGTTTTAAAAGAGCCTAAGGAGAAATCTCCAAATCTAATTGAGTCCATATATAATCACGACATTATATCTCAACTCAAAACTTAAAGAATTGGGTTATATATAATATCTTTATATATAATTCACTTTATTCATATATCTCTTTCTGATATGGGATGACTATGCCTGTAAATTTCCAACGGAATTATCTCACTTTTATAATTGAATTTTATTCTTCTTAAAATCTAGTACTTAATACTAATTTATACTATCAAATATTCAATAGATTGACATAAAAGAGCATTGTTATCGTTAATAATAAATAAATGAATATTCATTCGAAACAAATAAATGAAGGATACATTTAAATTCTATACAATCTTAACGATTTGATATGTCTAATGAATTCATTTCTAGGAATCGATTTCATTATAAGATCCCAATTCTTTGTCATATCGAAATGTACTGTACATTCATCTTCTTGAATCCTGAACCACAATCTTTGTCACAATTACAGTTGGTTTTTATATGTTTAATTTTGTAATGATACTTAAGATCTTTCATTTAAGCAATTATTACTCCAGTATCATAATGAGGTACAATTAAATCAGTAGTACTCTCGGTTAATCATCATATAATTCTAAAAATTATGTATTTATCACAAAATTATAAAGTTGAAAACTATAACAATTTTTTTTTATTACCGACGGAACATAAAATATCGTCAAAAAATCAACATTTTTAGCAACAAAAATCATAGTTTCGTTGATAAAGATAATTATTAATTAACGACAGAATTTAAGTTATTATCAAAAAAATTAACCGTTGTCAGTAATTTTCATCGACAGTTATATCATTCATCTTTTGTCGGTAAGAATATAGTTCATCGGTAAGTTTAAGTACGGGCGTTTTATCGACGAATTTATTCGTCGTTCGATTCCGTCAATAATTTATTTTACCAACAGTTTTTTCTGTCAGTAAACTGCTAATTTCTTGTGGTGATTATAACTAGAAACTTTGTGTAATTTCTTGTAGTGATTATAACTAAAAACTTTGTGAGTTTAGCTTTTATTATTGATAAAGCAATATAGTTACTTTCCTTGGTATTGCCGTATTATTTACGACAACGATTTTCATGTTAAATTTGGTTCGACCGTCGTGATGATCTCACTTGAATTTGACATAACATTCTCATATTGATTTCAAATAAACAGAAAGAAAAAAAACATGCTTCGTAACTTTTGCTTCATATCCTCCTTTATCACCTTCACAGCATCCATTGATAATTATATATTTCTTTATTCTTAGATTTAATATTTATCAAATCAATAAGTAGACTATATTACGAAAGTTTAAATGCATTTCACAATATTGATACTATATTATCCTAATCATTATCAAAAAATAATTTTGAGCATCACACTAGAACATGATTTTTTAATAAAGTAAGATATAATGACTATAAAAATTTACTTGATCATATTAATTAAACAAAATAAAATAATTGCATTCAATTTAGTTAAAAATTTAAATCACACTTTAATATTTTACAAAAAGTTAAATATTTATTATTATTTATTTATGTTGTCACTTTGCACTTTAATGTTATCAAAACATTTTCCAACAACATCCTAAACCTTAAAATAGTTATATTTGTGTCGGTTATTAATAATTATGTCATCAACTGGACAATTTGAATTTAATTGATATTAATGTGATTTAAAAAAAATTAAACACTAATTAAATATGCAATTTATAGTTGAACATTTTGAACAAAAATAATGATGTACTATTATTTTTTGGTATCACTTTTGTGTCAATTTTACAGGTCAGAGATAATAAATTATAACTTATTTAAAATTTTTGTTAATCGGACAAAAGTCAAGAGACATCCATCTTCATATCGAATGGACTTATAAAGCCCATTTGCGAAAGGTTTTGGATATCTTTAATAGACGTCATAACCGAGCTGGGCTCTGAGGAAGGACTCTAAGACCCGCTTCGACTTTCCTTCCCTTCCAGACCTAATTATCCACGTCAGCAAATAATCCGACTTGTACAATTCCTATTCGTCAACCCTCTTCTTTCCGCAATATGTTTCATCTTGTCTTATTCAAATCATTTGCAAAGCTCACAGATCCTAACAACCCATTTCAGAGGACAGAGGGTCATCGTCTACGGTGAATTTTTTGACAACTGTGGCTCCCTCGGCCCCACATACCCTCTCTAATCGCAGACCCTCTTCTTCTCAGTCGCAATCTCCTTCACCGCCGGCGAGGATAGTGTACGGGGAGCCCATACCTTTCTGGCAACAAAACTGGTTCATAGCATTGCTGTTCGCCATGGCCCTCTCCTTTTTCTCTCTCACCATTTTTCTCTTTCTCACCCTCGATGTCGACCACGGCTCCGCCTCAAAACCCGATGAAGGCGTTGAGGTTTGTGTCTTGAATTGTTTCTATTGAACTCAGAGGGTTAGGTAGATCTAAAGCTGATTGCAGTTTGTTCCTTTAGATCTAAAGTTGAGTGCAGTTTGTTCCTTCTTTTTAGAACTTTTTTATTTTAATTTTCAGATTACGTATGGAACGGTTGTTAAGTTGATGCACGAGAGGACGAAGTTTCGGCTTCATTCCCACGACGTGCCGTATGGTTCTGGGAGTGGGCAGCAATCTGTTACAGGATTTCCTGCTGTTGACGATTCCAATAGCTACTGGGTAACTCTCTTTTATTAATGCTCTAAAAAGGCTCTAATATGCTACATCTATACGAATTTGACTAAAAACATGCATGTTTATTATGTTTTATATCTAGATTGTGAGGCCCGAGCCAGGGACAGATGCTAAGCAAGGACACGTTGTTAAAACTGGCACAATTATCCGTCTCCAACACATGAGAACTAGGAAGTGGCTTCATAGTCATCTCCATGCATCTCCAATCTCAGGAAACATGGAGGTCTCTTGTTGTTTTTTCCCCCCTTGATTATAAAAAGTGGCAACAATTGTCTAACATACTTATGGCACAAATCTGATTAGAAAGATATTAAATGTTGGGATGAAGATGGTTAGAAGAGTGAAGAAGGAGGATAATCTGTCATGTCACAATTCATAAGTGAACTAATCATGTGGGAAAAGAATATGATATTGATCTTATGATAGTGGCGTGAACTTCAGGATCCTGGTTATGATTTGCTGAAACTGTTTTAGTGACCATAGAATACTGCTTGCAGGTCAGCTGCTTTGGAGGTGATAATAATGAATCTGATACCGGGGATTACTGGAGGTGAGATCAATTAAAACTCTCTTTAATTGCCGATCTGCATTTGACCTATTTTCATCGTATTCATCTTGTTTCTCTATCTAGGCTTCTGATTGAAGGAAGTGGAAAGACTTGGAAACAAGATCAAAGGATTCGACTTCAACATGTTGACACTGGTGGCTACCTGCACAGTCATGACAAGAAATACCAACGGATAGCTGGAGGCCAGCAAGAGGTAAGAAATATTGTTGTTAATTTTAATACTTTTCACATGCAATACTGCTTAAATATACGTCCTTCAGAACTGAAACTTTCAAGTTGGTGCCTTAAAATTTTTGTTGTGTTTCAAAATGTTAAAACGTCCTGGGAGTCCTTTTTTCTCTACCGTGTTAAAATACCGAATTTTTCATTATCAAGGTAGCTAGCTCTAGCTATATCTACGGGACATAAACCATCAACTGTACAGTTTGAAGGAGTAAGAATTTCATGAATGCAGTTGGCTGTAAAAACCAAAAACCTGAACTGAATTGTTATTATGTATACTTGCTGCCTTGTTGCTTTTATAGGTATGTGGTGTCAGAGAAAAGCGTGCTGATAATGTTTGGCTGGCAGCAGAAGGTGTGTACCTCCCGATCACTGAAAGCAAGTAGAAGACCTTTTTCAGGCATCTCTTGGAAACAGGTTCATGGGTTTCGAATGTATTGGTCGCTGGTGCCTGTGCTTATATAATTTCTGTAGATCTCCTGTTAAACAAAGAAAGATGTGCCAAATGTGTTAGAATGATGACTACTGCTTCGTGTTCAGCCAATAGTATCTAAAGAAGTTACAAATTAATTTTAGTTTGCTAACAGTAAGTAGTTTGCTCATCTTCTAGTTATTGATGAACAAGATTATTTCAAGCAACCTGCAAAATGAGATGCATGCTTCCATTGGTGTCGGATAATTAAGACATGATTCTGGATATTCCTTTTCTCGTTTCTCATTTTCTGCAGTCCCATCTTTGGTGAGTGAATATTTATTCCAGTTCAAACATACTGGCAAGAAAATAGAATTCCTGTATTCCCGAATGAAACCATGAAGTATTCTTGGCAGGGTTAGCTACTTTTTCAGTTTCTCCCGCAAATATGTACGTTTTGGATCTGAAGGTGGAGATTTTAGGGCATAGTGCCTGGCCTAGTTAGCGCGTGAACCGTGGCGTCAGATATTTGAGGTTAAGACACCGTTGTTTCTAGTCGCTGGTACTGACGATTGATGTTTGCTGAAGAAATTTCATACGCCTTGGATATTATAACTTTTGTATTAATAATCCATGTTTCCGATGTAAGCTTTGCAAAGTATAAGCCCCATACAAGCAGGCTCTAGATAATCTTAAAGGCCCATCAGCATCCAGCCGAACCCAAATGCCTAATGTCTTTTTTGTTCTGTTAAAAGCCCATATAGCATGCCACCACCTTTTGTATCCGAGGAAACATAAGTCACGTATAACTTTAGACTTTTAAATTTTCCTTCACAACATTTACATGGCCCATGATCCTCCACTAACATGTTCATATTGTTCTTTAGATGAATGGTAAGCGTCTGACCCTTGGCCATCCTTGAAATTTTCGATTTCTTTCCAGGATTTTAAACTTGATTGCTTTCATGGATGCTGTATTTACTGGTATGTGTAACAAGGAAGTAGCACATTAACAGTGTACAGAAATAGCCCTACTTATGACAAATTGTAGGTTACGATTGTAAATTTCCCTCGTCAAAGTCTATTCACCAAGGAGCTCATCCCTCCCGTTCGTTGGGAAAAGAAAAGGACAATGTAGCTCCGCGACTATGGCTGCTAGGCTTTTGAGTTACGCGTAGGTTTTGCATGTGAGAACTTGTCAGCATATGATCAGAGGCTGTCTGCAATGGATCTAGGCTTGGCGACAAAGCCTTAGTTTTGGTTCTGGGCCAATATGGTACAGAGGAAATTGTCGGGCATTTAATGCCCTCCTCTCAGTAATCCCACAGCCCATGGGTTTCATCCATGTGATGTGGGGCTAGAATAAGCATGCGACTGTCAGATTTTCCATTTTTCGAGAGCATGAAGGCAACTCTCTCCGTCGTAAGACAGACACAAGAAAAATCCTCCTTCCATTCATTATCGCTCGCCCACTTAAATAAAACAAATAAAATATAGTTTCACTTTCCTTTTTTATAGTTTATAATTTACAGTTTATTCTTTAAGTGAGAGCGACAGAACTTTTACAACAAATTAAAAAAATTATTTGAAGAATAAGACTAGATTTTTTAAAAGTTATGTATTATTTAATAATTTAATAATCTTAACGTATGTTGTTTGCTGACAATATTGACTTAGTGGATACAATAAAAGAGGGGGTCGATTTTAAGTTAGAATGTTGAAGAGAAACGTTAAAATCAATGAGTTTCAAAGTAAGCAAGACTAAGGCTAAGTACTTAGAATGCAACTTTTTCATACCATCGAGTGGCTACCACTGTGGAGATAAATATTGGATCAAAAGTTATACCATAAAAGGAGTGTTTTAAGTACTTAGGTTCTATCATCCAAAACAATTGAAAGATCGATGAAGATATAGTTCATCGTATCAGATCTGAGTAGCTTAAATGGAGAAGTGCTTTGGGAGTTTTATATGACAAGAAGATACCACTCAAGTTCAAAGGTAAAATCTATCACTTAGCGATTAAATCAACCATGTTATATGGAACAGAGTGTTGGTTCATCAAACAAATACATAATAATAAGCTTTTGGTGACGGAGATGAGGATGCTCCAGTGGATATGTAACCTTATTAAAAGAAATAAGGTCAAGAATCTAATAGTAAGAGACAAATTAAAAGTGACTGGTATTAATGACAAATTAAAAGAAATAAGGCTTAGGTGGTTTAAACATCTTAAAAGGAGGCAACTAATGCTTCAGTAAGAAGATGCAAGAAAATAATATTTAGAGATTGAAAGAGGAGAAAAGTAAGGCCTGAAAAGAATTGGGGTGAAGTGGTAAGTGTAAATTGTATCATGTTTTATGGCTTAGTTTGAGATGTATTTAATTGTTAATTCAATCATTTAATATGTGTTTATGTTAGAATTGTGTTAGTTTGTTAAGTATTTATGTTTTAAGTGTTTTATGGGTTAACACAAGTAGTTGAGCTCAAATATTATATTTTTGAGGTACCTTGATGTATTTACTAGTGTTTCAGGGTCAACATTGAAAAATGGAGAAGTTTCAGAGACATTTGGGCCGAAACAACATCCACGATGACACAATAGGCCACGATCGTGACAGAAGCACCAAAGTTGGCCCACGATCATGGCATGTAGAAACCCATGATATGGCCCACCATCGTGACCTGCATCGAGCAGACGCATAGACACTCAAAAACGTCAAGTTTGGAAGGATTTTCTAGACTTTTCGGACCCTAAAAATGCTAGGGTTGCTCAGAACACAAAAGATATTTAAAGAATAAGAAAAAGAGGCAAAAGAAGTTTTTGCATCAGCCACTCTGAGAAACCCTAGAGAGAATTCATCAGGAGATAAAGGAAGAGAAGAAGGAAGAGAGAAGAGAAGAAGAAGCTAACTCGACATATTTCCTGGAGCAGGCTTTCCTGTATCACGATTTCCTATTTATTTTCAATTTTATTATTGTAGAATTGGCATAACAGTTTGATGATAGGATTTTCAAATGTTTAATATGTTCTAAACTTACCTTCGAAGTTTTATCTTTGAATTAATTAAATCTGATTGCTTATATGTTAATTGGATTTGTTGTGGTTTAATCCTGCAAATGCATAATTCGATAATAAACTGAGAGGGTGAATTAAATGAAAAATAATTAAATTGAGATAACGAGAGTTAGGTGATTTAATAGAATAAGAATTAATCAAATCGGTAAATTGTGCAAAGAGAGATCTTGCGTAGGTTTCTAATAGTTTATTAGAGAACTTCAGAACTAATTAGGATTTTAGATAAGTTGTTAATTGAGAGATTACAACTTTCGTAATCTGATTAGAGTTTATAATTTAGGGTTAATAGTTATAACGAACAACACAGAGAGAGAGAGAGAGAGAGAGAGAGAGAGAGCAATTAACCCTAGGATCGTCTAGAACCAACAATCCGATAATTGATAATCAATTAGGTTAGCATTAAGGATAGGTAAAATTTCCTTTCTCTCAATTGGTAAATTTCCTAGGTTGATTCTTGGGTGTGTGTTACAATTGCTGAAAAATTAATATTTTTGTGATTGATTCTTAATTTGATTTGATTGATTGAATTAATTTCTCGTCTTTAGTTTCTTGTAATTTGAATTTTTATATTATTTTTTGGCCATAGATTTTAGGATTAGATTATCCCTCCTCATAGGATCGATACCTTAGGTACTATGCTAACGAACCGTGCACTTACGAATTATCAAAGGTTATTTATCAAAACTTACATACATTAAATACCCGATCGAAAGTGATCAAGAATGATATGGCTCAGATGGATCTTACGGAGGACTTGACTCGCAGTAGGAAACTTTAGCATACTAAAATACGAGTAAAGGATCTCTCTTAAAGAGGGCTTTCGTGGTCTTGTAGGTTATATTAGATCGTGTTCTTCACATTTATTGCTTAGTACTTACCTCCTAATTAGTTTAGCTTAGTTAGTTTTTTACTTGGTGTAATTATTGTATTTATAACCCTAGTCAGAGTTACTCTTATATGGGTCTTTTTTGGGGACTTTATATTTATTTTACCTTTTGGCCTGATTGGAGTTACTCTTATATGTTATTTTCTGGTTTGTATATTATCTTATCATTTATTGTTAATCTTTAAAATGTTCTATACGCATATTTTTTGTATCGCAATACCTATTTTGTTTTTGTTTTTGTTTTTGTTGTTATTGCTATTGTTGTTGTTGTTGTTGTTGTTATTGTTGTTATTGTTGTTGTTATTCTTATTTTATCTTTATTATTTATTTGTATTTTTTATGTATGCACATCCATTTATAATTTTGTAGTATCTTCATGAGAAATTACATGAAGGTCTATTGTAAACAACATCTCTACTAAGTAGGGGCAAGGTTGTGTACTAGTAAACCTCTCTAGACCTCGCGTGTCAACGGGACTTCCATTAGATGTTATTGTTGTTGTTTATGTATTTTCTATACTTTTTATTAAATAAGCACATAGCTCTTTTTAAATGTAAACAACATTTATCAATTTTACAAATGTAAAAATGTTTTAAAATATTAAACTATAAAATTTTTTTAAAAACAACTCAATTTATTTTAGATGGGATTTCACTTACATCTGTCTTTATTTTATTAAACATAAATATATATGAGTCTTAAACATATTAGTATGAGTTAGAAGTTAAAGTTTGCAAGCTAAATGAACATAATCTTGATATGGCTAATTGAATTTGACATGGTAACTGATTGAGAAAATCTACCCGTAACTCTACTGCCTACAAGTATATAGGATCAATACTGTAGCAGTGGTGAGAAAGGGTATCGTACCTATGAGGACGATGAACTGATCAAAAGATGTTCGATTAACCTAAATTCTCAACTAATGCAATTGGAAAATAGTGAAAGAATGATTGTGTTTTGACAAATGAGAACAAACTAAACTAATGCAATAACTGAAATTGAGTAGAGAAAGGAACCTTAAGTCTCCGTTAAGTAATGGTTTATTTCTCCAAGAGCTAAAACAATTACCCTATTCCTAGGCATAATTAATTCTCAAACACAATACAATTATCGAGCTCAAAATAATTGTAAGGAATTTATATACCAAGAGAAATAATGATTCATCAACACCATTAATAGTCAAGAGAATCATAAAATAACATCCATGTACTCAAAAAATTGAATTCCTACAAAGGATCTAGCCATTCACGACAAAATACACACTAATAATAAAGAATTCCAAAGAAAACGTGGCTAAAGATAAAGCGTAGGGAAGAATAAGAGAAATGATTTCGTCGCCAATCACAAGATTGGTTTTGCATTCTTATAGTTTTTGTGTTGTTGTTGTCCAAAACCAAAACAAAAACCATCTAGGTATTTAGGGCTAAAATGGGCTTCAAATAAAGTGAAGATCGAGTGCATAATAATCCTTTGAAGTCATCACGCCTCGATATGCGATGGAGTCCGTTGTGACGTGACTTTGACTCAATTTCTCGGTCAAATAAAAAGGGCCCGTCAAGCTGATGTCACGCAACCATGTGACTCTTCTACGCCAAAGCTGCTTTATTGCTTTATTTTTTTTATTACATTAGGTATCCTGGCTTAGCCAGACTAATCCTAAACCCCTACGACCCCACCCCAAGAGCCTAGAGGATGTAAATCTGGAACTCCAAGATCCATCAGGTTCTTACGTAGCCTGTACACTTCTGAGCACAAGGAGTCTTCACACACTCTAGATTGTTCAGCTGATGATTGATCACTGGCTCCCCTCTGCTCAGCATCAGGTTCCCATCAGCCCCCAGGTTCCCTAGCAGCTCCAACTCCCACACTGCCGCTGGAAGCGAGGCGTCCGTAATTGATCCGATCAAGGAGCTTTGCCCAGGGGGCTAGAGGATCATCAATAGGAAACATGCCTATTTCCCCTCCTTTGGCGTGACTCGAACTCAAGACCTCCTTGGAGAGGAGAGCCTTATTGCTTCATTGTTACGCTGCGGTGTGACTTATTCTCACACTGCAGCATGACGACAACTTCAAGTCCTAAGTTTTTTATGTCTCAAGGCTGTGACCTGGCATCTTGTCATCCTGTGGCATGACTGTCCAATAACTTTTGCATCATCTTTCACCTTTTCTTTGCACTTTTAATAACAAGAAACTGCGATCACAAATGTATCACAATCAGTCAATATAATCAATCAAAATAGACCAATTGGCAACCAAATTAATCTAAGAATGAGGTTATAACATAACATTTTTCCAACTTATCAACTCCCCCAAACTTAAACTATTGCTCATCCTTGATCAATCTACCCTACTTCAACTACTAAACACAACAATTGTCATACTAAATTAAAAAGTCATTCATCAGCAATTGTCTCAAAGTTAAGCATTCCTTCCAACACACCAACGATTCAAATATCATGGTCATGCCATCATTCATACCAATCTCAATCTTATGCCAATCAAAACATCTCTTGTGTGTTTGTGTGTAAGTCACATGCATTTAGCTAGAGATGTATGTGTGTGTAAGTCACATGCACTTAAGTACCCAGCTTAATAAAAACATAAATCAGATAGCCCTCTGCCTTTTTACATAAGTAAATCCTCACCATAGCCTGCATTTCATACCATTCTCTACTATTGAAAATTATGCATTTATTTAGATCAATAGGTCTTTATTAAGCTAGTAATGTTAGGCTAAAGATAACATGGGTAGGATAAAGAATGATAAAAATAGGCTCGCATCAATTATTTAAAAGCATTCATACATTATTCCCTACTCCTCAATCTAATCTTACTCCCTAATCATCTAAATCATCTAGGCACATACGCATGAACATACATCAATTCACCAACCTCCACCCACTTACTAATCCAAATTCTACATTACCTATTCTAAAGCATTCCTAATTCATTCAACTATTAAATGCAAAGACTTTAAATTTTTTATAAAGTGCCCATTTTCTATTTTTTAAAAGGTTTTTTTTCCATGGAACTTCATCCCATTCTTTTATACAAGAAACATTTAAATGAACTAGCAACAAGTTAACCAATTCCATCATTCTTGGCTCAATTAGAGATATCAAAATATTAGAACTATAATGCACAACTCTCCTACTGTAACATTCCATCACCGATGAGAAGGGTAGAATAATAATTTGGAATGGGATATGAGCGTTTACAAAATTGCCTTGATATGTTCATGCATACACATACAAGTGAATAATGAATTTTGCACATGTAAATGACTATACATGCATTCATGACATTTCCCGGTATTTTGGTCATAAATGTGATTTTTGTGAAAAATATGATTTTTGTGTTTGAAAAGTTAATTGGAGTGAGTCTTTGTGAGTTTTGAATTTTTGGAAAATTTTAGAAATTTTTCTGAAAATTTTCGGGGTACTTTTCCGGACTAGGAAAAATGCCAAGTGGCCGACTGACTGGTTCTCGGTAGTAGAAATGACTGTCCAATGGCACTGAAAATTTAGATACATGATTTTAGGAATCATTAATTTTAAGCCATTGGAATTTTGGGGAGAAGTTGGACTAGAAATTGGAAGTAAATTGGGAGAAATTAGGTGAGCAAATGAGAGGGTGACATGTGGCAAGTGACATTTGTCACTTGCCTAACATGCCACCTTATGTCCTTAGGTTATTAAAAATCAAGCCATTCACGATACTTCTCATTTGAAAGGGTTAAAGGTGATTTTAGTGTGATTTTTCCCTCATCTTCGTAGCTTCTTCCCTTCTTGGTGTGTTTAAGAGTTTGCTCATCTTTTCCTCCTCCTTCCACTTTGCTTTCTCTTCCTTTAACTCTCCTAAAAAGGGCTA
>JAOSBK010000008.1:16376506-16395286 GCA_027568895.1 Erythroxylum shatona
ATTCCGAATTTTGTATAATTGACTAATTGATTTGTATTTATGAGAGGGCCCAAGTGGTTGTGATAAATTGTTATCCGTATAGTGTGTGTGTGTTGGAGTTTTCAAAGAAAAAAAATTTATACTGAGTTTTTGACTAAGTGATGTAGCACGCCACTCTCGCGGGGTACGGACTCGGATATCACCATCGATGTCGGGTTCAGGTCATGCGGAAGTGGAGTGTTACACCTATCAAACCAGTAAACCACATCTACTTTACCCTTCTCTTCCCCCAGACTTAATTTTAGCACAATAACATAATATAGATTAATTCAAGATAAGTACTTAAGAATAAGGGAAAAAAGATAGATAAAATAAAAATAGGCTAGGCATATGAAACTAGCTAAAACAAAGAAAGGGTATTAATAACAACACAAAATGGGTGACTAAGGGGTTTACAATATGTACACAATATGGGTTGGCTAGAAAGGCCCAAACAGATCAAAGATGACCTAAATCATCTCCCAAGAAAGACATAACTCCATATTTTGCATTGAATAATAATCAAATAGACCATAAACATGTAATGAATTTTTTTCATGTTTTTCTCTCTATATCATTTTTTTATTAAGGCTTATGAGACCTCTAACTTATATCCTCGCAAGTTTTAAAATAGCCAAACATAAGTGACTTTGTGCTCAAAAATTAGAGACATATTGGGTATGTTCTTTTTTATAACTACAAACATTTTCCACAACCTTATTTTATCACTATGCCCAATGGATAGAAGGTCAAGTTGTACATATTAGCAATATAAAGCTCTCACCATAAATCGCTTTAGAAAATGCTTTACATTTACTAGAATCTAAAAACAACCTTATTTCCATCAATAAAATTTCATCAAAACTCCACACTAATGTCAATTTTACCCCACTACTTATTTCATAAAGGCAACATCAAAGATCAGCTTCTAAGGTTTGATAAATAAATTGCAGGTATTTATCATGCCAATAATAATGATGGTACTCTTAAGAGTTACTTTACCATATTCTAAATTCAAGGGTTTCAATAAATGCCCTACAACAATTCATCCTATATCAGTTATAGATCTTCCTTCAACACTTTGTGTAGCCATAAATCTTATTTTGTATTAATTAAGATCTGTTGACTTTGTGTACCATGTTGTTGTAAATAAAAGATCATATCGTATCATAAATCCATTTTGGTCCTGAAATTATATAATAATGGAAACAACAACCCTCATCGTTATCTCTATATTTGGTTTACTTGTAAGTTTGGATATGCCTTATACACTGCTTTTGGGCAACCTTCTCAATAACTAGGAGATCCATTCGAAGAACTTAAGGTTACTGCTTCCTTTCCTATTTCTAATACCAGTACATTAGAATTTTTCTATTGTGCATTCATGTAATATTTGGCATTATAGAATTGGTCACCCTTCATTTGATAGCATGAAACAAGTATTCCTTATTCTAGAAAATATTTTGGTGTGTCAGATTTATCCTAAGGTTTCATAGAAATACTTTTCCTATAAGCACTAATATTGTTGATAATGTTTTTAAACTTTTGCATGTAACATCTGGGGTCTTTGTTATGTACATACTTATAATGGTTATTGCTCCTTTGTTATCATTATGGATAATTGTACTAAAACCACTTGTACATGCCATATATCACAAAAGAGCAATGTTTTGCCCAATTATATAGTCCTTTATTACCATTGTTAAAACCCAGTACTAAGCACAAGTCAAGATCATCAAATATAATAATGGTGTTGAATTCTCTGAGTCTTTTGTTACTAGTCATTTTTCTTCTAAGGGGATATTACACCAAACCTCGTGCAATAATGCAACCCAAACAAAATGGTATTATAAAACGTAAACACTAATACCTTTTAAAAACTACCAAAGCATTATGTTTTTAGTCCAATGTACCTATCAACTCATGGGATGAATGTTTACTCATTGCAATATATGTGATAAACAGGCTTCTTTCTTATGTCCTTAATCATATGACACCATGTGAAAAACTTCACAAAACCAAACCAAACCTATAACACCTCAGAAACATTGGTTGTTTGTGCTATATTGCTACACCTTCTCATAATAGAAAGAAATTAGAACCTTGATCTAGTCCTTGCATTTTCCTTAGTTATCACCTTAGGAAGAAAGCCTACAAAGTCATTGATATTGTCACTAAGAAGGCATACAATAGTAGGGACATCATTTTTCATGAACAATTCTTTCTTTTTTATCATATCAAAGCCACATATTTTGACATGTCCCTTCCTAACCTTATCTTCTTTGCTTTAAACTATCTATATGCTCCATCTCTAACTATTATTTAACCTATCTCTCTTACATCTACCCCATTTTCAATTTCCAATTTCCAATTATGGTTCCCTTTCAGCTCTTTTTGTTCAAACTATGCTTTTATTTCTTCCCACCCAACATTTCAACATATTTTAAGATGATCCATAAAAGATCATAAGGCACAATCTCACCTTAAAGACAATGTTTGCACTTTTCCCTCTAATCATTGGTGTAAACTTTTACCTTTCAATCCTTGCCTTCCACTCCCCAAGCCTATATAACCTAAACATATACCTATATAGGGCCTATAACTTACAAACAAGCTTTACTTGATCTTGAATGGTTTAAGACCATGGAGTGTCAAATAAATGCTCTTAAAGCTAATAATACCTAACAAGAGGTTCATCTCCCTCCTAAAAAGAAAGTTATTAGCAATAATGGGCGTACAAGGTTAAACTTAGTTCTAATGGCACAATGGAGAGATTGATGACAAGGTTTGTGATTAGAGGTGACACAAGAAAAACTGACATTGATTACATTGAGACTTTTTCTCCTATAGTTAAAATGGATACCGTTGGGACTATTGTTGCATTGGTAGCTAGGAAACAATGTGATTTGTTTCAATGAGATGTACATGAAGATTCCTGATGGAATCCTGAACCCATTCTAATTGATAATAAATCCAAAAGGCAAATAGTTCAACCATAAGTTCGCTTTATCCCTTAATGTGAAAGGAATAACCTTATCTAAATGGCATCTTTCAAAGCTCAATTAACCTTAATTGTATCACAAATCTCCAAAAAGTTTACAATGTGTTCATTTAGATCCTTATTAAGCAAACCATCAACCTACACAAATTGTTAAATTATCTTAATCATGTTTGTCTTGGTCTCAAAATTATTAGCCTCCACTTTTAGCTTAGTAATGCTAGACTATGTCCCAATAAACAATAGTCTAGTATAGTTCCCCATTCTTGTCATGCCATTATATCTAGTAGTTATAACCTTAAAAATTGTAGCTTCTTTCAAATTCTTAGGTTTTTTTTTTCTCTTAAATTTTGTAGTGAAGTCATTTCTATTTATGGATTTAGCTTAAGTAGTAGTCTAGAACTCTCATAGTCACAAACCAAGTTACCTAAATCCTAAAATTCAACAAACAAGTACAAGATCAAAAAAAGTAAGTTCTAAAATAAATAATGTAAAAAAGAAAAGGATGATTGAATTAATAAAGTGGTCTTAATATCCTAATCTTTTATAACATCAAAAAAAAACTTGATGTGATGTGTGGATATGATCAAAATAATCCTAAAGACCAATTAGGTAAGTACACATATCGTTCTAATAGTATAATCTACTTAATATGGCTGTTGAATCATAAGGATCACAAGTACTAATACTAACCATTTTTTGATTATCTAACCTAACAAAAAAAAACAAATGACTTGAAGGAAAATAATAATATAAAATAACAAACTAAAGTAATAAACAAGATGAACAATCAATTGAAAATTAAGATCTAATAAGGAATCCCTCTATAAACTTTCTATTCCTAAATTTATCTAATTTAATTATTAACCCTAGTTTCCTAGACCATAAGATATTCCAAAGTTACAATTATTTTTTTTTTAAAATGATCCCTAGCCTTAATTTGATTAATTGAAATATCTTTCTAGTCAAAACTCCTAAAAATGCATTAACTTCTTATAAATTTCGTCTGATAGATTTTGCTCTAATCCAAAAAATATATATGGTCCAATCTTTAAAAATCCATGTTATTATTTATTTTCATAATCTCTTAATACATATGAATTCTCAATCCTTATATATGAAATATGAACTTGAATCAAAACTTTAGCATATTTCAATTCAAAATAAGATATAATGAAGAATAATTAGTAAGAAAAGTTGGCTCATTCATTCAATCAAATAATCAATTCAAATATATAGTTCTAGAGTATCCCATCTAGATCTATCCCAATCTAATTCATACTAAGGTAAAGAAATGTAACATCAAGCAAAAAAGAAAATAAGATAAAATAAGTCATTCTTATGGATTTTTTAAATCTTAAAGTTCTTTAGTTAAATCTTGATGGAATCCCCTTCTTTATCTCCAATGTTATTCCTTCCTTATCCTAAGATGCTTTAGTTTAACTCCTTTTGATTACTCTTTTGTCTCATGTCCCTTTTTATGTATTTAATCATAATAAAATAAAAGTTCTATAAAAATTACAGTTAACACAGGACCAATATGGGCCTATATTGCACTCATATTAACTTAGTAACTCAATAATTAATCATAAATTATGTAGATAAAGGTTTATCTAAAATTCTAAAAGCATGAACGTAAGCCAATTTTTGGTATATGTTTATTCTTATGGTAAATTTTAGAAGAAATAGAATGCACTAAAAAATATACGAGTTGAAAACAAATCTATTCTTGGCCCATATTCTGAGAATATGGGTCTATATTTGACCCATGTTCCTCCAAAATAATGCCAAACTTCTCCAGTTTGACGTTAACATGTCCAAATTCATTTTTTTCATTAGAGAGCTAAAAAGAGGTTTGTAAACAAAATGGAAGTCATATTTTGTACCAAATACAATAAAAAGCATCCAAACATAAGTAAATGCTCTTAAAATCATATTAAAACATAAAATAATTAGCACTTATCAAAAGAGTATTACTTTATCTGTAGAATGTTGAGTTGCTTGAGGGGTTACTTCTCTACTGTTAATTATCTGATTAACACCCTTAAGCCATTATAGAGCAACTTAGATGTTTTTTTCCTCTTATGTAGCCAAGGAGATAGCTATAGTACCTACATTGATATACATGACTTCACCTATTTATTAATAAGGGTTCTCCTTGTAAAAGTTTTTATGGTCTCTATAATTCTTATTCTTTGGATCCATTATACTTATTAACTCAAAATAATCTCCTCTAATAAAAAGCTTAATTATAAGCCTTCACTATTTTTCTAAGTGTGATAAGAATGGTATCCATTGATATAAGACTTACAAATTGTCCTCTACTAGTCCCTTTTTCTCATTTAGCCTTATTATAGGAATGGAGTCTAGAATTTCTTAGTCCACATTTGTTTCTATATATACTCATGCATAATTAATCCTTTTCGTTGAAGATGTGTCCTCATCCATACATATTAGTCTTTTGAAATAACTTGCTAGGTGATTAAGCTTGACCATAAACCAATATTCCAAGGGGAAATTATGGATAATAATCCATATTAGGTCATGCTTCAATATTGCATCCTCTATTTAATGAAATGATCTCCTTTTTTTCATAAAAAGAAATAGCCTTGTTGTTAAGGACCAACCTCTAATAATCTTTGTATGAGTAATTCATAGTTAAATTTGAATATGAACAAACCTTGTTTATAAAATAATATCTCCTTCGGCCCCATTTTCTTCTAGTGAGTAGATGCCTAAGCATTCATAATAGGTATGATCATCTTTTGTCTAGAAAGAAACCTACCATTAAAGCTAACCACTTAGAAGCGCCCCTAATTTTAAGACCTTCATGGGTAAAGAATTCATACCATCTTTCATATGGAAGGCATGTATTTAAGTTTGTTTTTAAGAGAAAAGTTTCCCATAATCTAGCACCATATGGTATTAGCCATCTTCAAACACTTACCTGAACTAGGGACTAAAATGGAACTAGGATCTTAAGAACCAACATTGTTAAAAGGCAATATGTTTTATAAGCTAGCCTAAAGAGCTTAAACGCTAAAGGTGACTTGAGATAGAGTTGAATAAGAGGTATGAGGCTCCTTAAGACTGGAAGGAGGAATATCATTATGGATTAAAGGGGGAAGGAGGAGTTGGAGAAATGCATCTTCTAGTTCAACATAGTGACTGAATCTAAAAAGGAAAAGAGGGAGACCATTGACATTTAAAATTAAAAAATCCTAATATTGTAAAGAATTAGGAAGAAGACAAGTTATAAATTGAGGACTAAAAACTAAGGATCAGTTGAAGTTTTAGTTTAACCCTAAATAGAATATAATGAATCAAGATGGATTGAAGGAATAAGAGAAGAAACTTAGAGAGAATAAGAAACATCTCTTTCTAAGAAATATAAGTATGGTTTTTAAACATCATGTTATGATTTTTAAATGTTGAATATACAAAAAATTATATAAATAAAAATATATATTTAAATATTTACAAGTGTTGTAATGCGCTTAAAAAAATATTCTGAACGTGATAGTGAAATCTAATTTTGCATTGTTAAGTTATGCCATTAACATAATTACAATAAAATATACAAATATATATTTTAGGAAAAAAATAATATTGAAGATCATGAATTATAAGTAAAATATCAAATGTATCTCAAATTTTATTTTGCAATACTATATATCACGACCTGTAAAAAATGTTTACTTATGTATCCTAGTTAGTGAGATAATTTAGTTATATTAAAATTTTATTTTTCTCTACACTTTAATACTTGAAATTTTGATCTAAAAATTTAGGAAATTATTAAAGATAATATAACACACCAAAAACATAAGCTTAAATCAATCTCTCAGATGAAGCTCTCTTGGATAAACAGTAAAGGAATGGTAACTTTCCTCTTGCAGAAGATTTTTGGTGCTCTCCATTCTGTTTCAGGTAACTTTTTATTATAGAAGGTTTCATGGAAACACTCGAAGGGAGCTCCACTCTCATAGTGGTAATGTAGAACCATTTCCCCACTCTTCAAAGAGCTCTTGATGTAAATATTGTCAAGGATCGATCCAAGCAAAATGCTAAAAACTTGAATGTCATTAGTGAATTTTAGGGCAATATTGTCTCTTTTGAAACTCCCCTAGCTAAGTCTAAACATTTCTCTTTTACCCTGGTAGATGGTATAGTTTCCCCTCCCCTCAAGTTTCTTCAAGAAGAAGCAAAACTTTGGAACAATACCTTAGTTGGTTTTTTCTTAAACAAAAGACCAGGTTTTCCTTTATGTAAATGTGGCTCAAAATAGATCGGAAAATAAGGGTTTATATAGAATCCTTCTTACTGAGGAGGATTCCTTTCTATTCAAGTTTACAGATGATGATAATATGAATAAGATTTTGGAATTGGGATCTTGACATGTGGGTGGAGAACCTATATTTATTCAGAGATGGGCATCAGGTTTAGTTTTTGACAAAAACAACATTAAATCCATTCCTTTATGGATGAATTTTCTTAAAATTCCTCTGAAGTATCAGTTTATGGATGGCTCATGTTTTTTTCCCTAGTGTAATTAGAAAAACTGTTTCTTTTGATGCAGTAACCGCTAAGCTTGATAAGGTGTGCTATGCTCGGATATGTGTAGAAATAAATCTTAAGAAGCCCTTACCTAAAGCTTTTCGTACCATGAAACTCAATCCTACTATTGAGCTTGTAAAAGTTAATATTCAGTTATCATAAAATTGGAAACCCTAATTGGGAAAGCAAGTTTGGAAACCAATAGGGAGAATTTTTCTAAAGAGGGGATCATAATGAGTTAATGGGGTTAGAGAAAGAACCGGTTGATCCTACTTCATAACCTAACTCCACTAGCTCTATACTTGATTTACATAATTTTTCGTTAGTTGGAAGGGGGGATCATTATGATAATTCAAACATTATTATAGTGAAATATTAGGGAAAAGCTACTGCTAACCTCTAAAACAAGGGAAAGTTAGTGCAGACTCCCCAAGGAGTGATAAAGAGGATAAGGCTTTCAATTAGGGGGTTATTGATGAAATGCAAGCATTGAATGAAAAGTTTATTCTTGTATCTAGTCGAAGGTCCATGAGGAAAAAGAGAAAACCCAAAGGGGTTTGGTAAAGTTATATATAAACTTAGATGGTTTTTTGGAATATCAGATGCATGAATGAGCCATTAAGGATATTATTTTGGAAAAATAACACATCTTAGTATGATTACTAGAAACTAGAATCAAGGCTTTTAAGCTCCAAAGTTCAATGAGTTTTCTTGGGAAAAGTTGGGAATATGGCTTTGACTGCATTCATCATTTCAATGGAAGAATATTGTATGCTTTTAGTATGGAGAGGGTTAAGGTATCTTTGAAAAATCCCTCTGATCAATAAGTTCATCTCTTATGTGAGCCTGAATATTTTGAACTAGTATTTGAGGTGACTATCATCTATGCTTCTAACTTAGAGTTCCAAAGAGTTAAACTGTGGAATGATTTGTGTACTATCAATAACATGATGGTGAATCCCTGGATTATTCCTAAGGACTTCAACTATGTTTTATCTCCATCTGAGGCTTAGGGGTATAAAGTTAACCTTTCCAAACTAGGTAGGGAGATAGAAAGGATAATGACAAAGATAGATGCTACTGATTTGAGATATTGAGGTAACATATTCACTTAGAGTAATAAGCATAAAGGTGATGCATTAATCAGGAAGAAGCTTGATAGGGTTCAATCCAATCAAAGATGGATGAGATCCTTTCCAAATTCCCATGTACTTTTTGGATCACCATTATACTCATATCACTCCTTTATAAGATCAAAGATATCTTCACCAATAGGAAGATAAGTGCATCTTTTAGATTCATAAATTTCCTATCTGAGAAGGATGGTTTCATGGAATTGGTCAATGAAACATGTACCATGGATGTTTAAGGATTTAAGGCTTTTCCAATCATAAGGAAACTTCAAGCATTAAAATCAAAGCTTAAGTTATTTCTTAAAATAAAAGCCCTATCAACTGAAAGGTGTTTACTAAAAGCTAAGAAGGAACTAAGGGAAGTTCAAAGAGCATCCTACCTTACTCCTAATAACATAAATTTGTAGTTTGAATAAAATAGGAAATTTCAATAATATATCAAGGCCCTTGCAGACCATAACTCAATGTTGATGCAAAAACTAAGAAGCTTATGACTGAAGCAAGGGAACTCTAACTCAAGGTTCTTTCATAACTCCAACTTGGCTAGGAGAAATTCCAATAAATTTCAAAGTTTGCTTGACTACAATGATCAACTAGTTTCTGACTTTTCTTTGATTGAAAGTATGGTTACCAAATACTATATGGATTTACTAGCTTATAGCAGGATTGGAAAGACTTCCCTACAAGATCTGGTAGAAGTGATTAATTCACCTCTAGCTTTCCCTAACTTGGAATCAATGCAATTTTCAGTTACTAGACAAGAGGTCAAGTATATTCTTTTCTACTTAAATCCGAGGGCACCTAGACTTGATTGGTACAATGTTTATTTTTTTCAATGCACATGGAATATAACTGGTAGTACAAGAATTCCTATATTCTAGTAGGATGTTGGGGGAGTTGAATGCCACACGTATTTGCTTGATTCCCAAAGTTCCATATGATGTTTGTCTAAATTATCTTAGACCAATGTCATTTTGCTACATAATTCATGAGGCGATTGCTAAACTTTTGCAAACATATTTAAAGATCCTTTTAATTCAATGGTTCATCAACCTTAAGGTGCATTCATTCATGGTAGAACAATATCCGATAATATCCTTTTAGTCCAGGAGCTAATGAAGGATTACAATTCCAATAAATCAATTAAAAGTTGTGTTATGAAAATAGATTTCTCTAAGGCCATTAACAACATAAATTAGAGCTTTATCATTAGCAGTATGGAATAGTTTAATGTCCCTTTTAAATTCATTTCTAAGATAAAAGAGTGCATTTCAACACCTTCTTATAGTGTGCTTGTAAATGGATGCCCCACCAAGCTCTCCAAAGGTTTTAATGGGATAAGGTAGGGTGATCCATGATCACCATATTTGCTCGCAATCTGTGAAAATTCTTAACAAAATCTTCAAATTTAACACCTTGGGAAGTTTAGATCTCTCATATCCTCACAAATTTGAGGTATTGCAACTTACTCATCTCTGTTATGATGATGATCTAATGATTTTTTATGCTACAGATCAGAAGTAATTATCAATTTTCCACATATTTCTTATGCAATTTTGCAGAATTTCTAGTTTGAAAGATTATTACTTAAATAATAGGATGTACTTATCTTGGGATATCTCTAATTCTAGTAGTCTGAAGGATATATTTGGATTGAATATCTAAAATCTTCCCTTCAAGTATCGGGGGGTACCTATATTCTCCAAAAAGCTAAAGTATCATGATTGCTTGATATTGTTGGAGAGATACAAAAGCAAGATTAATGCCTGACAAAACATATTACTTTCTCAAGCAGCAAGGCTTCAACTAGTTATATAAGTTCTGAACAACCTGCACTACCATTAGAGCTCACACCTAGTTCTTCCAAAGAAGATCATTCAAGAGATTGAAAGATGCATGAAGAACTTTCTCTAGTATGGAAAAGCGAATGATTCAAAGGGTAACAAAATGAAATGGGACCATCTTTGCTGGAGAGAGCAAAAAGGAGGGTTGGAGCTTGGTTCTTTTTAGCTAATTTAAACCAAAATAATTACCAATACGATTTGGAAGCTTCTCAATGACAGAGAAGCTTTATGGAGAAAATGGATAAATGTCTACTACTTGAGTAATCACAATTTCTGGTAGTTGAAAGAGAAGACTGAGCATTCTTGTCCTTTCATTAACATTCTAAGGTATAGATTCATTATCTACCTTCTCATGAAAATGAAGATTGGTGATGGTGAAAACTCCTAAATTTGGTTTGACAACTGAACTTCTCATAGCGCACTGATTAAGAGGGATGAGTTGCTCAATCTAGTAGGCAAATGGATAATCAACACTAAGGTCTCATATATCATTGTTGACAATGAGTGGAAGATCACAAAAAGGGAAGTTGATAGATTTTAGGATGTTCTTTCAAAATACATGCCTAACTCATATATAAAAGATAAACTAATTTGGTCTTCTAGTAGTAATGGAGAATTCACTAACTCTTCTTGTTTGAAAGTTATAGGACCTCATCGTCCAAGTGTACCTTGGTATAATATAGTGTGGAAAAGATCCTTGATGCCTAAGGCTTCTTTTATAACATGGTTGGCTGCTAGAGGAAGGTTAAAGATCAAGGATAGACTAAAGGGGAGTAATGATCAGATTTGTATCATGTGTAACACATTACCTAAAACTGCTAATCACTTGTTCTTTAAGTGCAAGTTCTCATCTTTTGTTTGGGCAATAATGCATCACAAAATGAAAGGAAAACATTTTGGTTTGGGCTGAAAATATCTATAAAAAGATTAGAGAAGACAAGCTGTGCCTAAGTCTAATTGTAACTTGTTTAGTCCACTCAATTTTGTTTAAAAGAAACCTAAAAATCTTTAAGGATGTTCACACAGATAAATATGTTGTTGCAAATAGGACAAGTTGTTGGATCAGAGAGATATTGATTGCTAACCAAGTCACTGATAGTCTAAGCACTTCCATGAAACATAATTGGAGTCTAGTGTAATTTGGATTGTGTTCTAGCTTTGCTACGAGGATTGGATTTCTAACCTTATAGTTGAATGTCTTGTTTGCTATTTCAATGATATTTATTATTTATCTTTTAAATAATAATAATATAACACACCATCAGTCGAAATCTGGAAAAATATTTGAAAAAAATTTTATTTCTTATCTTATATTTTTAATTGATCTGACTTCTTGGGGTTTATTTCATAACTTGGAAGATACTCCATCCAAATGTGGTAAACAGAAACATCAAGAAAATGAAGTGATGGTATAAGTGCATACGAGGCAGGATTTGATAAAATTCTCCAACTACATCTTGAACCGCTTTCTAAGCATGTTTTGACGAATGAAGGAAAACAACACTGACTCGTACAATCTGTGGATGAGGGGTAAGTAGGCTTAGTGCCTGTTTGAATGAGCTTATATCAGTAAAGTTTTTAGTAGTAGAGCTTTTGTCAGTAGAGCTTTTCTAAAAGGAAATTTCCTTAGATGTCAGTTGACTGTTTGGCTGTTATTTAAGAAAGAACTTTATACAATAGACTGTTTGGTAACATAAAAATAAAAAGTACTTTTAATTTTAACTATATTTTATTTCATAATAAAAATTATTTATGCATATAAATATTATTTAAAATATGTTAAATAATATACAAAGTACAATATATTAATTATTATATAATTTTAAACCATGTAAAATATAAATAAAAATATATTTAACCGAATCTTTTATATAGATTATAATATAAGTAAAACTAATATCAAAAATAAATATTAAAAAATATATAAAAAGTCAAATAATATTATATAAATATTAAAATAAACGTGAAAATGTGTTTGTGAGTATTGTGGGAATTATGTGTAAAACATAAAGATTAAAAAAAACTAAAAATAGGCTCATTAATTGATCTGAAAAATCTACCTGAAAAAGTACTTTTTTTAAAAGCTCCAAATTTGAGCTTTTTAAAAAGCTGTATTTTAGTTTTCAAAAAAACTATTTCTATGACAAAAATGCTTTTGAATTTTACAACCAAAAACTCAATTTTCTTAAAAACAACTTTTACTGTAAAAAAAAGTGCTTATTTACTCCAAAAAAAGTTAAACTAAACAGGCTCGAAGATTGATATAACAAAACAAGGTATGCGAGCTTACATTTTTGGACTATGATGTGGATAAGTACAAAATACAGGTCAGTGTGGGACAGGATGATGACTTGAGCAATGTCGTGCTTAATTAATTAATCTGAATTAATTAAAAAAACTCCAAAATAAGGTGAATTAATTCGCATAATCGAGCTGCAAGTCGACCTCTCTCTCCGAATTAATTAAAGATTGGAAAAGGTGTTTAGGAAACTCTTTAGTCTTAACCACGAAAGTTAATCATATTTCGCCGGCTGTTCTAAACAAGCTTAATTGCCTTTCACATACTCCTGAACGGTCGGATTTGGTGACATTAATTTGACCATCGACTCAACATTATCAATTGAATAGTCTCCCTTTTCTTTATTCTTCCCTTTTTATAGCTGTAATCGGACTCGAATAAACAAATGTAGGATTTGAATTTACTTGCATCATATGGAAAGAAAGAACAGCCTGCCTTTCCAGATAATCTATTCTATTCAGTTTCTTCCTTCCTTTCTTGTTCAGATGGGATTTATCAGTGCAGATAAAGCCTGTGTGGATGTAGCTATTCATGATATTAATCGGATTCCCGTCTCGAAACTTACAACGAGACGTTGTTAGATATGAGAATAACATATTAACTGTAATAAATCCAAATTACAACATAATTAATAAAAAAGTACATAGGCCTCGTTTGGTTAATAACTTATCAGCCAAAAATTAGCTGATTGATCATTTTAGCTTATTATCTATGTTAAACAGCTACCTATTGTGTTTGATGATTCAGCTAATTGGGTTGATTGGTTGAACTCGATCAGTTGATTTTTAAAAAATTCATGAGTACCAGCTTTTAGTTGATCAAAAATGACGAAATACTCACACAAATACCGACAATTTATTAAGAAAGTTCTGCATAAATTTTTCTCTGTTATTCTTTAAACATCTTCTCTCTTCACAAACCTTCGTTCTGATTACAATCTTCTACTAACATTTTATCTTTTACTCCTTCATTCTGATCATGATTATGTCGTCGAAAAAGAATACCCACAAACCTAAGAGGGTGTAGGTTCCTAAGACGATGGGCGATTAATGCCCATCATCAAATGCTCTAGATGATGATGAAGCTTCCAGAAAGAGGTGATATGAAATGCCATTGAAGGCCTCGAGCTTCATGAGATTGGAGCTAGTTGTTGCGGTTTCAATTGGAGCGTGGCAACTGGAAAAACACGAGGTATCGGTAATCTAAAGGTTAAGCAGAGAAGAGGAAACGTGGGAAGCAGTTGTGAGAGTTGTGAATAGTAATTTACGGCTAAAAACCTCCAATCTTATTTATCAAATCAAGCTATAGTATGTTGATGGTGTAGGCAAATTGTTTTGTCAGGCTTTTGATTTTTCTAAAGACTTAAATTCAATTAAATGAACTTAATTAAAGTTAAGTAATTTTAAATTTCTAATAAATTTAAAAAGGTGTTTTTAATTATTTGAAAATTGTTTTCTAGGTTAATTTTATTAGGAATGTTTTAGAAGTTAATTTAATTTTTTAATTTAATCATACTCTTATACTTTTTTTAAATCATATTCTTATAAATCATTTTAAACATAAACAGCTAATGCTAAACACTTAATTTTATCAAACATAAAATAACAAACAACTAATATAATCCACTAATCAAATCAGCTAATATAGAGTTCCATTTTTACAATGTATGTTAATATCCTTCTTTTCTTTAAAGGACAAGATTAATTATATTCATATATAATGTTGGACTCCTCGCTCCTAAATTTGGAATTCTTCAATTTGTGCTTAGTGACAAAAATCAATTAAAATTAGAGAAATAATAGCAACTGGTTCAAGCAAAGAACCAGTTGCTATAATTTTGTAGATCACTTCAAGTCTAAGATTCCCACTCTAATTCAAAATTCTCCACTACGCCACTTGTTAAGAGTCTGAAAGCATAGAGAATCCATCAGAAATCAGAGAAAAAAGAAAGTGTGTATGTGCTTTTGACTTTGCTCCCTCGTTAAAATGTCTGTTCATCATGTTATATTGCATGACCTAAAAACATGTGAAAAATGAAAAACTTCGACATTTTCATACCATATATGATGTAATGTCTTCTTAATAGCAATCATAGAAAGAAAGGAAAACAGCATTGGTATGTATGTGGTCTCTAATAAACTCGATTCACCAATGCATAACCTCTTATGACTAGGGATGACAATGGATAAGGTTCGGTTCGGGTATTACTCAATTCATATCTATGTCTATTTTTTATGACTCAACCCATATCCAAATCCATTAGATTGTTCGAGTTTTTAGATATCTATCGGGTTATATAACACACAAAAATATAACTTCTAAATATAAAATATAAAGAGCATATTTATGCGAACACTCTAAAGCAAAATTACTTAAATAATAATAAATCAAGATTTTGATTTGTATGTCTTAAAAAATTATAAAGTTGGAATAATAAAAATCATAATGTCTAGTGCAAAGACAACATATATTTTTCACAATCAAGAACTAAAACAAAGACTGATTTTTCGAAGCTTCAAATTGTCTTTGCGTGAACCCCACCACATTCAAAACTCCATCTCCATATCATTTGCATTATTATCATCTTATAAGAAAATAAAATATGATGAAAAAGGTGAGGACTGAGGAGTAAGTAGAGATTTTAAAGTTGTTTCTTCTAAAAAAATATTAATATTTTATTATATTTAACCATAAATATTCAAGAAAAAATAAAAAAGAGTTAATAAAAAACAGGTATGGTATAGGTATCCATCGGTTCGGGTTGTCACTAGACCTATATCTAAATCCATATCCACATCCATTTTTTAGCATCCATTTAAAATCTATTTAAAATTCATTTTTTAGCCTCCATGTTCATTTTTTGGGTCGAGTAGTGCGGATATTAATCGGGTTGAAAACCCACTGCCATCCTTACTTACGACTCAATGCATCGACTACCACATTTGCTTTTCCTTCATGTATAGGATAATTTAGCTTATGCTTCTTCAACTGTCTAGAAGCATATGCGATCACTCGCCAGGCCTGCATAAGTACACAGCAGAGTCCTTGGCAACTAGCATCACTGTATATTTCATACCCAACCCCTTGGGTGGGTAAGGCAAGCACTAGTGCAGAAGTCAATCGCCTCTTCAACTCTTGGAAACTCACCTCGCATTCATCATCCCACTGAAATTTTATTCCCTTCCTGGTACACCTCAACAAAGGGGCTTCAAGCACTGAGAAACCCTCAGCAAATCTCTGATAATAACTAGCTAACCCCAAAAAACTACAGACTTCTGTGACATTCTTAGGTTCCTCCCATTCAAGCATAGCTTCAACTTTCTTTGAGTCCACAAAAATACCTTCTCCTGATACAACATGTCCAAGGAATCCTATCTCCCTCAACCAAAATTCACACTTTGAGAACTTCACATACAACTGCCTTTCATGAAGTATTTGCAGCACAATCTGGAGATGTCTAGCATGCTCCTCTTCATTTTTAGAATATATCAGAAGATCATCAATGAAGACTATGATAAACGGATCTAAATAGGGATGGAACACCTTATTCATGAAACCCATAAATACTGTAGGTGCATTTGTCAATCCGAACGACATCACTAAAAATTCATAATGTCAATATCTCATCCGGAAAGCAGTCTTGTGCACATCTTTGTCATCAATCTTCAACTGATGGTAGCCAGATCTCATATCTATCTTTGAGAATACTATAGCTCCTCTTAACTGATCAAATAAATCATCAACCCTGGGAAGTGGATATTTATTATTAATGGTAACCATGTTCAACTGTCGATAATCAACACATAAGCGGAGGGTCCCGTCCTTCTTCTTGACAAATAATATTGGTGCTCCCCATGGTGAATGACTTAGTCTGATGAAGCCCTTATCCAACAACTCTTGTAGTTGAATCTTCAACTCTTTCAATTCTACCAATGCCATATGATACGGTGGTATAGATATTGGTGTTGTCCCCGAACCAAGTCAATAGTGAAATCAAATTCTCGATCAGGTGGCAATCCAGACAACTCCTCCGAAAAAACATTAGGGAACTCACAAATGATGGAGACATCTCTTAGTTCAACCCTCTTTATCGAAGTTTCAATCACATATGCAAGGAATGCCTGGCATCCCTGACGAATCAACCTCTTGGGGCTTGATCATCGATATCAAACAACTCGAGAGTACTCGTCAGTCACTAGTAAATTTAATCAGGACTCCATCCTAAGGTTCAAACGCCACCTCTTTCTTAAAATAGTCAACCCTAGTGTGATACCTCTCTAACCATTCAATCCCTAATATCACCTTAAAAACCTAAAGATCGAGGGGAATAAGATATGTCTCTAATACAACATCGCCTATCTTTGTCTCACAAGTTGTATATACTTCATCATAAGCCACTTATTGTCCAAGCGGAGTGACTATAATGAGAGGGGGATCCAACGGCTTTAGGAGATGACTAATATCCTCTGGCTCAGGTCGCAAAGGTCCTTCCTTATCCAACCATGCTATCCCTATAAATTAAAGAAAAACACATTGTTTAATAAAAGATATCGGGCTAAGCCTAGCTTATCCAATATTCCTAACATCCCAAGGAATGTCAACAAGTACTTTGATCAAGGTCAAAATCATCCGAACATTAAATACGTCAACCTAACGATCTGAGACTCAATGACTTGTAATGTCGAACTCTTTGAGCCCTTTTGTATTGGTCGATACTTGGAGATGCTACTGTATATTGATATACACATGGTTGTGTATGAGTTCAAATATGTATTTAAGTTCTTTGGATATATATGTAATGATTTATAATGTTACATGCCCTTACATGAACTTAGAGTTCATCGGTATGCGAAATTTTGGAGATTTCTGACATGTAAGTGTCTAAATGTGTAAAATTGAGTCCATTGGATGGATATGGCCGTGGTGGTTGAATTAAATGTGTTATAATGCCTTAGGGATGATTGGACATGATTTATAGACTTATTGGACACTTAGAAAGTGTAATTGGAAAAGTTGAAGTACATAAGGGCTTATTTGCAAATTGTCAAAAGTTAAAGGACTTAATGGTAATTTTTCAATTCTTGAAGGACCAATTCATAATTTTATAAAGTTAAGGGGCTTAATTATAATTTTCAAAAGTTCTAGGACCAAAATGAAAATAAAATTTTTGGAGATTCCTAAATTTTGGGCTTAATTGCAAATTTAGGAAAGTTTGGAGGGTAAAATGGTAATTTCTTATAATCTAAGGGCAAAAACATAATTTCACCATATTTTGGTCAAAGAAGAGTCAAAATTCTAGACCCTTCTTATATATGGACGTGCAACCCCAATTTAAGACTTAAACCATCTTGTTTTAATTAAAAAGAAATGTGAAGAAAGGAAAAAAGAGAGGAAGAAGAGGAAGTTTTGGCCATCATCAAAATTCACCATTCTTTTTTATTTTTCAACTCAAACCAAGTTGTTCTAAGCTAATTTGGGGTCAAGGAACTCAAATATATTGTTAGATTTGAGAAATTCTCAAAGGATTTGAAGATATTACTAAAGGAAAGTATAGGTAAATTTTGTCTCATCTCTCTCTACATTATGATTTTGAGGTTGGTGTTAAGATATGTTGTTCTCCATGCTTGAATATGCATGAAACCTAGTTTAGATGAATGAAATGTGTCACGGAGATTGTTGGGACCCGATCCGAAAATCGGACACCAACCGAAAAACAAAGGAAACAAAGCTGATTCAAATAGAATAGATCGAATCACAACATGCGGAAGCAAACACGAACCCGAAAGCAAATCGGATCTCAAAGCAAAAACACATCGATATCGAATACAAAACACATCGAACACGAATCAATTGCCGACATCCGTGAACAAATATTTGAGAAATCACTGTCGCGTTGCGTTGGAAACCCTAAGACTGATCCAATCCGAAACC
>JAOSBK010000008.1:16395386-16409982 GCA_027568895.1 Erythroxylum shatona
AAAACTAATATCAAAAATAAATATTAAAATATATAAAAAGTCAAATAATATTATATAAATCTCAAAATAAACGTGAAGATGTGTTTGTAGGTATTGTGGGAATTATGTGTAAAACATAAAGATCAAAGGAACTAAAAATAGGTTCATTAATTGATCTGAAAAATCTACATGAAAAAATGATTTTTTGAAAAGTTCTAAATTTGAGCTTCTCAAAAAGTTGTATTTCAACTTCCAAAAAAGCCATTTCTATAATAAAAAGTGTTTTTGGATTTTATAGTCAAACACTCGGTTTTTTAAAAAACAACTTTTACGGTGAAAAAAAGTACTTATTCATTCTCCAAAAGGTGAACCAAACTGGCTATATAAAGACGGTGATGCGTGCCATTACCTGAGGCTAATTAAATTCACATCATGTGTGTTGCTGTTGTGTCCTCTACACACCAAGATAGTTCGGGCTCTGATACAGTAAGTGGAAATCATACTGTATTCCCTTTGCTTATAATACATTTTGATTGCCATCATTCACTCTTCTTTACCAAGTCTAAAACTCCTAACGTTAAATATCTGTGACGTCGCCCCCAAGAAAAGACTTCCGTATGTAATTGTAGATTTGGATTGTATCAAATTTATAATAACGTAACAAAAATTAAACTGTTTTTTTCTTCTATTTTAAGAATATAAAATGTTTATATCTAGATTTAAAATATCAACAAGGGAATAAAATTCTAATTTTTTGGGTCTAGGGAAAAAGAAAAACACTAGTAACTTTTGTAGTCAGTGGTTCAGTTATAGAGAGAAGGGTACAAGAGTAGAAATTTGATGTACCCTCCCTCTGAAACAAGAAGCTCCCACAAATCTGAGCGGACCGTCTACTCTGACAACCACATGAAGAAAGGGAACATATTATTTGGACTTTCGGCTATTGAAATCAAGGCCGAAAACCTCATCTTATCAAACATGCATCCTCGTCTTATACCAACAAACCTGTGCTGTCCTGTGTTGGCTAAGAGTAGAGAATTCGCCATTAGCTAACCCCACCAATCCTTCACTCTCTCCCTACACTCACCATTGCATATTGGTTGTAAACTATTGGCATGTGTAGCAAAGTAGTGAGGCTCTGTGTTAGTCACTAGATCGTTGCCGATTTAGTTTCTGTAATTCATTTTGGGATTTTTTGGTACACTGTATCTAAGTACACTCTTGATAAAATTATCCTCGTATTCTTTAGGCAGCAAAAAAGGTTTCTGTTTCACTTCTTTTGGGTGAATATATCCAAATCACGTTATAAGCATACTACTTGGAGCATGGGGGTCGTCTGACGGTGTGGTAGTTCGGAGTTGGGTTGGTAAGACAAAGCAAGGAGAAAGAGGGAGCAATAAATGTAGATGATTATAAAACGATCATACCCCACATCTCGCCATCACTTCAACATCAAAATGAAATTGCAGAAATTTTAGTAAGCCAGACAGGACAGCTCATTTCAGATCATCTGTAAAATGGACCAACTAGGTAAAAACAAAGGAACGGTCAGGTCAGCTCACATGTTATACAGCGGGTAACAGAATTATTTCCTTTAAATTAATCAATTTAAAAGCTGGGTTAACTCTCCATGCTCCTGCTACTAAATGTGTGAGAATTCCAATATAACTCTGGATATCCTTGGATTCCGGAGAAAACCATTCAGAATCAGACCCAGATTTGAAAACTGGCATTACTATAAGTTTCCCAGATATCTTTTTTCTTTTAACAATGATTCTCACATAAAAAAGAAACAGGCGGCGAGCAGTCTCTCTTGCTATGCAGAAGAAAATGACCGACACCACTTTTAGAACATACATGCTAGCAAGGTCGGGATATAAATTAAGAGCAAGGGCCAGAGAGTTAGACAAACAGGTACTGTTTTGGGTTGAAAATGACCCTCCCTTGACTATCATCACACCAACGCAACATGTTCTGTGGGGCAAATGACATCATTACGCCTCGGTTTTGTGCCATTTTACATGCCTTACCACTAAATAGGGAGAATCAGGAAAAGCATATCATTACATACATGGTTGTTCAGCTCAAGCCAAAGCAGATTCACCTGAAGCTCATTCTAACACCAGTAAGACCAAAAAAGAAATATTTACTACTAGAGATTCTGATAAGCATGATGCTACTCCTTAGACTACCAATGCTTACAAAAGAACTCAAGAAGTTGGAAGGGAACGAGATTTAAGGCTAATTCGATTTGCTCATCTTCCAATCTCCAGTTTGATGGTGGCTGAACACAATTTATTAAAAAGGTAAACTTTTGGAAGTTGAACTCGAAGTGAGGGACTTAAAATGGTCAGATGGTACAAAGTCTTGAGGCAAATTGGCCCTCTTGACAATTCTCCTCATGTTGTTCTGCAAACTCTGTTGGACTAATTGTTTCACCGCTTTCTTCTCTTCACTCATCATGTCTTCTGTTTCTTCCAAACACGCCTTCCCCGGGTTCACAGAAGATGACGAAGAACCACAAATAGGAGCAGACACTGTGGCAACCAAATTCCCACCATAATTTTCAGAAACTTGCTTCCCTTTATCCACCCTCAAACATTCCAGGATCCTGGAGGCCCTTTTCTGAGCCAGGGTACTACCTAAAAGTGTCAGTTCAAGCAACGAAGATACAATCCCTGCCTCGATCATGGCCTGTCTATCCCCATATGCTTTGTGTGCCATCACCATTAAAATGTAAGATACCTTCTCTTGGCATCCTGGTGAGTCAGTCCAATTCAAAACATCAACCAAAATGGGGAAAGCGTCCTGGACATTGCTGATTGCCTTTCTACCTTCCGGGGTGGATACTACATTGCTCAAGACAGAAAGAATTCTCTCGCTTACTTCCATATCTCCCAGAGCATTCAAGAGAAAAGGGATCAAATCGGTCTCAAGAATAAAGAAGATGTTTGATGGGAATATTGACAGATTGTATAGAGCTCTAAGAGCATCTTGCTTTGCTTGAGCGCTACTTTTATGATCCAAATCCTGAAGGGTCTTAACCAAGAAAGGTATGGCACCAGAAGAGCCAATAATAGGTTTGTTACAGTCCAATGCACTCAAGCCGAGAAAGTTCGCCACAATTGCCTCTGATACTGATGGGCTCGGAGCATTTGGAGAGTATATGATCTTTAGCATCTTATGAACAGCACCAGCTTTAACAATGGCAGCTTTGTTCCTGAAGAAGTGTTTCAAAAGGATTCATATAACAAAGCCGCATTTAAGAATGCTATCACATATTAAATGCATGAGATAGATAATCGCCATGTGAAACATACTCTGGAAATGCGAAACTGTTCCAAGAAAATTGAACAGTAAAACATGGAAAGTGACCTATCGAAACAAATCACGAGAGAGTGAAGTCCAATAAAAAACAAAAACTGTTCTTAAAGAGGAAAAAAAAATTCAATAGAGAGGCAGGAAACAACAAATTTAAAGAAAATGACTCTACATTATCGATCTAAAAGCAAACAAGACTCCTCATTTTCCAGTCATCTTCCATGAAAAATAATCGAACTAAAACAAAACCCAGAAAAGCCTTACCCTTTAAAGACGAAATCCTAATCAAGAAACCAGAAAAGTCGGTATCTTTAGGACACAAAATTGGTAAACTAACAAGAAAGAGAAAAGCGAACAACCAAGATCCCGGAAACTTACATGTCATTACCAATCCCAAGATTGAGTAAAGCATAGAGACAAGCGATATGAGACTCAACATCTTCCAAATCAAGCATTCCAACTAGAGGAGGGATAGCTCCCAACATAGCAAGAGTTACCCTAGCTCCAGAATCTTCCTTTGCTAGTAACCTCGCATGGCAAGCAGCAGCCTTCCGCTTCAATTGGTCCTCTATCTGCATTTCTCTAACGACCCTTTTCTGTTCCTCCAAAGCTTCAACCTTTTTCTTGGTCTCCATTTCACTCTCAGCCTCCGCAATGCTCAAAAGATCCGACAACTTATCCGACCTGCCATTCCTCTCACTCACTGTTTTCTTCTCGCCACCGCTGTTCTTGATCGCCTGCTCTGAAGTGCTGCTCTGGGTTACGGTTGCGGAAGCTTCTTTAGTACCGGAGGAAGAAGAAGGTGAAGATAACATGTCATTTTCGTGGTCATGGTGCCGGGAACTGCCGCCGCAGCTCACGGCGGCGAAGAGTTTGCGGCGGAAAGCTGCGGTCGAGAACGAGGTCCATAGACGGAAATGACCGGCGGCGGTGGAGGGGGAGTGATCAAGGACCAAGGATCCGATGTTGTTACGTTGACACTTGGCCATTAATAGTCTGAACCAAGAGACCGCATTTCAGAGAAACCAAAAAAGCATAAAATGCTTCTCCACGGGGGCGAAGGGAAATATAAAGAGTATTAGTACTGAGTGAGTATGGTGAAGAGTTGTTCAATTTCTGAGACAGAGAGTAGCCTAATTTACTCTGCTCTAAAGGGTTTTGATGTTGTCATCTCCATGTAGAGTAAATAAAATAAACTTTAGTCCCCCTAGGTAAAGTGAGGCACTACATTTATCTGCAGAAATAGTGGGTCTATGCTAACCATTTATTCCTGGTGTACTTGAAAATTAGTGTCTTTGTTATTGAAAATACTCACTGTTACTTTTTGTTAAATGAAGAAGAAAGTAATTTTTTTTCCTTAATTTTAAACAACAAATAAGCATTGATACATTATTTGCTATAAAATGGATAAATTACAGGAAACATAAAAGGTCTGCCCCAACTTGTTTCCTTGCGCCAAAAGTCGAAGACAGGCCTTACCGAAGAAGCCATAAAAATTCAGTTGGGACTTGGGAAGGGAAGGCAGTGGAGTGGTTGGTCACGATCCCATTTAACTTCAATACTTGCTTGCTACTTCCCAATCCCAATTGCATGATGATGGGAAAACGTGCTTCTGTGTACTACAGTACATTGCATGGGGCTTACTCCGCACTCTACCCCTCTCATATCTGTGCCATCCAGCTAATGCCATGATCACTAGGTCCCACTTGATTGTTAATGGATGTGATCCGTTGGATATACATGTGATGGTGATGTCTGGCTTGCGATTATTGAAGTAGACAGACAAACTATTCAGCTTTCAGCCCTTCCCAAGAATTCTACCGTATTGATGTGTACATGGAATGAAGATTTCTGTTTTTGTTCAAATATTTAATCCTATATTTTTTTTTATTTTGAATTGCCCTTTTTGACATTTACCTTTTATTTTCTTAAAGTTATATATTCAAACATTATTTAATTTAATTATTTATGAGATGACTCAATTAAAAAAATTTCATTTTAAATTTCAAACATTTATCTAAAAACATATGTTAAATTCTAACATTTGATGATCTTAAAAAGTAATATATTAATCTCACACATCTAATTTTAAATTAATAGAAGCTTAAATTACTAACGTGAGCTTGTAGTAATGCTGACATTTTAACGGGTGTAAGTTGGAATTATGTCACATGCCTTTTTTTCTCTGTTGACCCATAATCACTTCGTGCCTTGCGAGAGACCACCATCAAGTTATTGACATTCTGAGCTTTGATTTATAAGCCTCAAAACACTCAACCGATAACATGTTACTTCTCTTCCTAGTACTAGTACATCATCCTTCGCCACTTCCTCTCTCTCGCGAAACAGTCCACAAAATATAACACGAAGACTATGCAATTCTACTTCTTTGATGAAGCCGGTAACAACTGTCTTGTTACATAAGCTGTCAACGACATATCCAAGTCCGGTCTGACACTTCTCCACTCTGGTCATTATTGATTCTAGTAAAGGAAGCAACAAATACTTCCTCTCGGATTGCCGTGGACAGCCCAACTCAGCCCTTCAATATGGTATGTTCTATGCAACCAATGTTCCATGAGCTTCCTCTTATAAATGAGCTGAAGATTCTACTCAAATCAACGTGTGATTGAAGCAAGAATGCTCTCATGATTTTAAGTAAGCTCAGCACTTAATTTTCATGGTGGAACTTATTGTTCATTAACCTTGTTACCATACTTGTGCCTTGATACTCCCACTTGGCTTGAACTCCTAGTTCACAATATGATCTTAGTTTTCAATAATTGCACCATTCTAACCAATAGACTTTACCTCTAGACCTTTAATTTAATTTAATTTTGAGATTTAGATTTATTATTTAAAATAAAAATTATCAATAACTTGAATGAACGACTTCATAATTTTAAACATATAATTTGATTATATTTTGTATAATTAATAATGTATATATATAAGTATAATTAATAATGTGTATATATATATATATATATATATACACATGTAATTTGTGTAATTGTTCATACCATTTAAAAATTAAATATCTTATTAAAATATTAAGAACATGATTATTGTGTTTCATTATTATAATAATAAATCAAAGTTTTGTTTATTATTAAACTTGTTTAACAAAACTCGAATATGTTTAGTCTAATGCCAATGGGTGCCACTTAATTAAATCTATATGATTTGAATGAGAAAACTTATGATCTTATAAATTTAAAGGTAGGGTTAGGAATAACATATAACATATATTTTAATAAAGACTTGTCACCTAACAAATTTAAAGGTCACATAAGATCTAATTAATAGTGAATAAATCACAAGAAAACTATAATTTCGTCAATCAAAGAATAAACTTAAGTCTATCACATTTTAGGTTTTAACCTATATCCCAATTAGTTCATAATAACACAAATAACATCAACAAAACAAGATAAATAATTCATTATCTTGAAATCTTCCCAAAAAAATCATTGAAATCCTCCTCTATCTTCAAAAAATGGTGATTTTTTTTATTAAGATCAAGGTGAAACAGCTTTAATATGACTCTTGAATTATTCCATAGCCAAAAGAACTCTCTTTTTTGACTCCTCTAGTTATAAAAAACTTTAAATGCTAATTTTTAATGAGCTACACAACCTCATATATGGGTTTATGTAGCTCGCCATGAATTCTATAAAATTCTCTAAAAATTAACATCGCAACATTTGTACATACACGAGGATTGTGTGTGATATCATGTTCTTCATACAGGAGGTAACATAGGTCATATAAAGTGCACTAAGGAAATAGAAGCAACCACTTTTATGCATGACCCTCAACAAAAGACTGTGTACTATGTCATATAAAGAACACAGTGATACATGGTTCTTCTCCAAATATTCTAAAATTGCTCCGTTACTATACAACTCTTCTTTAACTTTGCTTCTTTTTCTTATATGGGTAGAAATATGACCCAGAATGACAAAAATTCTTAAACTAAATATCAAATCCATCCAAAATATAAGCAATATACTATGAAAATATAATGCAAGTTTAACATAAATCAATATTAAATAGTTAAATTTCATATATATGATGTATGTGATGTAATATCAATTCACAAAATGATGACTAGTTGTATTTTATTAAGTTTACTAAGGACTTTATATTATATAGTCGTATGTATTAAATAAAATATTGATATAAATTTTAAAAGGTTTAAAGTATTTAGATCTAAATAAAAACGAGGATTTGAGAATGTGTAAACATCCTGGTAAGATCAATATAGTAAGTTTTACATTAAAATGTCTTAGTTGTCTATAGGAAATGACATTCTCTAGTAAATAGCTCCATAACTAAATTCTATAATAGTATAAACTTTTGTAAAGAGGAATATACAATATAAGATATTGTGTGTTACAAGTTTTGTTTCTTCTATTGTTGTGATTAATATAACAACTTGCCTTTGATAATTCTATTTAAATTAATTGGCAAGATTATATATAACAATTGGCAAAGTAAGACTTTCAAAGATTCAAGATTAATGATCTGGGGATGTAGTGCTTATTTAAAGCGTATATTATCCAACAAGTTTAGAATTAAATTGGATACTATAAAGTTATAAGATATCTAAAAGGTTGGATGCAATCTTATAAACCCTATTGAATAACATATTTGTTTCAATGCACACTTATAAGAGAAGGATTCTCAAGATAAATAATGGAAGAAAGATGAAGTTTAAAGTAGTTCAATTCTTAGAACAATTCACCATGATAATGTCTTTGTTTGACACATTTGATTTATAGTCACATTGCTTAGAGATATTGAAAATTTATCTTTTATGATAAATTCAAAGGGTTTTTTTTAAAGATGATTATGGATTTGTTATATATGTAAAAAAGTTAGTAGAAGTATAGTTATACTCTCTAATGGGAGAATGTAAAGGGCATACTAATTAGAGAGAATAATAATTCATATTTCAATTATTAAAAATATGATAATCTAATAACATCTCTCATTTGGATATGAAAAGTTAATAAATTAAATTTTAGATATAAAGATTTATAGAATGGATATAAAATTCGCTTACTTATTCTAATATAAGTGTGTAGACACACACACACACTTATATTAGAATAAGTAAATGCTATTTTATTCTAAATAATAATATTTTGAGTTAGAAAGGTTCAAATTTTGCAAGAAGTTCTAATTAAGCCTTAATGTAATTTTCTATTTGATGGAAATGTTTATTTGGATCAAGATGATTTTTAATGAACTTGGTATGGTTTCTTGCATTATAAATTAGTAAGATACTATGCAATATTAAAGTCATTTGGTATATAAAAGAAGCTAAGGTCTCGTCAAAGATTCAAGTATATATTTAGGCAATTTCTCTTAATTATGAGATAGCTGAGATAAAAGTTGTAAAATTTTAAATGCTCACTAAAGATAATCTTATATAATTGTCTCACTAAACCACGATCCCGACAATTGTATGGTCCTCATATGGATATATTGATGCAAACCCCAAGGATAAAACTATAAAACCTAACATACTTAGTTTTTAATCAAGCTTAAAGAAACTAAAACTCAATTAAAAATAGAACCTTAACCTAGTGATTACACATTATCATAAACCATAGGTATAAGAAGAATATTGACTCATCATTATGAAGAACTAAAACCAAGATTATAAGATGAATTGAACACCATGAGAAAATGACTTGAGAAATTTAAAAAGTTCTTTAAAGAACCTAATAGACTACTCTCACAATTGTATTAATGATTAAGATGTCTTTCAATTTTCTAATTGAAAAAAAAAACTTTGAATATTGAAGCATAAAACTAATGTTTCAATACTTAAATAAAAACTAAAGCTTTTTTTGGGCATAGTCTAGGCTATGACCATAAGTCAGGTTATGTTAACTACAAACAATTTTATCAATACTATTAAGTACGACCTAAGATATGCGTATGTTTGAGACCTTAATCCTTTTATATCTTTGGGGAGTTATGTATGATTTGCGATATACTAGTGGCTAGAGATCAAGAATCCTCATATCAACTTATGAATTAAGACATTGCCTAGTCCACACCTATAAATGAAGATCATGAATCTTAATGTAACTTTATGAATCAGTACACGATCTAGACCACATCAGTGTTAGAGACCATGTCTCACCACTGAGTTGTCCAACAAATTATGCAAGTCAATACACGATCATGTATAAGGCCATATTCACTTTCAAGCCTTCTTTAACCATAGGTTGAATTAAGCAAACCAATGCTCATCCTTCAATTTGGCTTGGTTATATATATGTAAACACCGCTAACCTTTTAAGAGCAGCTTTAAGCCTTTTCATCGCAGCAATCTCAATGGATTAAAAGAGACTTGATTCATATGATTCGTTACTTCTTCAAAAAGATTTATCTCATTAAAAGGAGTTAAATTGAAAACATTAAAAGTAGTACTCACATTATAGTCATTTGGAAGATCTAAATTATGAGTATTATTATTTATCCATTTAATATTTTGAAATGGACTTTCTTGATTTAGTTTAAATTTCGATCTTTTTTTTATATGGGAACCTCTTCTTTCTCATATGCACCCACACTCAATTGGTTTAAATGTAATTTTCTTTCTCCTGTTATTACCCTTGGGTACATACTATTTTTTTTTAATACGTTATCAAACATTTTCATACACGTACTGTACCATTTTAGCTTTCTTTTTATCATCCTAGTTGATCCCATCATGAATAAGTAAAATTTAAAATAACCAAATTCAATGGAGTTAGTGTGCTAAATTCATTAAAAAAAAACCTCAAAAGGTGAATAACTAGTAATACTATGAACAACAATATGTAAATTTAATGAATGGCAAACAATCTTTTAAATTTTTAAAATTTTTTGAATGATATAATTTAATAAAGTATTTAGTTTCCTATTTGCTACCTTAATTTGACCATCTATCTAAGAGTGACAAGTAGTTGAAAATAAAATTTTAGTTTCTAACCTTCCCTTCAAAATCTTCCAAAATTAGCTGAGGAACTTAAAATCTCTATCATATATAATAATCTTATTCCTAGGAACACTATAAGTCATATTATCTCCCTAAAAAACATACCAGCTATATTAGTTGCATTGTCAGTTTTACTGAAAATGGATCATCTTAGAAATGCTATCAAAAACAATATAGATGAAACTTTACCCCTTTTGGACCTAGGTAAACCTAAATCTAAATTCACTAAATATCAACTTCACTAGGGTCTAGTAAAGGACTATTCAAACCATATTACATAACCTTAAACTTAACTTGCCTATACGTAACGTAATTGACACATGTTATTGTCTAAAATATTCAATGCAAAAATGACCCATCAATCTTCATAGACCTTCATATACTAATAACTCTCTCAAAGAACTCTTAGACATACATAATTTATTTTTCTTAAATAAGAACTCCTTATGCCTAAAGAAATTTTAAAAATAGTTTTCTCATAAGTCCTAAAGATAGATGCAAAACCATCATCTTTCTTATATAATTCATTAACATATCAAAGCCTAACAATTTGGCATCCAAGGTAGAAATCATGCATCATACATAATGTTTTTCTTACTTGCTTATACTTAAACCACATAAGGAAATGTCTCAATAAAACTTCAACCTCTTGGCATGTCATCGATTCAACTTTCCTTACCCTTTTAAAAGCTTAAAAAAATTATAGTCATTATGAATAGAAAACTCTTTAGATTATAAATAACGTTGCTAAGTCTCTAAAGACCACATTAATACATACATCTCCATATTCATAAGTTATATGATTAAAAGCATCTCTATTTTATTTCTCGTCAAAATAGGCAATTGGTTAAATACTTATTCTTGATGCACCATATTCAATCTCCAAGGTTTAAGAAATGTTAGGCAAAGTTAATAAAGGAGTAGAACATAACATTTCTTTAATCAAATTAAAAGCATACTCTTGTTCATAACTCCATCTAAAACCATGAAACTTTTTTATCAACTTGAGTGATTAGTTCTACTAGTGTATTAAAATCCTTCACAAACCTCCTATAAAAGATAACTACGAAAACTACTCAAATTAGTTATAAATTTAGGCATATGCCATTTTTTAATAGCCCTAACCTTCTCCTCATCCACCTATGTCTCTATTGCACTCACAACAAATCCAACAAAAACCATTTTATCCATATAAAAGGAGCACTTCTTTAAATTAGCACAAAATTTTCTTATATTAAAAAATTCAAAATAATTCTTACATGCATAACATGCTCATCTAAAGTCTTTCTACACATCAAAATATCAAAGTAAACAACCACAAATTTTCTAATTAAAGCACACTAAATATGATTCATAAATATTATGAAAGTATTAGTTTATTAATCTCATAAAAGTAATGGGTGCATTAGTTAATCTAAAAACTATCACTAACTACTCATATAAATCATACTTCAACTTAAAGATTGTTTTTCATTTATCACTTTCTTTCATCCTAATTTAAGGACAACCACTTTTCAAATCAACTAAAATCATAATATGATCTATATAACTCATCAAACATGTCATCTAATCTAGGAATGAGATGTTAATACCTTACTGTTATTTTGTTGATAGCATGACAATCAACACACGTCCTCTATAACCTAACTCATCCTTCTTAAGACATGTAAGTCTAAAACATCACATTAATGCTTACTCTCTCTAACATGCCCTCTTAATAAAAGCTCCCTAATTTGCTTTTGAAGTTTCTTAATGTCCTTTGAATTACTTCTAAAGGCTTATCAACTAAGAACGATAAAATTGAGTATGAAATTAATTTGATGTTTTATTTTCCTTACTATTGGTAAATCACTACGAACATCATAAGGGAATACATCTTACAAATCATGTAACAAGGAAACAAAAAAATTAAACAAGGAAATGTCAAGATCATTAGTATTAAAATAAAACTCTTTGTACAAGACTATAATAGTAGGATGATTATACTAAAAAGATCTCTTGATCCCACTCTCTCTATTGCCATTAGGCCTTTATACACCTTCTTATGGTCGTCTTCATATTCTCCCAATTGCTAGTAAGTTTTATAGTTCCTTCACTTAATTATCATAAACAAATCCTACCAAATATTAGCATAGTTAGTAAACTTACTTACATCGAGTTTTAAGCTCTTCACTTTAGTTAATAGTGTCAAAAAATAGTTCATTTCCTTTTCTTATGTTAAGTAGACATAAGAATATTTCTCCCTTATAATGAAGGAATATTCATTTTGATATTCTTGAGGTTTTCATTTGGCTTGAGCTCCTTCCATGACTTTTATCTTGATCATCACTTTGACGTATAATTTTTCCCCTATTATTTCTTGGTTGTTGGTAGTTGTCATGCAAGTCGTGACCATTCTTAATATAATCAAAATCATCTTAGAAAACCTTCTTTAATTGCCAACGTGCATTATGAATTTTTGGTGATTATCCCCTTTTTAAATTGGCTATTATAGAATCTTTGAAACTACAAATTAATCTCTAATATTGCCAAATATCATATTTATGCATTCAAGATATTGTTGCAAAGCCTAAAGCATAAATGTATCATCCTTCCTTCCCTCTTTAACTTTGTCCTAATCAAACATGGTATAACCTTTAAAAAATATTAGAAATAACCTTGCAACCATATGTTTTCCGCATTTAATTTTACTCAATTCACTCTTGCTTAACTCTAAATTTTTGGCCTTTTTCTACTAATGTTGTTTATAAACTCATGCCTTTATCACTCATTTCCTTTCTTGATTCTTTGTCAAACTAACCAAAACAAACTAAGGAATAAACATGCAGTATTCAATCATTCTCAAATATTGATGGAGGGAAGGACAAATATGAAGACAAAAAAAATTAAAAATTAAAAATAAAATAATTGCAAAGGAGTATAAAATCTATTCAAATTTGTACTTGGACAATAATCTTAAATTTCAAACATGTTAGGAATATTTTCAACAAGTTTACAATTGTTACTAGAATAAAACCATAATTTTCTAAAATTGGTTAAGAAAGTGTAATGCTATAAATAATCTCTTTCAAATAATTGTTGATTATTTTTTTCTCATTTTTCTATAAAAAGTTCTTTATTCCTTTATTTAAAGACTTTAAATAAAATTAAAGAGAAAGTAAACATCGAGAAAATTTTAAGATGGAAATAAAGAAGAAATCAATAGACGTAAGAATAAGAAAGAAGGTTGGCAGGAAAAAAAAGAGATTAAGAAACAAGAACAAATAAAAGATAGTTATGAGTTGATTTTTAGAATCAAAACTCTAATTCCAAAGTGAATTCAATTCCAAGATGAAACCTTGACGCCCAACACCGTGATTCTTAATCAGGCATCAAGGAAGCTAAAACAATATTTAAAAATAGAACCTTGGCCTAATGATTATATAAAATCGTGAACTAACCTTGACCTATTTTTATGAAGAGTTAGAACCAAGATCATAAGATGATTTGAAATCCAAAAGAAAACAACTTGATAAGTTCAAAAAGTCCTAAAGAGAAAACTCTCACAATTGTATTAATGATTAAAGATAACCCTCTAATTAAAAAGAAATCACCCTTAAATACTAACATAAAACTATGGTTTCAATACTTAAATAAAAACTAGGATTTCAATTAGGCACAGTACAGGCTATAATTTTATCCCACCTCATGTTGACTATAGAAAATTTAATGTCATTGCACATAATGTAAGATATATTTATCTCTAAAATTGTGGATCTTTTCATATCTCTAAAAACTTTGTCATATTTTATGACACGTTTATGGTGGAAGACCATGGATCCTTCTATGAACTGATGAATAAAGACACATTCTAGGTCATATATATGGTTGGAGGCCATGGATCTCACTAAAAATTTGTAAATTAGTACACAATTTGTTGGGTTTTGGGCCACTCCTAAGTGGAGCCCAAAGCCTAACATATAAAAGGTTCTTAAAAACCTAAAGAAGCATAGAAGAGAGTTTTCAGCTGGAAGAGAAGAGAGAGAGGGAGAGAGAGGGAAGAGAGAGAAAGAAAGAAAAAAATTCATCTTTGCACAGTAATCTTCTAACCTTCGATCGGATGGTGATTTCTTGTCGGATCAACCTGAAATTTTAACTAGAGGTTACTCTCTTGTTGTTCTTCATTCTGAACGGTGGAGATTGGATTTGGAGGTCTCCAAGGTGCCCTCTTCAGTCAAAGTTGCTGAGATTTTAAGGGTGATATTGTTCTTAACTCTTTGATTTTTCATCTTGTTGATGATTATTGTTGTATTT
>JAOSBK010000008.1:16418201-16430410 GCA_027568895.1 Erythroxylum shatona
AAGTTTGATTTGATGTTTGAATGTCGTGGGCACGCCACCCTTGGGGAATGATGCCTAATAAGGGTTTATGGAAATAACCCAATGGGTTTACGCTCATGCTTCATGATTTTGAGAGTTGGGTTGCGAAAATCATTGCCCAACATTTTATATCAACTAAATGTAACCGATTTTAGAAATGCTACTATTTTTTCCCCTTACCCTACAGTTAAGTTTTTTTAGATGATCAAAGGTAGTGACTCTCTTTCACCTAAATAGATGTAATTCAAATCATCAGGTAGGATCTTCAATTATATCTTCAGAGCCTGCAAAATAGAAGACAATATTTTCTTGTCAGTTATAGTAATTTTAACATTTAAAGTTTTTAAATCTATTATCATTACTGATAAGGATTATACAACTTTATAAGTTTCATCAACTTGCTAGTTCACTTTCAATTTATCATTGGACTCCTACTTATTTCCAACATTTTCTTCTTCAAAAATGTCCCACACAATTTAATCTATAATATCCATATGCTAAATAGAGTGATAATCGTTAAGGTACTTCATTGTTTTGAAAAATATTGAATTTCACTATCTCTCAATCAAACTCAACTGAAAAAGTACCCTCATGCACATCAATTTTTTTTAGTTGTCTTCATAAACAATGTTCCCAATGAAATCACTATCTCTTAATCAAACTCAACTAAAAGAGTACCCTCGTGCACATCAATTTTTTTTAGTCGTCTTTATAAACAATGTTCCCAATGAAATTGAAGCTACATGTTTTACACTATCTCTATCCATTTTTTAAGATGTAAAAGCCCATTGGAATTATCAAACTAGTAACCTAAACTAAAACATCATCTATAACACCAATAGGACACACATAAGAACGATTAGTTATTTGAATAATCATATTAATTTCTTACAAAGAATTCATATTTAAAGTTTGGTAAATTGAGTATGACATGACATTAATAAATGCACCTAAGTTTACAATAGAACGCTCAATTTTGTTATTACCAATAATATAAGGAAGTGTAAACATACCTAGATCTTTGAGTTTTTGTTAAATTTCTATTTATCATAGCTGATGCATTCTTACCTAGAGCCATTCTCTCCTTATCCTTCATCTTCCTTTTATTATGCATAGTTCTTTCAAAAAATTTGCACATTTTAGAATTTGCTTGATGGCTTCTGGAAGTGATATATTCATTACCACCTTTTGAAGGTCTCTAAGATTACTTTCTCATATTCTTCTTCTTTTAATTTAGCCAATCTACAAAGGAAAGGAGGTACACATGCATCAGGTGATATATGTAGAGAAAAATTAGATTTTACTTTGTTGGATCTTGAGCTAGAACTTCATCTTTCTTCTCTCCTTCTTTATGCTTTTCTACCTCCATTGGTAAGGAAGATCTCGATTGAATTTCCTTCCCACTTCTCATTGTTACTAAACTCACATTTTAGGATCCACCACCATTTATTAAGATAATTTTCTCGATGCTTATGCTTGCAATTTACTAAAGAAGGTGGCTATTTGAGTGATTTGATTTCCTAAGTTCTGAAGTCTTACTCTTGTTTCATGTTGAATTTGTTAAGTATTAATAGCAAGTGCCTTAACAATTTCATCGAAAGACTTACCTGAATTTGAATATCGAGATTGAGCAAGTGTAAGTGCTTGAGGTTGTCTAATGAAATAGTGAGGTTAATATCTTTGTTACTATCATTGATTTCCATAGCTAAAGTTCAGATGTTCCCTCTATCCCGAATTATAATGATTGAAATAAGGGTTATAATTTCATTAAAGTTGACCAGGAAATCCTCTTATTGCATTAGCTTCTTAAAGTGATTCTTGTTACAATGTAGGGCACATATCTGTAAGATACCAAGGGAATGAGCATATTCTGTTCACTCATGTCATTTGCAATTAACCTACATCCATTTGAAGAACTAGAGCAGCTAAATCCAAAATTTGATCCTCAAGGTTAATATTACTTACCTTATTCATGCACTTAACAACTCCATCCACCCTTGTCCCTAAATTTTAGCCCATATTTGAAATTAATTGGCTAGTTTCTTTTAGTATTTTATTTACCAAAGCTCCTCCACTAGTTACGCCTACTATAATCCTATATATTGGTAGTATCCCTTTATAAAAATAACTGAATCAAAAGTTGCTCAAGAATCTGATGGTGTAGGCATTTAGCATATAATTCCTTAAAACTCTCCCAATATTTGTACAATGATTCTCCGATGAATTATCTTATTCCACATATCTCATTTCTGATATCGGCTACTCATGATGTAAGAAAGAAGTTCTTTTGTGACAATATTTTCATTTCATTCCATATCATCACTGAGCTAGGAGGAGGATAATAAAGCTAGTCATTCACTTTATCTGTCAATGAGAACGAAAAGGCTATCAGATTAATTTGTTCTTCCATCATCTTTTTGGCTTCATACTAGAACAAACAAAATGGAATTCTTTCAAGTGTTTATATGGATCTTCACCTACAAGATCATAAAAAGATAGGAAGTAAGTGAATCAAACTAGATTTCAATTTGAAATCCACTTTAATATCTAGATATGTTATGCATAAGGGATTTATTGAAATTTGGTGGATGCTAACTCTCTTAACGTTCTAATGTTAGGATTTGACATATTTTCTTCAAATTCTTAAGAATTAGAATCTCCACCAATCTTTAAGTCTATCTCAACTTTCATTTATGAAGGTGAATGGCTTTTTCCTAACTTGGTTTCTTTCCTTAAACAATTCACTATCTTTTAATTCCTAGATTATATTGCAATTCACCTGTAAGAAAGAGTAATACAAGACAAGAGATTAATAGTAAATTGTAAAATAATTCAAAGAAACTAAAAAACCTAAAGTAGTTTCCAAGCAATAATGCCAAAATTTTAAAGGAGTTATCGAAGCCCTCAAAATTAACTATGATTCACTAAACTCTTATAGTAGTAGCCAGATTGAATTCTAAAAGAACTAAAAACTAGTTTCTTAATTTTAATTTTAACATAACAAAATGTGGGTTTATGATTAATTAACTAATAAACTAAATTTAACAAAGAATCAAAATAATTAACTAAGTATTAGAGTAAGAAATTCAATGGTACTTAACTCTGATTTAGGAGAAGTATCTTATCTAATTATAATTTTGATCATTAGTATAAAAAGAATATTTTCACGATTTAAGCAATTAACCAGAAAACTATTAGGATAACCATAATGAGTCTCAAATATTTTCTAAATTAATTAGTTCAAGTCCAACATTCAAACCAAAACTTACCATAAATTGATTAGGTATGATAACATTCTATATCAATTAAATGATAGTAATAAGCTTCAGGAAAAAGACTAAACCATAAATTAAAGATTGAGATAGCTATAACTATTCAATTTAATTTTTTTGCTTTTCATAAGTTAAATATGCAAATTCATAAATAAACTATTTGTTACTTATACCAGTCATTTATGATAATGACGGATCACTAAATTTATAGTTAGCTATAAAATAATCAACATCAAATTAATTTGTTAAATTAATCAATATTAATTTTTCATGAAATATAAGAATACAAAATAATAAACACTTGAATTAAGATAAAAATATAGGTTTAGAACAAAATCTCATAAGGTTACAATAAATTTCCTTTAATAAAAAAAAGATTTAGCCACATATTGTTGTTGTTTTAACACCAAAAAAAATAGATGAATAGACGAAAGATTGAGAGAAATAAGAAGAAAAAGAAAAGAAAGAGAGTTACGGAAGTATGTGACTTTTTTTTTCCCTTCATTCTTGTGCAAAATTCTTTCAATATTTATGAATTTGGTTTTAAAGATGATCTCAGCCTTATCCATTAGAACAATCTATTATCTTTTTTTTTTTTTGCCAAAATTTGTGACTTTGACAAAAAAAGTGTTCCACAAAATTAAATCATATCTTATTACACTGAATAAACAAAAGCTTAACCAGGTTTAATTTACTATTTACTTAGGATCTATTTTAAACATTTTGAAAGTGTTATAACTAAAACTGAACGCTCAAAAATATTAAAATTCAAATCGTATTACGAAGAAAATGATGAAATTCAATATATATATGTTGCCTTTTGTTTTATCAAACACCACATTAAAATAAAAAAGAAATTATTTTTATACGATACCTTGCTTAATTTTAAATAATTGCGTCTTAGGATTTGAACCGAATCGATCAAAGGGTTTTAATTTTTGTTTATTTAAGTAAAAGAGACTTCTCTTCACTTTGTAATGGAAAAAAAAAACAAGAGAGAGAGAGAGAGGGGGGATAACGAAAACTACAGCGTGATCAGAACTGTGCGCCTGGCTTGCTCTTACTTTGAACTGGTAAATACGTTTAGTTGAAACTTGTAGCTGGTTTGGCCTGGGTTTGACTTAAAATGTTGGATGGATGTAACTTAATTGGGATTTGATAAAAGAACAAAGAGTGATTAGATAGAAAGAGCTTCAACTAATGTCACCATCGGTTGGCAGTTGCTACTTGAAATGTAGAATTATTTACTTTTTTAAAAAATTAAAAGGGAGTCCAACACAGTAAACGCCGTCGTAATGGAGCACGGTGTGTTATGTTAACGCCCCCGTTTTTGGCTCGTTCGTACAACGCAACCTCACATTCCCCTTTGATTGCATTGCACTGGTCATTTCAGTTGTTTGAAGACCACAATCATAGTAAACCCCTCGATCAGGCCTTCTCCTGTGATCCTTCGTTGACCTACCAAAAAACAATTTCTCGCTTCACCTGTTCTAGATCTATCCCTTTCAAACCCTTATTTCTCGATTCCCAGGTTAGATCTAATTCTTCTTCTCACTACTTTTTCTTTTGCATCTTCATTCTTTTCTAACTTTTGGGTTTTTCTTTTCTTAGGGTTTAGATGTTCATATTTGTTAACTTCTAAATTTTGTTACTGCTGTTCCTTTGGCTCGTGCCGTTTGCAGATCCATCTATTGAACCAAACGACGACGCTCGGCGGCTTCAGGTTTTGGGGTGTTGGGGTTTAACATTTATGCTTCTCCGGACTTTGTGCTCTTGATTAGCTTCCGAATTGGTGGATTGGAAATGTCACTTATACCCAAAGGCGACTCCGTACTTATTCGGGAGGTGTGGAATGAGAATTTGGAGGAAGAATTCTTGTTGATTCGGGAAATAGTCGATCAGTACAATTATGTTGCTATGGATACGGAGTTCCCAGGCGTTGTCTCTCGTCCCGTGGGAACTTTTAAGAACATCAATGATTATAACTACCAAACTTTGAAGGATAACGTTGATATGTTGAAATTGATCCAGTTGGGTCTCACGTTCTCTGATGAGAACGGGAATTTACCCACTTGTGGATCTGATCAGTTCTGCATTTGGCAATTCAATTTCCGTGAGTTCAACATTAGTGAGGACATCTTTGCTAGTGATTCTATCGAGTTGTTGCGCCAGTGTGGGATTGACTTTAAGAAGAATAATGAAAAGGGTATTGATGTTAACCGGTTTGGTGAGCTCTTAATGTCGTCTGGAATTGTTTTGAATGATGGCGTTCATTGGGTTACTTTTCATAGTGGTTATGATTTCGGGTACTTGCTTAAGCTTTTGACTTGCAGAAGCTTGCCAGATACACAAGCTGGATTCTTTGAATTGATCAATATGTATTTCCCAATGGTATACGATATTAAGCACTTGATGAAATTCTGTAATAGTCTTCATGGTGGGTTGAACAAACTTGCAGAATTGTTGGATGTGGAGAGAGTTGGTGTGTGCCATCAAGCTGGCTCTGATAGTTTGCTCACATCTTGCACGTTTAGAAAGTTGAGGGATAACTTCTTCAATGGCTCCACGGAGAAGTATGCTGGTGTCTTGTACGGTCTTGGTGTCGAGAATGGACAGAACACTAATTGAAAGGAAATAATTCTACAAAGATTGCTGAACATTTGTAGACTACTTCAGTGTGTGACATGCATTTCTCTTTGTATACTTTGGCAGAAGATTGTTGTTCTAGTGTTGACTTACCTTGTTTGGTATTTTGTAACTGGAACTTTTGACTGGTTTTGTAGCATGAGTTCCATGTAAATTAATGCAGCTAGTGTTTCAATAATAATCTAGTACTTCACTGCCTAATCTTATGTTGTTTACTTTGATATCTTTTGTTTAGTTGTCTCTTCACTTTGCTCGCATTGTACTTGGTTGTTTCCTTCTTGAGCAAAAGGTTCTTGTATCTTTTCCTTTTCTTTATTTTCTTTCAATTCTGATTTTCTTTTTCCTCCTTGTAAATGAAATATGAAGCCATCAATTTTGGGTCATGCTCTATGCTCTGAAGCATACGTTCGTTGTAGATTACGCCTATTGGAGCTTCAATGTGTACATTTTTAAGTTGAATTATTTATGTTGGATTCACTCCCAGTAATCTTCATTAGGACAGGATGCCAGGCTTGTGCTCTTCACTTGACTGGATTCCAGGCTCCTTGTGTTTTAAATCTCCTCTTATATTGCTTGAAACCTGCTTTCCTTCATTCTAAAAGAATTGTGTTTGACATTGAGGAAAACGTTGATAATATCTTCCATCAAGCTATTGAGTTTTCTAATGAGTTTAGCTTGCAGAATTTATACAGATGGATTCGGTAAGGTAGAATAACTATTCCTTGACATCCAAGTTCAAAAGAGCTATATATAGTTTTAGTGATGAGTATTTTTGGGCATTTATTATCTTATACATATTCAGAAATATATAATAAAAGTTTATAGAATAAATTTACATTGTAAATGAAATTATAATGGAATCATAATTATGAGATTTATATTTTATTTATGTATTATTCTTAAATTGTTTGTAATTATTATTCTATTTATATTGACACATCCATATAGTATAAAAGTGGCTAAAAATGTATTGTGAATCTCAATGTTTACAATAACATATAAATAAAATATAGAACAGATTCTAAAGTTTCAAAGTATTCAAATTAAACTTAAACGTTTCAAAATATTCAAAATAGATCCTAAGTGAATAAAAAAGTTATTGGGGTTAAGTGAATAAAAAATTTAATGGGTTAACTCTCTATTAGTTAAATATTATGTTAATGTGAGCGTGACATTATTATTATTTTTCAGCAAAAATTGGGCCTCATTATTATGTCGTAAGTGGGATCTACTGTTTGAAATATATAAAAGTGAGCCCTTCTATTACATGACACTAAGACCCAATTGTTAGTTAATTTAAGAAAAGCTAATTCGGTGACAGTATAACAGTGTGTCTATTTTTAGTTAATTTTAAAAGCTAATTTTGTGATAATAAGGTCCACTTTCTATTTAAAAATACAAAATGATGTTGTGTTAATATAATTATGTAATAGTGAGGTCCACTTTTTATTTAAAAATAAAAATGATGTCATGTTAATAATGATGTGACATTTAACTTATAGAGAGTTGAAATCTTTTTGCCCATTAGGATCAAATGTGAACGTTTTAAATACGTTATGGTTCAATTTGAACTCTTCAAAACATTAAGATTCAAGATGTACTTTGTTGTAAACAATGAGGTTCAAAATACACTTTTGGCCCATAAAAAGATTAGCATATATTATATTTCTTATTTATGAAGGAAGTCGACGATTTTATAAAATAAAGAGATATTTAAATGAACATGTGAATGTTTATTAGATTACTGAATTGACTTAATATCAAAATTATGTTTGGAGCATTATTTATATGTTTATAGAAATTCTCACTGTAATTATTGTATAAGTGATTTTTTCATTTGAGATCTTTATCATATATAGAGATTGTAATGTTTTGATGTCACTTATGATATATTCTAGTCAAGTGTATTTTAATTGGTAATTGGATATAATATGAATTATATGAAGGTAGTTGAGTGATAAATATATGATTCATCATCTTAAAATAATTAAGGAGAAAGTTCCATTATTCTCTATTAATATTAATTCAAGAAATCCTTGGCCAAGATGGAATAACACTTTGGAAATAGTTTCAAATATTATTAATAAAATTGATTATTAAAAGCGAAGAAGTAATAATGATTGGATTCAATTATAGTAGACATTAATTCTATATTTATATTTAATGGGTACATTGTATGATGAAAGAAATGAATTATATGGAAAAATCGTACATAGAAAAGTTAGTTAAAATTACTTTAACAATCTTAATATTTGGGTAATCATAATTTATTGCTAGATATTAATCTTGATTTATGGATATAAACTATTTAATTAGAGAATTAATTTTTTTAAATTTATCTAATCACAAATATGATTTATAGTTATAGTTTATATTCATTGTTAACATATTTAAGAGTCTAATGAGTCATATACAAAGAACAATTGAAGAGAAAAAAAAAGTATTTTAATCAATTAGACTTGATTGTAAAATTTGAGAAATTTTATGATTAAATATGATATATAAGTAAATAAGGATCAATATAAGATATTTGATCTTATTTGAGTTGAATGATATGTAACTAAAATTAGTTATAATTTTAATTAGAGTATAATTTTATTTCAATTAGAATACTAAAAGTTTAAATCCTATTATAAATAGGTTAAGGTTTTAAAGAATCTAACATATCTTGCTTGACCCTCTCTACATCTTTCGTAGAGTTTTATCAACATGTTCGTGTAGATAATGTTAGAGGTCAGGCACCCACAAAACTATATTGGCTGTAATGAGCTAATTTAAAAGAAGTTTAAGAAAACAACAAGAAAATGATCATGTTTTATAATAAGATACAAATTATGACTTGTGCTTTTTTATGATTTATGTGTTAATCATGTTATAGAATTTTAAAGTGAGATTGACTTTCGAGAAATATAAAAAAATTTCATATTTATTCTATTATGTATGGGATTGGATCCTGCTTCAAATTTTTTATAGTGATATCAAAGTCATCTTTTAACTTTATGATTTGATTAAGAATGTTTGATTGTTGTTGATCATAATTTTGGAATTGAAATTACAAACCCTCTAAATTCTAAAATCAAATTAGATTTAATTATTTTAAAAAGGTTTATATTAAAAGGTTACAAAATTCTCAAAGGCTGAAAAATAATGTTATAAATATCATACTAGACTTAGTATCAGATTTGGTTTTAGTATGATATGGTACATGTATCGGTCAATACCTCAATATGTTATATTAGATAATTCTTTACTCTACTTCAATCCTATCTTAAGAAATCTAGTATGATACGATATGGGTATCGGTCAATACCTTAATATATTATATTAGATATTTTTACTTTACCTCAATCTTATCTCAAGAAATTATAATAATATAAATTTTATATAAAAGCATTTTATTTTTGTTAATAGTATTTTGACATATTTCTCATAAATTAAGATGAGAAAAAGATCATTTAACTTTGACATAGATATAAAATTAATAGCAATATAAAGTAAAAATATACATTTATAATAAATAAAATATCATTTCAAATATTATCTTTAAATATTTCAAAATTTATTATAAAAATTTTTCACATTTATACACTAACAAGTATATGTAGTTAATATGAAATATATAAATTTAAAAATATTAAAATTATGTTAAACTAATATATTTAGTTATTTATTAAATAAATTGTAAATAATTTTACCATATTCCTTTTTACATATAGGTAATTGTTATTTTATATAAAAATTTAGATTTTTTCAATTTAGTCTTAAAACTTTTAAAAATTATAATCCTAACTGGTATTTTTGTTACTAGTTGGTATGATCAGTACCAACTGAAAGAGTTGGTATCAAGTGACACTAAAGTTAGTATTGACTAGTACCAATCGGTACGGTACGATATTTCTAATAATGTAAAAAAGACATTTATGAGTTATGAGTTTACATAATAAGAAATCTAGAAAATCAACATGTCTTCCTTTTTTCTTTTAGAAACAAGTCAAATTAAAAGTCATGATAGGACACTAACAAGATAACACCAATTGCCATAATAAGTGATACTGTTTAATGGTTTTGGAGATAATGAATTTGAGAAGTTCAATCTTGACCAAAGAGAATTTTCATAAACAATAATGAGAGGCGATTATAGCTTAAAGCTAGAAACATAATTTTGTGGTTAAGAACCACAAAAGCCTTTGGGATATTAATTGCTTCTAGTTGAGTTGAATCTTGATAAATACTTAATAGACTATATTTTTACTCTTATATTTAGTACATTTTGCCTGTTTATTTGAAAGTTTTTTATTATTCTTGGTACTTAATTTGTTCTTATTGTCTTTTGAGGTCTTAATTCCCTTAATGGGTTAAAAGGAACACCAATCAAGTTAGGGATGTCAAAAAGGGTCCAACCCTATTTTGACCTCAGTTGACCAAGCTATAAGCGGGCCACGAGCCGACCATGGTTGGCCTGACTAGGCCACGGGTCAAGGTCAGGTGGGCCTGCCTGTGGCCTAGCTGTTACTTTAAAAATGAGATCATTTTTGTAACATCCCGTCTCCATATTAAGGGTTAGGACCCGAACTTTCAGTAATTATGAGCTTAAAGAAAAGTTAAGACAATATATTTTCTTGCCCATGCATCATGTTAGCATATACACACATAAATATGGAATGTTTTCACATAAAAAGTGGTACATGCATTCATTGATAACTTCTGGGTATAAATGGTATTAAATGTGATTTTATTAAAAATGGGGAGTAGAAGGAGTAGAAAGAGTGATCTTGGTATGAGTTGTGATAAGGGAAGATTTAGAAACAAGATTTGGTAGTGATCTGGACAATGTTGACTGAGTATGCTTCACTCTTTTAGCCACAAAGTTTTCTCTAGTTATCCAAACGAGATAATTCTTGATTTGGATTAAATTAGAGATATATGGCTACATTTTGTATGAAGACATCGAATTTCAATTCTATGTCTAAGAGTCCCAAAATTTGTCATGAAGTGAAGAATTGGGTGCAGTGTTGGTGTATGAATGAAAAATTCGTCGTTGGACATTCGGGAGAAAATCTGGACTTGATCTAGACATATTTTGGCAAAGTTACCTTCTGGAAAGTTGTAGATATTTATTTTATCTTTCCAAAGGTATAAATTTTGAAAATTTTGGATATCGGAATCAAACGTTATGATCCTTATAAGTGGAGACATTCTGGGCTGAAAAAGCAGACGATAGAAAGGAAGAAAAGCAGATGATAGAATTGGGAGAACATCTGGACTTGATATAGACATATTTTGGCAAAGTTTCCTTCTAGAAAGTTGTATATCTTTCTTTTATCTTTCCAACGGTATAAAGTTTGAAAATTTTGGATATCGGAGTCAAAAGTTATGATCCTTATAAGTGGAGACATTCTGGGCAGAAAAAGCAGAAGATAGAAAGGAAGAAAAGCAGATGATAGAATTGGGAGCAAATCTGGACTTGATCTAGATATATTTTGGCAAAGTTATCTGTTTTAAAGTTATAGATATTTCTTTTATCTTTCAAACGGTATAAAGTTTGCAAATTTTGGATATCGAAGTCAAAAGTTATGATCCTTATAAGTGGAGACATTCTGGGCAGAAAAAGTAGACGATAGAAAGTAAGAAAAGCAGACGACAGAATTGGGAGAATATTTGGACTTGATCTAGATAGATTTTTGTAAAGTTTCCTTCTGTAAAGTTGTATATATTTCTTTTTTCTTTTCAACGGTATAAAGTTTGTAAAATTTGGATATCGGAGTCAAAGTTATGATCCTTATAAGTGGAGACGTTCTAGATAGAAAAGCAGACGGAAGAAAGCAGACGATAGAAAAGCAAGAAAGCAGACGATAGAAAAGCAGATGATAGAAAAGCAGACGAAAAAAAAGCAGATGATAGAAAAGTAGACAATAGAAAAGCAGACGGAAGAAAGCAGACAATAGAAAAGCAGATGAAAGAAAGCAGACGATAGAAAAGCAGACGAAAGAAAGTAGACGATAGAAAAGCAGACGAAATAAAGCAGATGATAGAAAATAAGACGATACAGAAGGTAGGAGATAGAATTGGCCTTTTAGGTCTTCATGAAAGTTGTAGATCTCGAAGTTATCTTTGCAATGGTAAAAAAAAAGTCAATCAGACATCTATAGAAAAAGTTATGGCATTCGTACTGAGGCATGTACATTCCAAGTAAGGGCAGAAACGTGTTGGAGTCTTTTGGCCATAACTTCTTCTCTAGACCTCCAAATGACCTGATTCTTGAACCATTGGATT
>JAOSBK010000008.1:16430690-16445025 GCA_027568895.1 Erythroxylum shatona
TATACTGACTTTTAAATGATTGAGTGCATTAGCACGCCACCCTCGCGGGGCACGGACTCGGATATCACCATCGATGTTGGGTTCGGGTCTTGCGGGAGTGGGGTGCTACAATTTTTACATTTTTCTTAAAAAATATATACTGGGCCAGGTTGGCCCGATTAGCCTATGGTCGGGCTAGGAAGGGCCAACGCCACCCTAGCCTAGCCTAACCCATTGACATCTCTAAATCAGGTACAATTGAGGTAAAAAAAATTGAAGAATTGAAGCTTTTTAAAAAAGGACATTACTATATTTGTATGGAACATACACATCATTCAACCCGTACGCGATTATAAAGACTTACGTGGTCACCCACACGTTGGTTTCAGACACGTCTGTGCTAGTATTAGATATGATAGTGTCCATAGATCATGTCAGTTGCTAGAATTGTGTTCTTGCATGACTGTTGACTATTAAAGTGAGATTGAGGGACACAATCACTAGGTATGCCTGTGTTTATGACTATGTCTAGTGCAAAACCATAATTTTTTAAGAATAAAAGGCAAATAAGAAGGCCAATTAGATGAGTTCTAGTTTTTTACACAATTTTGAACCTTAGAGTGATAAAGAAGCAAATTTTGATTTAAAGATCCAAATAGAGAGTGTATTTTCATTAAAGTAATAAGAATGGCAATTAAAGGAGTTCGAGTTTTTAACACAATTTTAAACCTTAAAGCAGTAGAGAATGAAAATTGGCCCAAAGATCCGAATGAAAAGCATCTTTTCTTCAAAGTTTTAGTGGATTCTATCAGAGAAAAGGGGATATATGATGGATTTTCTTATTTTCCAGTTCTTCTTCTTAATCTTTGGTTATGTTATCTTTTTTTATGAACTAATTTTTTTGAGTACTAAAGTGGGATGAGCCTTGGGATGGATTTTGTGATTTGGATTTATGTTTAATTTAATTTGATTTTTAATTTACATATTCATGTATGATTTCGTGTAATTGTGATTGAGAAATCTGTTGTATAAATATATATGATATAATTGAATAAAGTTACATGCAATCCTAGAGAGAAGATATCATAAATCTTCTAGATTATTGTCAAATCTGATAGTGAAATTCACAAATGGATTATAGCAATCTTAGGGGTTTTAACTATAAAGAGATTTCAGTTAATCAACCTAGAATTAGGTGTTGATAATCTTGAGAAACATATTAACATAAAGCAGGAATTTTCATGAGCCGATGATATTTAATTAAATTACATGATAAAGAGTTAATAACTTAAGACATCTTAAAGGAATTCATTACCTAAGTACTGCTTATTTGATTTGGTCAATATATGATTTGCATTTTTCATTATTAGTTGTGTTGAATTTTAGTTTAGTTTTAACGCTTTAATTAAACTATCATCTTATTTTATTAGTTAGATAATATAAAAGAAGTAATCACTAGTAATTTGCAGTCCCTGTGAGATTGACATTCAATGTCATATACTATGGTTTGATAGGTACACTTGCCTTTATGGATCTATTGGGAATGATTCTATATATCAAGTTTTTAGCTCCATTATCGAGGACTATAATATGACTATAATATTAGGAAAACCTAAATTTTATTAATATGACCATTATTTCTCTTTTTTGTTCTTTTCATTTATGATCTACAATTTGTTGAGTTATTTTGTTTACTCTTGTGTTTTGTTGCTCTTGTAGGCCTTAGGGATAGTTGATGACCTAAGGAAATCCATTTAATTTGATTAAAGAAGATCTAGATATAGAGAGGACGACTCTTTGAAATCTTTGAGCCATCCAACTTAAAAAGGTAAAGCTAGATCAACAGATAGAGAAATTAATACACCAAATTGAAACCGAAGAATTCGAAATTATAGTAGACCAACCAAAGGCAATGTCTGATTATGCTAAGTTGGACTTGAACAAGATAGAGTCCAATATCATGAGGCCAATTATTACTGAGAATAATTTTAAAATTAAGGCAAAGATTATTTATATAATGCATCAATTTGTCTAGTTTGATGTGTTATAAGATAAGAATGCCAATGCACATATACTTATGACATCTTTAAGACCAATAGTGCCACTAATGATGTAATTAGAATGAGATCATTTCCATTCTCCTTGAGGAACCAAGCTAAGAAATGGTTGAATTCTCTACTTAGGGAATCTATCATCACCACATGGAACCAGTTGATGGAGAAATTCCTTCTGAAGTATTTTCCACTTGCCAAGACTGTCAAACTAAGAATGATATCTCTTCCTATGCTCATATTGATCTAGAGACACTATATGATACATGGAGAGATTCAAGGAGATGTTAAAGAAGTGCCTGCATCATATTTTACCACCATGGTTACAAATTCACACTTTTTATAATAAACTTAATCAAATAACTTGGCAGATTATTGATGTAACGATTTGGGGGGTACATTGAATAATAAAACATAAAAAGAAACTTAGGACCTCATTGAGGACATAGAAATGAACAACTATTAATGGTGCTCTTCTCGAGCAAAAAATAGCATGTCAATCGAAGTTTGTGATGTAGATGTAATTGCAACTTTGGCAAACCAAGTTGAAGCTTTGAGTAAAAAGATTGATGGTCGACAATGAACTCTCAACTATTCTAACTAATGCAATATAAAGTGTGTAAGATAGGGCATTTAAGTCAAGAATGTCAAGCATCGAACACTATAACAAAGCCTGAGCATGTGGACTATGTGGGGAATGCTCTTATACCCATAATAATCTTAAAGTAACACTTATAATCCATGATGGAAGAATCATATAAATATCTCTTTGGGGATTAAAGAATCCAAAGGAATAGTCCTCCTTTAAGATTTCAATGACACCCACCTCAAAAAAATAAGCCAATAAATTTATTCAAATTTTAAAGTTGAGAATTCAAGCTATTAAAACTTTATTAAAGAATCAAAAGGCTTTTATATATAAGTTAGAGAACTAGATTGAAAAGTACGTAACAATAGTTTTCGAAATATAACAAGGAAGTTTGCCTAATTTTACCAAACAAAATCTTAAAGAACATATGAAGGTAGTTACCTTTAGGAGCATAAAGGAATTACAAGTTGAAAAAAAAACCCAAAGTGAGGAGGAGAGTGACAAAAAGAGTCAACAAAATGTTAAAGAAGAAAAGCATCCTCTAAAAGTTAAGCAATTCTAGGCCACCATCCCCTGTCTAACTAAATTGAAGAAAGATAATATGGACGAGATGTTCGGTAAAATTCTTAAACTTTTTAATTAAGTTCATATTAACTTACCTTTTGTTAAGGCTCTTTAGCAGATGCTAAAGTATGTAATTTTCTTAAAGGAATTATTATCTAATAAGAGGAAGTTTGAGGAGTTAGCTATGGAGTCATTGAGTAAGGAGTGCTCGACTCTTTTACAAAACTAGTTGCTCAAGAAGCTTACAAATCCAGAGAGTTTTACTATCTCTTGATTAATTGATATTTTGTTAGTAGAAAAAGCTTTAGCTAATTTAGGTTCTAGTATTAACTTGATGTCCTGTAAATTATTTTAGAAACTAAGATTAAGGGAACCAAAATCCATTAAGATGAGCATGTAATTAACATATAGATTAGTTAAGTATCCTAGGGGTAGTATTGAGGATGTGCTAAGCAAAGTTAATAAATTTATTTTTTAGTTGAATATGGATAAGATATAGAGGTATCCTTAATTATAGGTCAACCTTTCCTAGCCACTGCTAGAGCTACTAGTGATGTTAGTGATGACAAACTATTTCTTAGGGTTGGTAAAGAAGAGGTTGCCTTTAAAATATCTAACTCCATGAGACATTTCCTTGAACATGATGATACTCTCTATTTTATCAATATCATGGATGTTGTAGTTTTAGATGTTAGGCACAATTTTGAGTTGTGCCTTATTCAAGGTGAGAAGGAAAATGGGGATAACCCCATAAAGGAAGAGTAAGTAACCTATTTAGAAGCTAATGAATCTATAGTGAGGGAAAAAAAGAGTTTGAAGAGATTGATAGAAGCAAGGAGAAGAGGCTAAAACCCTCTATTGAAGAACTGCCATAGTTAGAGTTGAAGAAGTTGTATCATCACTTGGAATATGCATTTTTATATAAGAATTTAAGCTTCTTGTGACTATTTCTTCAACTTTAAAGGTGAATCAAAAAGAGAAATTGTTAAATATTCTTAAGGAGCATAAAAGGGCCATTGCTCGAAATATTTCTAACATTATAGGAATCAACACCTCTTGCACTCATAAGATTATTATGGAGGATGATTTCAATCCAAATGTGCAGCCTCAAAGGAGGGTGAATCCTAATATGAAGGAAGTGGTAAAGTTATAGGTAATTAAACTCTAATATATTGGTTTGATTTGCCATATTTATGATGGTTCTTGAGTAAGTCATGTGCAATTTGTACCACAGAAAGGAGGAATGATGGTAGTACCTAATGAAAATAATGAATTGATTCCTATGAGAACCATCACTGGATAGAGAGTATCCATAGATTATAGGAATTTGGATGATGTTGTCTAAAAAGACTACTTTCTTTTGTGTTTTATGTACTAAATGTTAGAGCAGCTAGTCAGAAACATGTACTATTACTTTTTGGTTGGAATTTCAAGCCACTTTCATATTCCCATTGCTTTGGAAGATTAGGAAAAAACAACATTTACATACCCCTATGATGTGTTTGCTTATAGGAGGATGCCTTTTGGGTTATATGATGTGCTTACTACATTCCAAATTAACATTATGGTTATATTTATTGATCCAACTGAAGACATCATGAAGATATCTGTAGATGATTTTTATTTTCTTTTATTCTTTTTATTCATGCCTTTATAATTGAGAAAGAGTTCTTGAGAGATGTGAGGAAACTAATATGGTGTTGAATTGGGAGAAATATCATTTTATCTTACAAGAGAGCACATTTTAGGGCCATAAAATTTCATATAATGGTATTAAGGTAGATAAAGCCAAAATAGAAACTATTAAAAAACTATCACGTCCTAATTTGGCTAAGGCTATTAGAAGCTTTTTAGGGTATGTGAGCTTTTATAGAAGATTTATTAAAGACTTCTATAACATTTCTAGGCCTTTAGCTAAATTGTTGGAAAAAGATGTGTCACTTAACTTTACTCATGTTTACATGCTTTAACATTCTTAAGGGACTTTATAATAGGTAAAGTACCTGGATAAAGGAAGTACAAGCATTTTCAACCAATTTACTATGCTAGCAAGACTTTGACAGATGCTCAAGAGAAGTATACTACCACAGATAAAAATTGCTAACAAAGGTTGATAAATTTATACATTACCTAGTCTTGTCAAAAGTTATTGTTTATACTATGCATTAAGATACTTACTATAAGCCAAATACTAAACCTATCCTAATCAGATGGATTTTGATGTTCCAAGATTTGATCTAGAGATTAAGGAAAAGAAGGGAGTTGAAAACTTGACATCAGACCATCTATTTCACCTAGAAAATCCACATTTAGAGGAGCTGAATAAAGAAGACATATATGATTCATTTATAAAAGAGTGCCTATACAATTTGGAGGAGATAGGTGATTCTAAAATTCTTTAGTTTGCTGATTTTTCAAATTATTTAGCAGCTAATATCTTACTAAAAGGTCTTTCTCATTAACAAAAGAAGAAATTCTTTATAAATTTTAAGGACTATTTTTGGGTGGATCCATATTTGTTTCATATTTATATAGATCAAATTAGGAGAAGATATGTACCTAGAGTTGTACATATCTTCTTTACGACATTGTCATACTGGACCAATTATAGGGCACTATAGTGCAAATAAGATGGCGCAGAAAGTTTTTGAGTTAGGTTTTTATTAGCCCTTAATTTTTTAGGATGCCCAAAGGTATGTATCTTTGTATTGCCAGCGATCAAGAAATATCCCTCATTGTGATAAGATACCTCAAAAACATTTTCTTGCATGTAAAGTATTTGATATTATCGGTTCTTTTCTAGTTTTGTTTAGTAATAGATACATTCTAGTTGTTATAATAGGTTGAAGATCAAGCTTTACCTACAAATAATGCTAGGGTTGTAGTAAAATTCCTGAAAATATTTTTTCACACATTGAAAAAATTAAGCAATTTTTAGTCATAAAGGCACAAATTTTTGCAATATGCAATTTGAAAAGGTACTTAAAAATTATGGAATCATATATAAAATTGCAAAACCATACCACCCTTAAGCTAGTGGTCAAGTTGAAGTAGCTAAGAGGGATTTAAACATATTATGGAAAAGAAATTTAGAGCACTATAGAAAAGATTAGTCAATTAAGTTAGATGATGCTCTATGGGCCTATAGAATGATGTATAAAACACCAATTGGCACTATACCATATAGTCTTGTCTATGGGAAAGCATATCACACACCTGTGTAGTTAAAACGTAAGGCATATTGCACCATTAAACTCATGAATTTTGACCTTCAACTTACAAGTGAAAAGAGGAAGTTACAAGTCAAAACTTGCAATTGATGGCATATAAGAACTCCAAGTTATACAAGGAACATGTCAAAAGATATGATGACTAGATGGATCAAGTAATTTAAGGAGGGAGATTTAGTGCTTATAATTCTTGCTTAAGCTTGTTCCTAGGTACACTAAAATTAAGATGGTTCAATTCCTTTACTATTAAAAAGATATTTCCATACAGCATAGTCAACGTAGTCATCCATAAAAAGATAATTTTAAAGTGAATGACCATCATTTGAAACTATATCTTAGGGGTGCACTTGACATTATTAGGGAGGAGCTTAATCTTCATAAGTCACCTCAATTATGCATGGACACATCTAGCTAAGGATATTAAATAAATGTTGCTTAGGACGTAACCTAAGAATTAGGATAACTATTGGTTAGATTGATTCTTCGTTTTTTTAATTAAATTAGAGTTTAGTTCTAGGATTTTATTATTTATGGCTTATTTTATGTTAAATAGACATTTAGATTAGGGTTTTATTTTAGGTTTATGAGCATCTTCAATGATCTTGTCCTACTTTATGTATTGTCGGTGTTTCTGAAATGATTAGCTTGAGGTTAACAAGAAAATTCTAAGTTTCCAAGAATTCAAAGGTGTACACAAGTGTATCCCCATATATGTTGCTTTAAGTTTGACACGGGTCCAGTGACCTGTAGGTCACTAAATTTGTTGGTGTTTGTTTATATGAAATCTCAAATTTTCTTATATGGGTTAGTGACTTACATGATCATTAGATATAGCTCATGTTTTCTACCTATTCTGAATGTGTCACATAAATATGCTTTTGTCCATCCTAACACATGCCTAGTGACTTATACAGTCTTGGGTACGACCAAGTCTATAAACTATGTCTGACTCCTTTTTCCTTTTCTCAACCCACTTCATTTCTTCTTTTTTGTTTCTTTTGTGTGACCCTACGAGTTAGCACAGAGTGTCCCACATCACTCGTGACCTTATTTTTTATTGTTAGACATTTTTGATTTTATACTCTTAATTTTTGGGGGACTTTCACATCTAGGGTTTGAAACTTCTCTAACATCATTGTGCTTATGAGTTTATAAGTAGATTCTTTCATTTTTTGCAATCCTAGGTATAACTAGTCTTATTTTCCTCTTTTTTGCGATTTTAAGTTGAATCTAATGGTTGTCTTTATAGATTATTAGATTTATTTTCATATTGCACTGGGATTTTGAAAATTTTAATTTAGCTTTTTGTTTGTGCTTGTTGGTATATATGAATTGCTCCGTGCATCATTTATTTTATGCACAAATTATTGTTTTCTTTCATTTTCTTAGTTTTTATTCACTTAAATTATCTCCCTTTCATGTTACACATATTTTAGTTTTTAATTATTTATTTAGTATTCACATAGTTTCATTTTATTTCTAAATTTCAGTAATTGTAATTTGTAATTATACATTTAACTTTATTTTGGTTTGTTATTCCAAGTTTCAATGTTTTCCCAAATTTTCCATTAGGTTACTCTTTTTAAGTTTTTTTATGAATTTAATTAACATTTGTAGCTTAGTTTAATTCCTAATTATGTCCATCATCACCTATGTTTTATTTTCATATTGAAATTATGTAATTAATAGTGATTGCACAATCAAGTGTGGGGAAGATTATTGTTTAGTATTTATATTCTTTACTTTCCACTTTGTTTCTTTTAGGTATGATGACATGAAGAATAAAAGCGAGGCAGTAGAAAAGAGACAAAGAGAAACCACAAAAGGGACAGAGAGGTAAAGGCTCTTCCAAATACCAAGTTAGAGTTCGGTCACCTTTAGCTTGAGAGGTAGCTCCACCTCCACTTACACATCATGAGATGCTTAAATTCAATACTGGAGCTTATGAAAACCAATTTCAAATATTAAAGAACATGAAATTTAGGCAAATAAGTTTATAAATTGGGAAGCATCGGAGCAAGTGGATTTGATGCAATAAGTTCGACATGTTATAAGTATGGGAGCATGGTCTATATTTTTTTAGAAACAAAGAGCCCACTTATAGGGAGCTTACGCTAGATTTTTGCTTTATTTCTAAAAAAGGGCCACTTTAGTTGGAATTAGCCCAACACCATTTAGTTCAGGTTACTGCTGGATAAGATGAGGATAAGCTATACTGAGTTTTCTATGATGATGAGTTTATATGATCATGATTTTATAGAACCTTATTATTACTTAGATCTGAGAGTAGATTTTCCAAATGATATGGAGACTAGAAATTATTTGAGTAGTATAAGTAGTGAAAAGGATTATGATCCTAGCTAGTCTAAGGCATCTACATTAAGATACTTGCTCTCAAGTATGTTCATGCCATACTTAGTCATAAATTAAGTGGGTGAGGTGATAGAATTGGAGTTATGGGGACTATAGATGTTTTCTATTTATGGAGTATAAGCGAGTGGGTGCTTATCCATCTAAGGCATGCGTTGGTTAATATTTAGGCATTAGTCTAAGGATAAGAAGGTAGAATTGATTAGTATTGGTCTTATGTGACTCGTTTGGCTAAGAGGATGGGATTCTTTGAAATATTACCATATATAAGACTACTTGACACCATGATTTCTTTGAGTCTAGCTATAATGAATAATATACATACAGTAACTCAAAGACAGGGGCCAATAGGTGATATTTATAAACTAATTGGAGCTCAGGATGAGCAAATAACTATTGGAGCAAATAAGGACACTATAATATATAAGAGCAACAATCCACGTCAGACTCCTTGAAGTAGTCAACAAGAGAGGCCAAACATCAATATGACTCCTTAAAGAGTATGACCAAGCAAGGAGATCGCCAACACCTTGATGTTAGGAGCAGCTAAAGATTGCCTAGTTGGATAAATACGTTGGAAAGATCTTAAGAGTACCACATATTATTTAGGATGAACAGTGTGAGTTGATGGAGCATGTGACATGGTTGGAGGTAAAAGATAGATGGATGGAGGAGGTGTTGCTCAGGATCGCATGACACTTTAGAGTTTAGGTACCACCTTCACCTACTAAAGTTACGATATCATCATCTACCCCATAGCAACTAGATGCTCGAGCTGTAATAGGGGTAGTGCCCGAGGATACCCAAGCTATAAACACTCCCAGTACATTAATAGACTGATAAATACAGAGACAAACTAGGATGTTTGATATTTTATTTTTTCATTTCTTGTGTATTTTTATTATTATTTTCTTTTGGCTACTATTTTGCATCAATATTTATTTTCTTTTCTTTTTTTAGTTTGCTTTTTTATCCCCTTGTTATTTTTTCTTTTGTGAGGATTTCTATACTTATTTTGAGATGGAAATTATAAAGAGCCGTTTTCTTTTTCAAATAGTGTTCGATCGATTACGTATTAATCAATATTCAATTGATTGGTCTAAGGTTATCGACAAAAAAGAAAATAAATAAATAAAATACTTTTGTACTTATTTTATTATCTATTATTCTTTTTTCTGATAAGATTCCTTTTTATTTTCATAAACGAGCCCACGATTACGGGTCTTTTTTTGTTCCAACAAATACTAACTTCATAATTGCATATGCTACAGTTCAAGGAAGTAGCAATTGCCCTGATTTTCCTTTTTCATTTTGTTTTCCTTTGATAATTTATTTTTCTGTTCTTTTATTGCATAAATTAAGGACAATGTACATTTTTAAGTATAAAGAAGGGGTGTAATGAATTTTAAATATTATTATTATTCTAATGATAATGAAAATTTTAAAGAAAGCTTTGAATTTTGGGTTAGTTATCAAGCTTATTGTTGTCCTTATTATGCATTCTTATTAACCAAAATCCTAATTTTGTTGAAATATGTGTAGAACACTTTAGATTATTATAGATTACTAAGTTGTGTTAGTTTGCAAAAGGATGAAGGTTAGAATAAAATTGCATTTATGAACTATATTATTACTAGTCGTTGAGATAGTTAATCTGAATGAAGATTGCATATTATTTACACATTAAGCTTAAATTTGATCTTTTGAGCGTGAAAGAAATATATCATTATATTATGCTCTATTATAATTTGTTGTGTGTTTAATCATACATAGTTAGATGATTCTAGATTTTACTTTTATTAGTATTGTTGAAACCATATTGTCATACTAGAGGCATTAAAATGATAAATGCATTTAGATCTAATCAATTGTTTTAGCCTATTTTTCTTTTATTATTATCTACATTACTTTATCGCTTACTAATTTTAAGATTTATCTTTGACTAGTAATAGCCCATTGCAAGTAAATTACCCTAATTTTCTTATATTTTCATCTTTTTTTATATCCCTGAAGGATTTACATTTATTTGATTGAATAAAACTTGGACTATATTGAAGAATTTTAAAGAGAAGGTTCGTTGTATTTATGAATGTTAGTGCATTCTAATACTAGAAATTTGTTTCTTCTCAAATGCATTGTTGTTACAATTTTATAGTCTCTTCAAAGTTGCTTGAAGTTCAATCATGAAAAAAAAATTGAGAGTTAGGTCAGTTAAAAGTGTTGCTTGAAAGACCTATGCTGACTAAGTCTTATATTGTCTTTATTATGTAAATTTCCTTTACCTTGTGACCATTTTAATTATCCTTTCCATATTAGAGTCCCATTACACCTATCTTAACTACCTTTTTATTTTTGTTTCTAATTTACTTATTAGTGGTGGAGATGTGATTTTATTGTAAGCTTATGGTTAAGACTCCTTTTAGGTATTGATTTGAGAGTTTTTATTATATTTTCCACCCTAAACACTTTGAACGAATTAAATGAATCTTTTGTAAGGGCATGGAATTTTATGGTTTTTATTTTAGAAAATTGTCAATTTAATTGCTATTAATATTGGTTTGTGGAAGTTTGTTCTAGAATTTCTAGAGTCTAATTGTATACTAATTTTATTTATAAGATATGATAGTTTAGGGTGAGGATGGATAAGTTCAAATTGAATAGGGATGGAAAATTTGAAGTTTTATGGTTTGAATTATAATTTGCTTGAGGACGAGTAATGTTTAAATGTGGGGAAGTTCGATAATGCTTAATAGACTATATTTTTCTTCCTATGTTTAGTGCATTTTTTATAGATGCATATTTGACCTTATTTATACACCCATATTTGATGTATTTTGCTTGCTATTTAAGACATTTATTATATATTTGGTACTTAATTCACTCCAAGTGCATTTATAGGTTATAATGGCCTTCATGGACTAAAAGGAGAAGAATTCGGATGAAAACGTGATATAAAACGAAGATTTGAAACAAATAAGGGATTCTTACCACCTATGTTTATAGTTGTGTATATCTCTCAACCTATGCAAAATCATGTATTCTAGAGATTTTAGGATATAAATGGTCTAGTACATGCCTATATATTAGATCATGTATCTCCCAGAATCCCTAAAATTTACTATAAAAAGATGTGAGCGGAGGCAAAATAGGTGAGCAGCCTTACGATGATTATCAGTTAGCTACCCACTATCCACAAACTTAACAAGCTAAATCAACCATTATAGATGAATGGATAAAGAAAATAGAATAAATAAAAAATCTAAATACTAATGCAAAACAGTGATTATGATTTATCAATCAATGAATTAACTATATTTAGGCTAGGTTCCTCTAGGAGTTTACTATATTTGATTTCATCTTTAATTAATGAATTAATTCTATTTTTTGACACTGGTAAGAGTTTCTAACGTATACCATGTTCTGTCTTGAGACTTACAACCCTCATTCAAAGGTTAATGAACTAAAATCCCTTTCGAATCTAGACAACCAAAGAATGCTTTAATTCACTGTATGAACTCTCTTGATAGGTTTTACCTTAACTTTGGAAGATCTTGTGGCTTTCTCTCGAATGGCTCATGCTTAACCTATTTGTTTATATTATGACCTAAACATACATCTCATCTCTTAAATCTTGATGCATGAATCAAATAATGGATCTTTCACTTTTTCTCCTACGATCCAATTAGTATAAAAACATAAGCAATTATTAATAAAACTATAATTTCATTAAACCAAAGAATGAGTCAATGAATATGAAAATCTAGGTTCCTTCAACCTAAACCTATATCCTTATTAGTTTATAATCACACAAAGAATATCAACATAAAAATAATAAAGAAAAGAAGATAAAAAAAGTCCTTGAGAGCACTTCCATGGAGATTGCAAATAGGCGGGTGACAAGGGGTCACCCTGCTTGATTCCTTGTGGAGCTTAGAAGTTTTTAATAGTTCTCCATTCACTATAATAACATAAGACACTAAGGTTACACAGTTATATTCCAATTTACAAACTTACTTGGGTATCCTAGAGAAGTTAGTGCATGTTTTATAAAGTCCATGCTCACATAATAAAATGCCTTAGTGAAATTAACTTATAAGGCATAAATTTTATGGGACTTGTTGGAGTTGTATGCTCTAAAAATATCTTGAGCTATAAAGATGTCTCCTCTAATGGATATGTCCTCTATGTAAGCTCCATGTCTTACGTTAAAAATTTGTCTAAAGGTTATCTTAGACATTATATCATGTTATTGGACTTTATTCATTCAAGGATGAAGGATTACGAAGCTTGGAATCAGGAAAAGGTAAGTGCTATTCAATTTAGTTCGCTTATTCCCTGTGTGAAAAAATCCAACATTACATTAATGATCTTTGTTTCAATGGTATTCCTTAAGGCTTGGGAGAATCCAACATTAAAGCCATCAGGACTAAGTGATTTGTTAAGGTGGAATGAGAATATAGTGACTTTGATTTCTTCTAGTATCGCCTCTTTAATAAGATCATTGTGGAGATGTGATTGTGTTGAACTTTCCAAGGCACTGAGAATATCATGAGAGAGGCCTTTTACTCTTCTACTTGTTCTTGACAGTTTTTTGAAATAATTATGAGTTAATCCCTTAAGAAGATGTTGGTCATTCACTTCATTCCCCTCTGAGTCTTTAAGTGAGATAATCTTATTTGGGTTTCTTTTGTACTAGACATTATGGAAGAAGAATTTTAAGTTTCTATCACCCTTTGTAAGCCATTGTATTTTAGATTTTTGTTTAATTTAAGAGTTGTATGTCACGACTTGGTACCACATCGGGCCCATGACAACTGCTACATAACCGGCTAAGGACATTCACGGTTTCCTTAATCCAACTATGCAAGGCTAACTGAATATCTATTCTTTTTTTCCTTTTTTTTTAAAATTCGGGTAGCATAATGACTGTGTTTTAAAAATCCCAAAAAGCTGCAAACAATTTCAAGCACACTTCTATATTTGCATCCAACTACAACTTCAGGACTTTAAAGTCCAATCAAGGCAATCTCAGCAACAGTATCAAAAGATTCTTACATAAAGTTATCTATAAAACACAAGACAATCCAAAGTTATCTTACAAAATCATAAAGCGTATCTACATAAACAGAGTTCATGAGCCACTAGACTATAAAAGTACAAAATAAGAAACTACCCACGTGTGGTAATACCCCAAAAATGTTAAAAGACCACACGATCCACTCAAAGCTTCAAACTCACTAAATTAACCTACATGATTGGAAAGCGGAGGGGGTGAGTACACTAGGTACTTAGTGAGCATAAAAAACATATATTACAAATAGAATTCCATTCATACCAAGACGGTGTAGTTAACCTATGAAGTGACTATATATCACATAGAAAACACATAGGCTCAGCTTATGACTCAACGTATACTGGTTAGGAACTATATAGGTCTAGTCTATTAACTCACTCATTCGGTGAACATAGGTTCCAATTCTAGTACACAAAAGCATAAAAACATCATATGTATAAATCAAATATCGATAGGAAAACCAATATCAGGATAAGCC
>JAOSBK010000008.1:16463193-16478193 GCA_027568895.1 Erythroxylum shatona
TCAACAGCCAAGGTTTCCAACTCAGATTGCGTACTAACCCAGTCCCCGGCGTCATTCTTAAGAAGCTCGATTCGATTGCTTTTCCGACGACGGATAGTGCGTAAGTGAAAATAAGAGGTGCTTTTATCTCCCTATTGCACCCACTCGCTTCTAGATTTTTGGAACCAAAGCAGCTCCTCTCTAAGAAGCAACTCATCCAATTCTTTCTTAAGAACAATTTCAAGATTAGCAAGAAAAGGGTTGAACCGTGCATCAAGCGACCTCTGAATTCCTGCGATACGAGCAAGGAGGGTGTTTTTCATTCGAAAGATATTGTCGAAGACATCCCGATTCCAAGCTTGCAGCTTTTCCGTGAATAGAGAAAGAGAGTTCATAAAGCTAGTGCCACACTCCCAGTTACTATTTACAAAACGAGCATAATCGGCATGTGTAAACCAGGCCTGGAGGAATTTAAAAGACCGATCATGAGGGATAGAGGTGATACTGCAATAATTGAGAAGAAGGGGCCTATGATCAGAGTGATAGCGAACCAGATGGGAGATGGTAGCCTCAGGGAACTGGAGCCTCCAGGCCGAATTACATAAGCCTCTATCAAGTCTAGAACAAAGAGTACCACGACGCCAGGTGAACGCAGGACCAATAAACCCAACATCAAGTAAACCCGTATCCAGGAGCCAATTAACAAAAGCTGTATTAACCCCACTTCTATTAGGAGAACCCCCTCGCCTTTCAGAAGCCAGAGCTAAAGAATTAAAGTCGCCCATAAGAACCCAAGGCTCAGTCATAGAGTCATGAATACGAGTGAGGTGACGCCATAAAACCGCACGCCAAGAAGGGGCCGGATGCCCGTAAACGGCAGTGAAGAGGGAAGAAGAGTTATCACTTGCTGTAACGCGACAATGAATAAACTGCGAGTTAGATTCCAGAATCTCAACCAAACCAGAATCATTCCACAAGACCCAAATACCACCAAAGAAACCTGTAGCTTCGAATCTGTGGGAGAAAGAGAAACCAATAGCTTTAATAATCTTGTCAGCCGGCACACCACTAATACGAGGCTCAAGCAAAATAAGAATATTAGGTTTATACTTTACAAGCAAGAACTTAAGAGCGCGAATAAAGGAGGCACTGCTAGCTCCTTGACAATTCCAGGATAAGATATTCATTAAAAAAATGAGACAAAAGAAAAGATCGAAACTGGTCATTGGTGGGACTTCCTCTCAGAAGCATTACCAGTAGCATGCAAATTAACATCATGCTCCACACAGGGAGAGTCATCATTCTCAATCATAATATCATCCGTATGTGGTACGACACTATCCGGCGGGCGACTACTAGCAAGGATAGAACTCGAGGCAGGGACGACAACCGGGTTAGATGGAATAACCGGAGATAAACTCGGCTTCGGATCTTCCTGTTTCGAAGGTTTCCCCACGACTGAATTCGCTCCAGGATTCAGAGTAGCTGGCAAATTGGCAACCTGTTCGGCGGGAGCATGCCGCGGACCAAAATTCAAGTAATCCCCAAGAGTCACACTCCGCTTTCGAGAACAGGTATGAGGTTTGGGACGGGGGACAGTAACAAAAGGTGGGGTGTGCTTAGTCAGCATGGCCATACGAGGCTTAGCTTGGGAGGTGGACGTGGGGAGACTTTTGTTGGGCACGATTTTGGCTTGGGTGGGTGGCGTGGGCTTAAGGGCAGGCATGGGGGTAGGTTGTTTGGTTTTTGAGGGGCCCGAAAAATCAGCCAAAGCATTGGCGTCGCTTTTTCCCTTACGTTTACCCGGCTCACTAGTAGCAAAAGAAGGAGCCAGAATGTCGAAGGCTACATCCTCAGGGGGATTCTCATCCTCAAGAATCTCGAGCGGATCATATCGAGATTTCGAGATTGATTTACTAAAAAAATAGAAAGCAAAAAGAAAAATTAAAACAAAGCATCACAATAAAAATTTAAATAGAACGAAATGGCCTTTAAATATATTTTACACTTGAATATATTTTCATATTAAATTGACCCTTGTAAGAACCACGTTTGAAAACGAATACAAATTTACCCTAAATAACTATGATTATTTAGGAAAACCTATGGTAAGTGGTTTTGTGACTATGATTATCTATGCTAAAACATATTGCACAGTTCAGTTTGATAGTTCTAAAAATTAAGCGCAAAAAATATTATTGCACTTAAAAAAATTAAAAATACTTACTAATTTAATTTATCAATTAGGTAATGTATCTACATTTCTTATTATTTGGTAAATGATAGATGTTTATACAAACAATAATACCCTCGCAACAATGCAAAATTTAGGGAATTACGCAGCCTTATCTCTGTTAAATAAAGTGGCTATTTATGATAAATGTATATCTTCACATCAAATTTTGTCATACTAATTCTAAAAGGGAAAATGGGAAATTCAAAGAAAATGTTTGACAAATTTGAGAAAAAGACCAAGTTACCCATCTACATTGTCCTTATACGCATAATAGTTTAATTTCGGTGAGTCCTCTCGGAGGGTAAAAACGCGCAACAGAGTAAAATGTCAAAAAGAGAAGTGGGTTGTGCCAAAATCTCAATTGTCTGATATAAATACAGACGTCTGCAGTCTTTAGATTCTGAAACAGCCTTCGTTTCACGTATCTCTCTTAGGCCCACCACTGAAGCCTCCGACCTCGGATTTTCGGGGGGCCAGCCTAACATTCAACCGTCATCTGTGTCTAGATCGGACTGTTTCCGGTAAATTCTCTTTCTGTCTAACTCTTTCAAAATCCGCTAACCGTTACTGATATCAGAAAGCTCGCTTACCTAGAAAGACGCTCACGCCAACTCCATCTCTACACTTAAGTGAAGTGGAGACCAGCGTTTGGGAATTGATTCTTTGTGTCGTTGATTGTCTCTGTTTTCTTTAACTTTCAAAAGCATTTCTACAAATGGTGTCCTTTGTCTTCGTTTCGGTGCATTCCTTTACGCAAGGCTTAATGGGGCATGCTTCTTTTGCGCTGAAACTGACGGTTTTGGGGCTTTTTTGTGCGACCCTTAACGCTACATTCGTTTTTGTTGATCCGCGTTGTAATTGAATCAAAGATTGTTCCTTTCCTGTCAAATTATGTTTTTGTTGTAATCTTATGGTTGTTTACTTATGTCCACAAACAAGGTCTCTCTATCTTCTTCTTCTAAATACGATGCCTGCAGTAAATCATAGACGAAATTTTGATTCTTCTGGTTACGTGATGCTTCTTGTTTAAGCTCCTGCTGTGAAATTCCAATGCTGTTCATATGTATAATGGTGGTATGGATACGTCCTTTTTTTTGTTGGTTTTCTAGAAGAGATGGTTTGCCATCTCATCCTGTGCTGGGGGGCAATTGACCATCAATTCCTAGATTAATTTCAGTTACTCAAAATAGGTAACAGGGGGTCTTCCTAGCATAGTAGATAGCTCGTTTGTAATAATTTTGATTGTACATTTCTCCATTTAGTTCAAAACTTTCGGATCTTTCTGCTTTTCATTGTCTGCTTGTAGCTTGAGGCTGGTTCAGGTGCTTAAACTGAGGTTTGTTTTCTTTCTTTCAGAACATGAGTAGCTTAGTTGAGAGGCTTCGTGTCAGGTCAGAACACAGGCCAGTTTATAACTTAGATGAATCAGACGATGAAGCAGATTTTATATCTGGAAAATCTGGACATACTCAGCAAAAAGTTGAGAAGATAGTCAGGAATGATGCGGTTGTTTCTTCTCTTCCTTCTTTATGTGCATTCTTATCTTTATTTGCCTATTTTACTTTCCCTTATTTCCTTAGTCCTATTCATCTAGTTCTTGATTCTTAAATTCCTTTTATGGTCTCGATGACCTTGGATGCTTGAAAGCTAATAGATGATGTCATTGAGCATTTGCTACGGTTTGATTTCTTATATTTTGTTGTTTGCTTGAGGCTTTTGTGAATTGTTCAGTAATTATACTTTGCATATATTGCATTTCGTTTGTTGTTTGAAATATTCTTACCTCCTTTTGCTTCTTTTCTTCCCTTCAATGCGGATATTGCTGTATCTTGTATTTACACGAATTTTCTCTGTAGTAGTTCAACTTGTGGATATTGTTATTCTTACTTTGGTCACTTTGTTTTCTTCTTTGTTTGCATCTTCAAGAAAGAAAGTTCCTGCCAATCATGTGGAGAAGATGGAAATCTCCTTAGCTGTGAAACTTGTACCTATTCATACCATCCCAAGTGTCTACTTCCGCCATTGAAAGCTCCATTTCCTGTAAACTGGAGGTGCCCTGAATGTGTATGATTCTGTGAAACCTTTAGGAACTATGGTCTTATTGCTCGGTTCAATAAGTTCTTTCTAGTGCCTGACAAGTGATGTTTCGGTCTGCAGGTTAGTCCACTGAGTGACATTGAAAAGATATTAGACTGTGAAATGCGCCCCACTGTAGCTAATGATGGAGATGCGTCTAAGCTTGGTTCAAAACAAATATTTGTAAAACAGTATCTTGTGAAATGGAAGGGATTGTCTTATCTACATTGCACTTGGTAATTTCGTGAACCTTGTTTATCCTTGTACTATTCTCTAGTGAAGTCCTTGTTTTTATGTTTATGGACCTGTTACCTGGCTTCTTGAACACCTCCTGCTCCCCTTTTACAGGGTACCAGAGAAGGAATTCCTAAAAGCATTCAAGTCACATCCTCGTCTTAGGACTAAAGTAAACAACTTCCATCGCCAAATGGAATCAAATAATAATTCTGAGGATGAATTCGTGGCAATCAGACCTGAATGGACAACTGTAGATCGAATTCTTGCTTGCAGGTCTATCAATCTGGATCCTATTTCATGCCTATTCTCATACAGATAAATGGTTATGTTTTATGTATTTTATTATCTAAAAAATGAGTTTCTAACTTCTGGTTGATATAGAAGTGTTATTATCTTGTGAGGGTTGTAAAGCAATTCTCGTGATGAATACCTGTTTTACATCTACACGAAATTTAAAGGCAATATGCAGTGTCATTTTATGATTATACTTTATGTTGTTATATGATCATATTTTGCAAATATAATGATAACATTGTATTAGACTATTGCAAAAGAGTGGGTTACTTATAGTTTTAACCATTGACATTGCTGTACTGTGGACTGGTTAGTTGGCCTTATCTGCTGCTTTAGTGTTTACTATTCAAGAAGTATATGGACTCTGTAGGGTTGATCAACTTCATCTTGCTGTCTGCTTCTGCAAATGTATGGGCATTCTGTCTGGCAGGATTTTCTGGCAAAACTTTTTTAGGATGGAGCTTTAGGTTGATAAGTTGTATTTCATTTATTTTATTCTATGCATGGAAGAAAACAAAAATCTTCCTTATTCATAATATCAGTTATGAGAGAGTGTAGGCTGAACTTAGTTGACTGGGTCACTATGAATTACTTGGTCTGCTGATGTGCCATCATTTACTTTGCTTCCCTATTCTTGCACTATTATATTACTGTTATGATGATGCTGAGTTTAAAATTCGTTCTGAATCTGCAGGGGAGATGGTGAGGAGAGGGAATATCTTGTGAAGTATAAGGAACTTTCTTACGATGAATGCTATTGGGAGTTTGAATCGGACATATCTGCATTTAAGCCTGAAATAGAAAGGTTTAATAAAATCCAGTCCAGGTCTCGCAAACTGAATAAACAGAAGAGCAGTGTTCGAGATGCCTTTGATTCCAAGAAAAGACAGAAAGAATTTCAGCATTTTGAACATAGTCCCGACTTTCTTTCTGGAGGTGCTATTTTTTTTTTTCATGCAACCTAGTAAAACTGGTGTATGTGCACGTTCTATTCAGTTTCTTGGTGAATTCCTGACTTCTGTTGTTATTAATATTGAAGGCTCACTGCACCCCTATCAACTGGAAGGATTAAACTTCCTACGCTTCTCATGGTCTAAGCAAACTCATGTAATACTTGCTGATGAAATGGGTCTTGGTGAGTCTCCCCCTATCTAATCCAGTCTGCAATCTTTCACAGGTTTCTTTTGCTTCATGCATTATTTCTTCTTTTGGATTTCAGGGAAAACAATACAAAGTATTGCCTTTTTAGCCTCTCTCTTTGAGGAGAAATTTTCCCCACATTTGGTAGTGGCTCCACTTTCAACGCTGCGCAACTGGGAACGCGAATTTTCTACATGGGCTCCACAAATGAATGTTGTATGTAAATTGGGGGTTGCTATTTATTTCATTTATTAGCTGGAACCAAAAACATACTGTATTTAAGTGTTTCCATTTTTCAGGTTATGTACTTTGGCTCAGCACAGTCTCGTTCTGTCATAAGAGAATATGAGTTCTACTATCCGAAAAATCACAAAAAGATTAAGAAAAAGAAATCTGGTCAGGTTGTTGGTGAAAGCAAACAGGACAGAATAAAATTTGATGTGCTCCTAACTTCTTATGAGATGATTAATTTGGATACAGGAGTCCTGAAACCAATAAAATGGGAAAGCATGGTAATACTTTTCAGGTGTATGATCGTTTTTCTAGTTTGTACAATGCTCTTCCTCCTTGACGCTGAACTTTATATGTAGATTGTTGATGAAGGTCATCGTCTAAAAAACAAGGATTCAAAATTGTTTCTCTCATTGAAGCAGTATTCTAGCAATCATCGTGTTCTTTTGACTGGAACTCCTCTTCAGGTTTGTCTCCAAATTATTGCTATGGAGTTGTATATTACATATTTACTGGAAAACAGTATTTACAGGTTGTAAGTACTAATTGTTTGGTAAAGTTTTAATTGTCAAAGAATTCTTTACTTATAAATGCTGTGTGTTTATAATGTTTCTGAGCTATAGGCTGTGCTTTTAGTTTTGACTACTTAATTTGATATAATTTTCTTTTTCTTTCGTATCATGGATAGCCCATTTGGGCATTTTTCTGACAAGGAAGGCTGTTGTGCAAATATTCTAATTTGAGGGCATTAAATGTGTGTATCATGCAACATAATCCTTGATGATCTCCTTGATTGTATCTAGAATTATTTCAAGTGCCAACTTTATTGACTTGTTTAAACACTCTTGTTACCATCATCTGATCCTCGTATCTAGTTATTGTTTGATGAATGCCTACGCAAACCATGCAAAGCAGGTCCCTGATATCTTGAAATATGAATTACTTCTCATTCATGATTAAAAGAAAAAGTTAGCAGAAAACAAAAATATGTATCAGCTACATGTTATATAGATAGAGAGTATTGGCATGATATGAAATTAGCTCATCAAATTGACAACGTACGTTTGTCTGAGCCTGGGGACATAGGTTAAACATGAAGAGGCAGGGTATTTCTATTCATCAACAAATTTTAGCTCCTTTCAAGAACAATACTGGCATTATTTATTCCATTTATCCTTTAAAATTGTTGTACTAACGCGTTTGGTAACATCTAGGATTAGTTACATGTTATATCATTGATATGAATCTTTCTGCATTAAAGTTTTCCGAGTGTGTATTTTGTGTGTTTCTCTGGGATCTGCAATTAAAGTTTTCCAAGGGAGTATGTATTCTGTGTGTTTATCTGGGAGTGACGGTTAGCATGCTTGACCATACATCCAATATTAAATAGGAACTTTGTGTAACCTAGGTGTTTTGTTTTATCATCAAAATAAATATTCACTTAATTTGTAAGAATACAGCTTTCTTTGTTTGTTTAAAGTAAATGTTTTCTCAAATATGCTAGTTGCACTCTGGTAATCATTTTGGTACTTTCTCAGAACAATCTTGATGAACTTTTCATGCTCATGCACTTCCTGGACGCTGGAAAGGTGAGTATCATGGAGACTTTTGGGTAAGAATTTAATTGGAGCAGGAATATGGGTAGTGAGGGGTTACCTCAAGGGCCTCTTTGTGTATGATGCTGTTTCATTCATGCAGTTTGCAAGTCTTGAGGAGTTTCAGGAAGAGTTCAAGGATATAAATCAGGAGGAACAAATTTCAAGACTTCATAAGATGCTGGCTCCTCATCTTCTTAGGAGTATAATCGCAAACTATTCTCATTTGATTGCTTAGATCATCAAACACTTGTATTACAGCATTTCTTGCTTGAAGCTTATGGCGCTGCTACATTTGTTCTTTATTACCTGATGCCAAAATTGACTTCACTACATTTTGTGGCAATAGTTTGATAATTTAATGCTTTGATTGAATAGAAAGTTAACTGAGTTGAATATTGTGGTCATTTCTAGGAAATGATAACTATTGTTTAGTTATCACTTCCTGAACTTTTCATGGTGTCCTAGTTTTCGTTAAATTGTAATTCTGGCTTTTATTTATGTAGTTCGTTACTGATGATATACTATGCACCTTGCAGAAATCCGTTGTGATTTTTTTTCTCTGACACTTTAATGATTTACTTGACCTTTTTAACCTTTCAAATGTGATAATCTATAGAGATGAAATGAACTTTTTCTTCTTTTGAGTGGCTGAAGTTTTTATAGATGTTTTGTCTTTGCAGATAATTACCAAATGCATTTTACTCCTTAGTCAAATGGAGATACATGAATGCTAAATGATTGGAAGATAAAGTCTAGTTTGTTCTTTTCTTGGATGTAGACAGAAATATTTGGACTTCGCTTTGGGAAAAAATTTAAAATCAACTGGATGTATTAAATGGATTTAAATTGTTCAGTTATTTGTTTCTGTTGATAATTTTAAGGCTTTGTCGATACTGAAATTGTTGCTAACTGTATTTTCCTTCCCTAGCTAAGTCTATATTACCAGTGTGGTTACTAGTTGTACTTCTTTAGTTCATATATCTTCACATATTATAGCGGACCATTAAGTCAAAATTCCTGATGCTTCTGTAGGGGTAAAGAAGGATGTTATGAAAGAACTTCCACCTAAGAAGGAACTCATTCTACGTGTTGAACTAAGTAGCAAGCAGAAAGATTATTACAAGGCCATTTTAACTCGTAACTATCAGATACTAACTCGACGTGGTGGTCCACAGGTATAATTTCCATTGTCTGTTGGATGCAGCTTATTTACCACTCTCTGACCTGACATATGTTTGCATTTGATTTGCCAGATTTCTCTTATCAATGTTGTTATGGAATTGCGCAAGCTCTGTTGCCATCCATACATGCTAGATGGTGTTGAACCTGATATAGAAGATCCTAGTGAATCTTACAAGTACCAAGTTTATTCTATTTGCAGTTTTCAAGTGATTTTTTTTGGGGTGGGGGTTTGATGTGGGGTTGTTTGCATCTTCTTTTTCGGGACAATGGCTGGAAATACATGTGCATGGCCTTATGCATGTGTGCAAATTTAATTATTAGTATGTATAATGAGTTTCTGAACTGTGTTTTTGACACAAGGACATTAATATAATTTGATGAACTTTATATAGCTAATGTGGCCCAAATGATTTTGTGGCTATTATTATTGAAACCACCACAAAAGAGTGTTTATAAGGCTACTTGTCCTTATGAGATTGACAAGATTTTCCTCTCTTATCGATAAAAATTGTATTATTTATGTGCGGATACTTTTCTGCTTGTTGATATTAAAAGACTTCTAACATTTTAATTGTTTTGATTAATGCTACTTTTAGTATTTCACTTTTTTAATGTAAGAAATTCGAATGCACTCAGGTTGATTGTTGACATATTATGTTAACTTAATTAGCATTTTCTGTTGGGTGAAGTTACTTAGGGTTTCTCATAAATCTTCTTCATTTCACTATTACATTTCCGTTCTGTTTGAACTACTTTTGATTGGTAACTGTTTAGTACCACCTGTTCAACAGACAACTGCTTGAATCTTCGGGGAAATTGCAACTGTTGGACAAAATGATGGTGAAACTTAAAGAGCAAGGTCATAGAGTTCTGATTTATTCACAATTTCAGCATATGCTGGACTTGCTGGAAGATTACTGCACTTATAAGGTGGAATTCTAACATTTTTATCTTTAGATGATTCCTTCTCTTTACTCATCTTAGACAGTGGCATTGTGATAGCAATATGGATCCTAAACCCATATTGACATACTCTAGGAGGAAGAGGGAGAAGGGTCCGAATATGAATTCTAAGCCCATGCTGACATATGCTAGGAGATTCCCTAAGGCTAGGAGGGGTGAGTCAGCAAACGGTTAGAGTAGAAGTTAGTTAGAAGAGAGAGAGAGCTATATGTAATGGAGGGGAAGGATAGTACGGGGGGTATCTGATCATTTTGCATTACATTCGGCTGATTGCTGAAGGGCCATTAGTGGCTGGAAGCTTTAGCTCTTGTGGATTATACTACGAGGCTACTGCTAATTATCAATAAAAATACCTGATTCTCATCCATTTGCTATCATTGGTGCTTTCATTGAGAGACCGGTGTATGCAAACTAGAATGGCGTCACAAAAGTGGGAAGCAATGGATGCTCGGTTGGTAGCAGTAGAGACGAAGCTGTTGGATCATTCGGCTCAACTGGGAAGCTTGCATAAGGGGGTCGACGAACTCTCTAGAGCGTTGGCGGCGATGCACGCTGAAATGAGGGAGGGGTTCCAACGTCAAACCTCTCATCGGACACCAGAAGTCGGGTCGAGCTCGGTGGAGCGCGGGAAGTCGGTCCAGACAGAAGGCGGCAGTGGCGTCACATCCATGGCGTCGGAAGAGTACCAGCTCCGAGCCAAGAGGATAGAGCTCCCTCCATTCCAAGGAGAAGACCCGATTGGATGGGTCTCTCGGGCGGAGATGTACTTCGCCATTCAGGGGACTCCATCGGAGCTCCGTGTCCAGTTGGCACAAATCTGTATGGAAGGGATGACATGGCACTGGTTTAAGGTCCTCCTAGCGTCGAAACCAGAACTGGATTGGGAGACCTTTAAGAGAGCTCTGTTCGACCGGTACGGTGATCATTTCAACGGGAATCCTTTTTCCCAGCTGAAATCATTGACGCAACATGGGACGGTGGACGAGTATGTGGAGACGTTCGAAATGTTGATGGCCCAGGTTCCACCCCTTCCGGAGGATCAATACATGGGGTTATTCGTCGGTGGGTTGCGAGAGGATATAAGGTTGGAGGTTCTGGCTCTGGATCCTTCCTCCCGGTATCGTTTGATAGCAGCAGCACGTGCGGTGGAGCGTAAGCTTACGCCATCGACACATGCAAAACCAGTATCGGGTTGGAGACCCACGGGTGCTCCACGAGTCGGGCCTCCTAACCCGACTTTGGCTGGACGCGGATGGATCGATACGCGACCCGGCATGGGTCGTCCCCAACCACCAGCCAACGGAGGCGCTAACCAGTGGGCGCGTCAAGAAGGGGATCGGCGACCAGGCTTGGAGAGACCGGTAGAGGCACGACCAAAGGGGACTCGGAATCTGTCGTATCAGGAGTTGTTGGATCGGCGAGCTAAGGGTCTGTGTTTTAAATGTGGGCAACATTTCGGACCAAGACATGTCTGTCCCGATAGGCACCTGCGACTGTTGATCTGGGAGGGTAGTGAGGACGATGATGGACCGCCGACTGGTTGTGGGGATAACGAGGAAGCCATTGTGGGAGAAACCGAGGAGATGGTCTGCCAAGTAGCCGAATATGGGGAGATAGCACAGACCAAGACTCTCAAAATCGAAGGCAATTTGGCTGGAGTTCCTATCTTGCTGCTTATTGACAGTGGAGCAAGCCACAACTATCTGTCGTCTGAATTGGTGGCCACCTTGGGACTGACAGTGACTCCAACCGAGACTTATGGGGTCAAGCTGGGCAATGGAACTAGGTGCTCTTCACAAGGTCGGTGCAAAGGGCTGATGGTGAAGGTGGGAAACGTAGAACTCATGATTGATGCATATATTCTTCAGTTAGGAGGAATAGACCTGGTTTTGGGAGGGGAGTGGTTAGAGACTTTGGGAGAGGTACGGTTGGATTTCAAGCAGAAGACTATCAGGTGGGGTTTTGAGCAAGGGAAGGAAGTGGTCACGCTGAGGGGGCAGGGCTGTGAGCATCCCCAACAACTTCCTGCCTTGCAAGGGATGCTTCAGTCCATTGCCATGGACTCCCACACTGGGCAGCCAAGTAGTGCCGATGATCTGAATGTTTCTGGGAGTAAGACTACCCTACTTCCAGCTCAATTCCAAGAATTAACCTTAGTGTTGCAGACTCACCAGCTGGTATTCCATGAGCAGAAGGGGCTTCCTCCTTTGCGAAGTCATGATCACGCTATTAATCTGTTTTGTGGAACCAATCCGATCAGTGTAAGGCCTTATAGGTATGCTTATCATCATAAGGATGAGATTGAGCATCAAGTCAGGGAGTTGCTGGCCGTGGGGGCTATCCGACATAGTACCAGTCCCTTCTCTAGCCCGGTGATTCTGGTAAAAAAGAAGGATCAATCGTGGCGAATGTGTGTAGATTACCGGGCTCTAAACAAGGTAACCATTCCGGATAAGTTCCCTATTCCTACTATCAGTGAGCTAATTGATGAATTGCATGGTTCCAAGTATTTTTCTAAGATTGATTTGAAGTCCGGGTTTCATCAAATCCGAATTAAGACTGAAGATATTCACAAGACCGCTTTCCGAACTCATGAAGGCCACTATGAATACTTAGTCATGCCCTTTGGGCTTATGAATGCCCCGTCCACCTTTCAATCCACCATGAACTCGATCTTTAGACCGCTATTGAGGAAGGGAGTGTTGGTCTTTTTCGATGACATTTTGATTTACAGTAGCAGTTGGCAGGAACATCTCAAACATTTGGCACAAGCCTTGCAACTCTTGATTGAGCATCAGTTCTTTGCTAATCACAAGAAATGCCTATTTGGACAGCAATCTATTGAGTATTTGGGACATGTTATCTCGGCTGAAGGGGTTGCAATGGATCCCAACAAGATCAAGAGTGTTAAAGAATGGCCGGTTCCAAAAAATGTGACAGGGGTTAGAGGATTCCTTGGACTAACTGGGTACTATAGGAAGTTTATCAAAGACTATGGAAAGATTGCTCGACCCCTCACTGAACTTACTAAGAAGGATAATTTTTCTTGGGGTCACGAAGCTCAAAGAGCCTTTGAGGAGCTGAAGAATTGCCTAGTCTCCTTCCCGGTTCTCACCTTGCCGGATTTTTCTAAGGAGTTTGTAGTGGAGTGTGATGCCTCGGGATATGGCTTAGGTGCTGTCCTTATGCAAGAGAACAGACCCATTGCCTATTTCAGCAAGGCTTTGTCAGTTTCAGCCAAGTCCAAATCCGTGTATGAAAAGGAAATTATGGCTTTGGTGCTGGCCATTCAACATTGGAGGCATTATCTGTTGGGCAGAACATTTAAGGTGTATACTGACCACAAGACACTGAAGCATCTCCTCCAGCAAAGGTTGAATACTCCGGATCAGTATCATTGGCTGTCCAAGTTGATGGGTTTTCAATTTGAGGTGTTCTACAAACCCGGACCCGACAACAAGGCCGCAGATGCCTTATCACGAGCACCAGTGGAACCAGAATTTCACCATCTGGTTTCATTCCCCAATTGGGTGGATTCGGCTAAGTTGCAAGAGGAGTATCAGGGAGATCCTTGGCTGTCTAACCTGCTGCAGCAACTTGCATCTGACCCCACAGCAGATTCTGACTTCAAGCTGTTCGGAGGATTAATCTTCAAAGGCAACAGGTTGGTTTTACCTCAAACTTCCTCCTTAATTCCAGAATTCATGCATGAGTTCCATTCCACCCCTATGGGAGGACATTCGGGGTTTACTAAAACCTATAAGAGGATAGTTGGATGTTTATATTGGGCTGGAATGCGAAAGCAAATTTGGCAATTTGTAAAGGAATGTGATGTGTGCCAGAGACATAAGTATCAAACTCTAGCTCCAGCCGGCTTACTTCAACCTCTTCCTATCCCCAATTCAGTTTGGGAGGATATCTCCATGGATTTTATAACAGGATTGCCTAAAAGTCAAGGATTTGAGGTAATCATGGTAGTGGTGGACAGGTTGTCGAAGTATGCCCACTTCGTTCCTCTCAAACACCCTTTCACAGCCAGAGTTGTAGCTGATTGTTTTGTCAAGGAAGTGGTTAGACTCCATGGCATTCCGAAGTCCATTGTAAGTGATCGGGACCCCATCTTCGTTAGTAGCTTTTGGCAGGAAATTTGGAAGATGCAAGGCACGGTTCTTCGCATGAGTACTTCCTATCATCCGGAAACGGATGGTCAGACCGAGGTGGTCAATAGGTGCCTTGAGACCTATCTTCGGTGTTTTGTATCTGACCAACCTCGGCAGTGGCACGTTTGGCTTTCTTGGGCTGAGTTTTGGTATAATACCACATTTCACTCAGCCACAGCCACTACTCCATTTGAGGTGTTGTATGGTCGACCTCCACCTCAGGTTCCTCACTTTCTCATTGGAGAATCACCCATTGATGCTGTTAATGGAGTGTTAATTGACAGGGATGAAGCCTTGAGACAGCTCAAATTTCACCTTGTTCGAGCCCAACAACGGATGAAATCTGCAGCTGATGGGAAACGCAGGGATGTTCACTTGGAAGTCGGAGATTGGGTCTATATCAAGCTTAGACCCCACCGTCAGACATCCTTGGCTAGGCGCATCTGTCCTAAACTTTCTGCCCGGTTTTATGGCCCTTTTCAGGTGTTATCCAAGGTGGGTTCTGTGGCCTACAAGCTAGCTCTCCCGGACACCTCCAGAATTCATCCGGTGTTCCATATTTCTCAGCTTAAGAAGGTGATTGGATCTCATGTGCCTGAACCTACTCTTCCTTCAGGTTTAGAGGTGGATTCCACTGAACCACTTGCACCTGAAGCTATCCTTGCGGAGCGGACTGTTCAGAAGGGTCAGGAGCAAACAGTTGAGTGGCTAGTTCTGTGGAAGGGCAGACCTATCGAAGAGGCTTCATGGACAACAGCTATCCACTTACAGCAGCAGTTTCCTTCCTTCTGCCTTGAGGACAAGGCAGATCCTGTAGGGGGTGGAATTGATAGCAATATGGATCCTAAACCCATATTGACATACTCTAGGAGGAAGAGGGAGAAGGGTCCGAATATGAATTCTA
>JAOSBK010000008.1:16478293-16496368 GCA_027568895.1 Erythroxylum shatona
TTAGCTCTTGTGGATTATACTACGAGGCTACTGCTAATTATCAATAAAAATACCTGATTCTCATCCATTTGCTATCACATTGTTGACATATCAAACCATTGATTCTTAGTAGTATATTTTTTTTAACAGAAATGGCAGTATGAGAGAATTGATGGGAAGGTTGGTGGAGCCGAGAGACAAGTGCGTATTGATCGATTCAACTCCAAAAATTCCTCAAGATTTTGTTTTCTGCTCTCCACTAGAGCTGGTGGATTAGGAATAAACCTTGCAACTGCTGATACTGTTATTATATATGATAGGTGAAGACCTTAGCTTCTAATTTTTCTTCCAGCTCATTTCATTCTTTCCTGAGTTGACTATGAAACAGAAGGATTTATGTGGTGCAGAAGTATTAGTAGGTTTAATAATAATCCAGTTCATAACAAATTCAAAATTTGAATGACAATTTTTTTTTATTAAGCCATGCTGATAAATGCTGAATCAAGGAGATATGGTATCAGAAGGTTGTGAATAGAGAATAGATAGAAGTTGTGGATGCTGTATTTGCTAGATGGTGATGATTCTAATAGGGCAGATATTTTTTCATTTTGTTGTTGTGCAAGAATAGTAGATTCTGATGGACCTGAACTCAATGGTAGATTCTGATGGAGCTGAACTCTTGAATTTCTGATTGTGCAATGAAGAGAAGAGGTTGATTAGAATTAGGAGCTTGCCATTTTCTTTGTTTGCTGAGAATAAATGATGATGCTAAACTTTCTCATAGAATCGCAATAATATAAACTGTTTTGCTTTGACTAGTCGTTATTTTGACAATACTTTTGGTTTTAGAAGTTTGTGATGGGATGCTACACAAAATTAGGATACCCATGTGAAACATATTTTGCTATTACCATATTTGTTTAATTTGATTATGAAGTGAATGACTTCTAGAGTTAAGTTAATTCAATGCTGATTTGAAATGTGATGATAGATATTTTATGTCCTTCATGTTTTTGATAATTGTTGTTTTCTTTGTCTCTAAATGACTATTTTTGGCTTGCTTAGTGACTGGAATCCCCATGCTGATCTTCAAGCAATGGCTAGAGCGCATAGACTTGGGCAAACCAACAAGGTTAATGAGTGCAACCTGAATTAACATTATTTTGTTCAGCTTACTATGTTTTGTTTTTGGTTTTAATAGCACAAGGGCTGGTTTAATGTTTTGTTGCAGGTAATGATTTATAGACTCGTAACACGTGGAACTATTGAGGAACGGATGATGCAGATGACGAAGAAAAAAATGGTGTTAGAGCATCTTGTTGTTGGAAGGCTGAAGACTCAAACTATTAACCAGGTAATGGTGTTCCCTGGTATAAGGCTTATGACGGTATAATCTATTATACTTTTGCTTACATTTGTTTAAAGACAGCAGATAGTTGCTTATGCTAGAGACTAGCCAACTTTTAGAAGAATATAGTGACTTTCTAGGATATATTTGGTTATTTCTTTTATGTTGCACTATGCATCCTTCATTCCTACTGGGATGTTGTTGCTGTTGTTATTGGTTGGTTGGTTGGATGAATGTGTGCGTTAAAGGAAAGGCTCATTGATGTCAGCAGGTCTTGCTGGAAACTGTTAACAATTAACTGAACTTGTGTGTGTTTTATTCCAGGAGGAGTTAGATGACATTATCAGGTATGGTTCAAAGGAGTTATTTGCTGATGAGAATGATGAAGCTAGGAAATCACGTCAAATACATTATGATGATACCGCTATAGACAGGTAGACACTTTTGGTGATCATGTTTAGTAGTTTACTTTCACAATTTAAACATTGACTCCAGAATTTGATATGCATAGACTACTTGACCGTGAACAAGTTGGGGATGAAGAGACGTTGTTGGACGATGAAGAAGAAAATGGATTTTTGAAGGCTTTCAAGGTTTTTATTTTTTACTATAATGTATATGTGTGTAGACGACTTTGGTTATTTGATCTCATTTCTCTAGTGCCCTCTCCCGAAACAAGGGAACAATCCTCTTATTCTACAGATTATGATTGTGAGGATTTCTTTTGGTAAGGCTCAATTGAGCAATGTGCTTGATTGTTTCGCTTGTAATTCCCAACAAACTCTATTAATAATGTCTGATATGGGACTCATGTTCCTATAACATGTACCAGCCTATCCATATCTAGAGGCTCATTCAGAGTGAGCCTCACAGAATTAAACTTTTCTATCCAAGTTCCATGATTGTTTCCTATTTGGTTTTGTTATACTTTTCTGGATTAGCTTTAACTACTAGATCTTATTTTTCCTATTTAATCTTGTCAAACTCTTGGTTATGAAGACCTAATATATGTGTTATGTTATATCTTAAAGGTCTTTTATTAACATAACAATCTTATAATTTCCTCAGTGGCTGAATCTTTCTGTTATCTTTTTTTTGCTGCATTCTCTCAGAGCCATTGACATCTGCAGTCTTGTTCTTGAAATTCTTTCCAACATTGTTATTAAAATTTTGTGTAGCTGCCTTACATTTATTTTTCTGGATGTATTAGATTATCTTTTAATCTAAGTTTACTTTAGAATATTTTAAGTTATTAGTCATACTCGCTATTCATTTTCCCTTACTTGAAAGTCAATTGAAAAAAGAAGATTATGAACTGCAAACATTCTATCACTGATTAAGAAAGTGGTGTTGTCGAAGTAAGGAAAGGAGAGTAAAGGAAGTTTCTTTTGAAAGGGAGAAAGTGAAGGACTAAGGAAAGCTTATACTGACTGGTCTTTTCTCTTTTCATCTGTCATATTTATTGAAAGTTCTGCATGATAAATGTGCTAAATTGCTCCTCAATAACTATTTGTTTTATTAGAGTTGGAACTTTTCTGCAATGTTACGGTGGTCCACTCTAATGATTTATAATAGCCGCTGTCATTCAAGCATAGATGGTTTTTATTTTGCACCTGATTTGACCATACAAGAATTAAGGCCAAAATGTGATTCGGTAGATCTATTCTCAATGTGGTTATTTTGTTCTGATTTTCCAAATGAGGTATTGCACAAAAAATAATGTTAGATATCTAGGCCCAAGCTTACCAAACTTGTTTCCTGGTAGATTTAACTCTTACCAAACCATATTACACTGAATTTCAATTGCTATATCTTAATTATAATGCTTAATGTGGCATTAGTGGCCGATTGTTTCCTTATATATGTGTTGAAAAGTACATAAATAAAACCTTCAAAATGGCACCTTCCACTAGAAATATCCCCCCTCTCCGGTGTGCTATCTCTTGGGCTTTGGTAGGTGCGGAACTGGTGCATTTATGTTTTACGTTTGCATTAAGTGTCGCATTGAACCAAATCTGAACTGTATCCAGGCTCATTGATTGTGAAATTATGCAATAGGGTGTTCAGTGCTTGATTTGGTGGCCCCTTCTACTAACTTGGTAGCTTACGTGGAACTATTGTGGCAGCAGGGTCAAGGGTTGGATTCTTTTGGTTTCTTTGTGTTTTTTTTTTTTTGGTTCTCAGATTTGATTTTAAATTGTGTACATGATTTTCTCGTGCCGGTGTATATACAGTCCTTACTTTAAAAGAGTGAGTCAGAACAGAAAAGGGAGTCGAGAAACAGTCTTTTGATAAATTTTCCTTGAGGAGTTATGGTGAATCTTCCAGATTTAAACCTCCCTTGGTGTGAGATTGATGTGGTGGATGCAGAAGTGAGTGGGGCTTGATGTTGTTTTACTGGTTTAGTTTCATTTGGTGCCATCTCTGAATGCTTATTAGTGTTTACTGTTGAATCGATGCTATGAAATCTTTCAGATTCTGTGATCTGCACGTTTTTTCTTTCTGATTTATAGTTTTTATTTTTGGGATGAAACAGAGCATTCCTCTTTGTTTCAGGTTGCAAATTTTGAGTATATTGATGAAGCAGAGGCTGCAGCAGAAGCGGAAGCTCAAAAGGCAGCCATGGAAGCCAAGTCTGCCATGAACAATTCAGAAAGAACAAATTACTGGGAGGAATTGTTGAAGGACAGGTATGAAGTGCACAAAGTTGAGGAATCAAATTCGCTGGGAAAGGGAAAGAGAAGCCGTAAGCAGGTATTTTATTTTCTTTTGTTTTATCTGTAACTTTTAAATTGAATTTTGCTAGTGGTTTCCCTGATCTAAAGTTTTTCTGATATAGAGCACTTACAGTGCTTTACTTAAAAAGTTATAATGTACTAGGTTGTGATCCATAGCTTCGTTGTTCAGTTAGGCATTAAACTCTAAATCATGCATTTTTAAGTACATTATTGTGATATCTAGAAAGGATAGAGAAATCCTAATCCCATATGCTTTCTGAATTGTTCAGATGGTCTCTGTTGAAGAAGATGACCTTGCTGGTCTGGAAGATGTAAGCTCTGATGGCGAGGATGATAATTATGAAGCTGACTTGACTGATGGTGAAACAGCTTCAACTGGAACTCTGTCTGGAAAAAGGACTTACAAAAAGAGATCTCGAAGTAACTTCTACCGTCCTGTCTTTTGTCACCTGAATTTTGGTGACATGCTTTTGGTTAACAATTGAAATATGAGGAAATTTTTTGCAGTGGATAGTACGGAGCCAATTCCTTTGATGGAAGGTGAGGGCAGATCATTTAAAGTGTTGGGTTTCAATCAAAATCAAAGGGCCGCTTTTGTGCAAATTTTGATGAGGTTAGACTTATTTTTCCTTTTTTGGATGTTCAGAAAGAATTCTTGATATTGTGAATTTAAGATCTTTATGTCCATAGATCTGTTGCTGCATATTGTCGAGTTCATTTAAGGTTGTAGGGCATTTACATTTAGTTTTGATGTTTTGTTTTCTGTGTTTTATCTTGCCAAAATAACCTATTTGTTGCAGATTTGGGGTTGGGGAATATGATTGGAAGGAGTTCGTACCCCGCCTGAAACAGAAGACATATAAAGAAATTGAAAGGTATTGATCTAATTCTGTGGGAGAGTACAACTAATTAAACACTTAAGAATTGGCAACTGTGTCACGAGCTTTGTGAAATATTATTCAAATGATTGCACTTTATTTACTTTTAAGAAAGGTGTGAGTCTGCTTGCACACTTTTGTATTTTCACTGACACGGCTGCATTGCTGTTTTTGTTGTCTGTATACTGAATTGTAAAGATGACCTTTAATGCACACAAACCATGTAATATCTCTGTCCTACAAGGTTTTTCAGTATTTACTGCCAGTATAGTAGCATTATCTTTTCTGGGCTAAATGTTAAATTTTATAAGCTTGTTTATTGTTTGTTTTTGTTTTGGTTTTTGTGCCTATCTGGTTCACCTGATTATGGTATTCCCCTGGAGTTCAGTTACGGGAAATTATTCTTGACTCACATTGTGGAAGAAAATAACGAGACAGATACTTTTACAGGTACTCAATGCTTGGCATTTTTTTCAGTTTTGGTTTGTGAACTTGATGCTTTACATCCTTATCAAATATATGTTACTCCTGTCATTGATCTTTGTTTTAGATGGTGTTCCAAAAGAAGGTCTTAGGGTCCAAGATGTCCTTGTTAGGATAGCAACTCTGAGTTTGGTTGATGAAAAGGTAAGTTAATGGAATGATGAAACCTTGATTAAGATGCTTGAGTCTCGCAAGTAGTAGTTAATTTTAAACTAAGCATTGTTTGAAGGTAAGTGGATGGTTGATTGTTTTGATCTTGGAAATGATAGGTCAAGTTTGCACAAGAGAACCAAGGGGCTCCCATGTTTACAGAGGACATTTTTCTACGGTACCCGGGACTTAAAGGGGGGAAATTTTGGAAAGCAGAACATGATTTGTTGCTACTTCGTGCAGTCCTAAAGTAAGCTTTTGCAATATTTTAAATATTTATATAGCAGTTTTAAAATTTGTTATGCAATTTCCTTGTATCTGTGTTTGCAGAAACATCTTCTCTCTGAGATTTGAGCATATATGTCATTTGACTTGGTTTAAGGACTAATAATGAAGGCTTTCAAAGATCATTTCCATGATTACCTTCTGTGACTTAGATTGATCTTTTGTGTTTCTTAAACTCTTCATTAGACATTCTTAACTGATAGGCATTGAGTAGTGTTATGTTGGACATAATGATTGATGTTTTTGCCATTTTTATTTGGACCTGCTGGAAAGCACCATTATCAGCTTTGGTATGCCTTTTTTGAAGTATTGTGCATGTGCATAGCGTTGGATGAACTGTAGGCATGTTGTAGTCAGGAAGAGATTACATCTATCCCAGGTTCCTTCCTGAGATGTTTCCTGGAAACATGAGGATTCAGATTCAAAATTAACAACTCAAATAAACATTATTCAAGTTGATTCGAGTTTAGCTGCTGGCAACTGTTACCTTTTTCTTGGAAAATGTTGTGGTAATGATGCTATTTATTTACAATACAGTTTTATTGATTGAGCTAACAAAGGCTAAAGCTGTCTTCAGTGTTTATGAAAAATGAGCTCTGTGGGAAGCTGCTGATGGCTGAAAAAGCGATCTTTCTTTTGTTATTGATTTACCTCACTTCAAACTTTTAGGCACGGATATGGAAGGTGGCAAGCGATTGTTGATGACAAGGACTTGAGGATTCAGGAAGTGATTTGCAAGGAGTTGAATCTTCCCTTTATTTCTCTTCCTGTGCAAGGACAAGGTGCTTTCCAGGTGCCAGGTGGTCCTAGTGTGCCTAATGCAGAATCTTCTACCACCATGGCCCAAGGAAACAGTACTGGGAATGATTCAGCAACTGATGCAACCCAGGTCGCTGGTGGTACTAATCAATCACAGTTGTTTCAAGATTCTTCTGTACTTTATCATTTCAGGGATATGCAGAGAAGGCAGGTTGAGTTCATTAAGAAAAGAGTTCTCCTTTTGGAAAAAGGTCTCAATGCAGAGTATCAGAAAATTTTCTATGTAAGTTGGATTATTTTGGCAGCTACCTATCCACTTGAATCTTATATATATTCTGTTTGAATAGAAATTGGAATGTTATTATGGATACTGTTCTGATGAGCAGTTTTAGTGACATTACCAACCCAGCGTATCTATGCATTCAACCAATCATATCTAGGGGTCCTTCTTAAGATGGCGGTGCAATGAATAGCAACAAATTCGTATTTTGTTAGGTTTTTGTTTTTTTTGTCAGCTTTATTTCTCTCTTTTCTTCATTTATTTTGGGTTTCTCAAGTATGTATGCTTATTTTATGCAATTTTAGTCTGCATGACCTATGATAAATTCGCTGCTTCATTTACAGTCTTTTAAGTTCATTATTATAGGGCATTTCCAATTTTTATAGAAACTTATGTACCAGAAATGAAAATTGCCCTATTTGTTTGTATACACTTTGATGAGAAATGAAAAACAAAAATAGATATAAAGATCTTACCTGAGGAATAAATCCGTTTACGGATTGTTTAGCATGACAAGAAAATTAAGGATTCCCTATTATCACCTTAATATTTGTTTCATGATGCAAAATTATCTACAACAGTCCGATAACTATATGTGCAGAAGAGAATAGTCTACAGGAGAAATTGGATGTACTATAATTGTGAATTATATGATAGTTGACTTGCTTTCGGATCCTGCCTCTTTCTTCATGCTTTCAGGCTGAAAGAAAAACTGATCCGGAAGAAGTTGAAGGTGAAGGTAAAGAAGCAGAGACATCAAATTTGGGGTCTATGGAAACTGAAATTGACTCTCGCGTCATTGATCAGTTGCCTCAACTAGAAGCGATAAGTAAGTTATTGTTACATGTGATTTCACGAGGACTAAGATATGATCAAGAAAAAGGTTTCCTTTTTCTGTCACGAGGAAGGATCATCAAAATAGGATCTTGTTATTGTTTGTTTTATTTGCTTATGGATATAACATTTTGTGGGTTTTACTTGTATGTCCTATATGTAGCCCCCGAAGAAATTCAAGCAGCTGCGTATGACAATGATCCAGATAGACTCCAACTGGCTGATCTTTATAACAAGGTACATACATATAATAGAAATTGACTGACTGATACGCAGTGAATATCATGCTGTTAACTAACGTATGTTCCTTTCCTTTTCTTGGACAGATGTGCAATATAGTTGAGCAAGATGTTAATGAATCAATTCAGACATCCTTGTCCAACCAACCGCCAAGTGCCCAGCTGAAGCAGAATCTTCAAGCATTGGAGACCATCAATGACCAGATGAATCAAGTTCTTGCTCCGCAACTGAAAAATCCAAGTCATTCAGAAGATACTGAGATGGAGGATATAACGAAAGAATCATATTCTGATGCTCCAGCCTCTGCGGACCCATTATCTGCTAAGAAATCTGGTTCAGGGGTCATTGTCTTAGATGATTGAAACATGCAAGTGACATTTTACCGTTCCTTTTGATTTTTAACTAGTTCAGCAGCTTTAAGAGTAAGCGACTCTAAGATGGTTCGACTTTGGCCGCCATCAACTCTTTATAAGCGACTCTTAAGATGGTTCGACTTTTGGCAGCCATCAACTCTTTGTAAGTTGACATTTGGAACGTTTATATATCAATCTTTTCTATAGACTTTCATTTCATGAGCATCTTTCTGCATTTTAGTCCAGCGATGGCGCACGGGCCAGTTTCCGCTGATTCTTTAACCATCCACTCATATCTGACATTTAAAAATTTTAATTTTTCATTGAATTTTTTATTACACATTATCAATATTTTGTCTTTAGCATTAAAAGGTAAAACAAACTTTGAATTGCATCATTGAAGGTATGCTATTGCTTTTACAAAGATTTTTAAAAGATTAAATTTGTTCACTTCAAAATCAAATAAGATCAATTTTAAGTTGGTTTATTATTAATGATGTTATATATTATATTAGCACAGGAGTTAAAATTCATCTTGGAGAATGATAAGAGCAAATATTCATCATTAATCTACTTCAATTATATTATGAAAACTCTTTTTCATTTTGCTTGTGATTTTGGTCTGATAGAATTGGGAACATAATAGGTGCGATCAGATGCTAGACTTTGTATTGGGTGGGAGAAACAAGGAAACCTGAAACTAGAAATAAGAGCTAAACTCATAAGAAAGAGAGACCTTGATTTCTTAATCCTGAAATTTATGTAAAATTTGCGCTTTGCTTATGCTTTTTTATCTGTAAATCTTTCTTTCTTGAATTTCCTGGATTTAGCCAAGCATGTAGAATGCAAGCAGAAATTGTTCTTGCCTTGTTAGAAGAAGATAATAGATGACAAGCAAAAAGAGTGAACTATGCAGTATGAAATATAACCCACCTGTCATTTCTTCAATACTTGAGCATTCCTTGAAAGTCCCGCGTCTTCAGCTCTAATTGTCTTGGATTAGATCTCATTGAGAGGGCTTAAATACTAATAAACCTCGTCTACCTGGTACCCTGCCAAATGGGTGCAACAACGAAGGTGCAGTTATGGTAGGGGCAGTGACACAAGTTAAGATCTACCTCTTTCAGATTCAGTATAAAGAATTCTTCTCCATTAGAAGGTTCAGTTCTATGCGGAGATAATTTCGTGTCCCTTGATGTATCTTCCGAGGTTCATTCGCTTGTGATTGCTACCTGCTAAATAAAGACTGTCACAACCACAACATCTTTTTCTTATTTCTCGAAAAACACTTCATTCGATAGTGAGATTTAACCAGTGAATAGAGTTTTTCCGGGATGTTAGTTTGTCTCGGTTATGCTTCCGCTTATGTTTTGATATATAATATATATATACATACATGTTGATATATACGTGAGGTGAGGACTTGTATGTGATACGCGAAATGCATACAAAAGAATAATCTCACATTCTTAACCTAAGTGTTACGATGTTTTCGCAGGTGACACAATTTGGAAGGCATAGGCGTTAGTCAATTCATTATATGATGGATCAGCCTGAAAGAAAACCGTCTCTGATGAAGACTTTTATTCATGACGGATTAACGTTAAAACAGAGGAATTAAAACAAACACTTGGCGTGTAGTCTCTAAATATTCTCTTACCACACGCCTCTAAATATTCTCTTACCAAACACATAGGTACCAGCACTTTTTTATAACAGAAAAATCTCAACTACTAAGGCAAACGTGGATTGACAGCAACAACAGAGATATTCCAATACCAAAGTCATACCAAGTTGAGATTATTTTCAACACTTCCTCCCTTAATTCAAACGTGAAATTGAACTCCTATCAATCAATACGATTTCTCTGAATTTATTTTTTGACAAGGCTTTTGCGACAATATCTGGTTGCACGTTATTGTTACAGTTTTACAATTTTCTCTCTCCTTTGAAAATAAGTTATTTATTTATTTATTTATGAAGTGGTCATTTTTTAGTTATAGTTTTGGACATTGCAGTGGCTGGCTTGTTAATTACAAAAGATCACAAATTTGTGTTTAAGATCTTTCAAGAATTTTAGCAATTAAATGGCGTTATAGGCTGTTGTTGAGGTAGCTATACACTGCACTGGACAAGATGATAAATTCTTGGTTTTCTGATGTTTAGGAAATTAATCATGAAGTAAGACAAAAAATGTAATTAGTTGTGCTTTTTTTTTTAAAAAAAATCATTTGCATAGGTTGCATTGTCAGTGAAACTAATAAGATTATAGGATTTTTCTTTGAACTAACTTATATGTCCAATGCTATTGTGCCTTGGCTGTATCTCATAGTTCTCTTGATTGCTCCGAAACAATGCTTGCAAAGATTGTGCATGAACCTTAAAGTGAGACTGCCTGCAAACATAATATTTGGTCTTGTGTTGGTGGTACACATAAGCCCTTCAACTAGACTCCTAAAATGTCTCTTATTTATCTTTTTAATCCCATCATTCAACAAAAGGTTCTCATTAATATTTAATAGTATCTTAGTAGGTTTGCAGTATACTATACCAAATTTCATCAGTAATTTCTCATTAGTGCTTTATGATGAATCACAAATTTATTTGAACCTTGCAAAAATTTAAATCATAAGAAATAATGTAAAGTACCCAGAACAGACATCTCAAATATTAGCATCATTGATTTTTTTAATTCATCCATTAACTAAAAGGGGTTTCAAATATAAAAGATATCATTAATGTACAAACTTATAACTAAAAAGTCACTGTCAATACTTGTCATATATAAGTTTGGTTTAACAAGACTCCTATAAAATTCATTATTAGTAAAGTAAGTGTCAATCTTATCAAACTATGCTCTTGGTATTTGCCAAGCCTATAGAATGCCTTACGAAACTTGTAAACTTTATACATGTCCCCTTTCTCCTCAAAGTCTTGTGTTTGTTCAACATACACATCTTTAACAATATCACCATTAAGAAATGTAGGCTTCATATTTTATTGATAGATTACCCAACTATTTTGCACAACTAAGGTTAAAAAAGTACTGACAATATTAAAAAAATAAGACTATGGATTTTTTGTGTAGTCAATACTTAGGATTTGTGAATATCCCTTTACAAGTCTAGCTTGGTGTTTTTGCAATGATTCATTAGCATTGTACTTTAATTTAAAGATCCATTTAAAACCGACAATCTACCAATGACTAAGTTGGAAATCTGTTCAATAAGTAAATTATTTCTGTTCAATTAGTAATTGCAACAACTATGACTTCAACCCAAAACTTATTCTAAAGCCTTTTCTCCTTTAACTTGCTGCTTGCAACTTTTACAACTATTATATTCTTATGCTTCATTACCTTATTTTGCTAAAGGTGTACAGCTCGTAGTGAGTTACCTTTGGATTCCATGGTTATTATAGAAAGTAAATTTTGTGGATGTGAACTTGTATCCATAATCAATTCTTAGTTTCTTAATAGAACAACTCTTTTCCTTTTTAACAATTTCTTTAAATTTCTTAAAGTAATAAAAATATTTTGAATTTTCTTCTAAAGAATAAAATTATATCATTATAAAAAAATCATCTATAAAAATTAAGAAATACTTACTTCTATTTAAAGAGAGTATATTCGTTGGCCCATATATATCTGCATATACCAGCATTAACTTTTTATTAGTTCTCTTGGCTTTACTTACTGGAAATTTTTCTTGATGTTGCTTCCCAATAGTATAAACTTCACATGAATATTTTCCTCTCTCTAATCATTAGGAAACCAGCCACCATATTCTTTTTACACAACATGGTAAGTCTAATAAATTCAAACGATTGAACCTTTGATGCCTAATAAATGCTAAATCGATCATATTTCTATTCTCATATTTAATGCATTTTGTTTGTTTATTTTAGAGTTTCTTATTGTTTTTGATAATTAATTCATTTACATTATGTTTTTAGGTCCTAATTGCCTTCATGAATTAAAAGGAGTCGAAATTAGATGAATAGACGTAGAAAAGTGAAAGATTGACGTTTTTAAAGAACACAGTTGTGTGGCTTTGTGGAGCTATCTGAATGATTATAGACCTATTGCATATTTTAATGTGTTCTATAAGCTAATCTCAAAGATTTTAGCTAATAGGCAAAACTTTTAAAGAAATTATCAATCCTGGTCAGGGAGCTTATATAGGAGGTAGATCTGTTAGTGACAATATACTTATTGTACATGAGTTATTTGGGGGTTATAACATCAATAAAACTCACCAAAATTACTCCTTGTTAACTAGATCTTAGCGTGCATTACATCTATCTTATGCTGTCATGGTTAATGGTGAACTAACTAGAGTATTTAATGCTAGGGTCTTAGGAAGGGTGATTGTATACAAGTCCTCTCAAGGATCACTACACTTCAAATCAGTAAAAATCCTGATTTTAAGTACCATTACAAGTGTGGCAAGCACAAAATCTCCTAGCTCTTATTTGCTGATGATCTTCTTATGCTCTTATAACACTCGTTAATTCTCTAGAAATGTTTAAAATTGTTTAAAGTCTTACCTTCAATCTAATGAAAAGCTCCAACATGTTATCTATTGAACCTACTTAAGTGTTAGTAACTTTGCTGCCTCAATGGTACTGAGGATAAATAAGCTTCCTTTTAATTATTTGGGGGTCCCCATCTCATCAATGAAACAAAGTACTACTTAATGTAGCACCCTAGTCAACTTAATTAAAAAAAGATTACATGCTTACTGCAATAGAGCTTTGTCATATGGAGGAAGGCTTCAATTAACTACTTTTGTCTTATGTAGCGTATTGGTGCTCCCACCTTGTTATTCCCAAGGAGTCATGAAAACCATTAATAAATTAATTATAGGTTTCATATGAAATGGAGTTGTCTCTTTAAGTATAATTCCTTGCATAAGATAGTCCTTGCTCTGTCAGCCCAAACAATTAGGTGGACTTGGCATCATTTTTATCAGGAAAATGAGAAAGGCTTGTTATCTAAGAGATTATTAAGCTTTGTACACAGAAAGAGAATTTATAGGTGAAATGGGTACATAGTTATTTCCTGAAAACAGAAAGCAGATGGGCAATTTCACCTAATGGGGTACAGTCTTGGACATTCCAAAAAGTTCTTAGATTGATGAAGAAAATGCAACCTTTTATTCTCCACAAAGTTGGAAATGGTTAGGCTATTAATATATGGTATGATAATTGACACTCCTTGGGCCCTTTGTATATAATTAGTGATATGGCTAGCTTTAAAACAATAATCCCTAGCAAGGCCAAAGTAAAGGCTCTTATGCTAAATAATAACTAGTCTTGAACTTTCTCCTTAAGAGGAAGTGATTCTATCACCACTAATTGGGTAACATGCGTCCCTGAACAATCTAAATACGACTACATTATCTGGAAAGATTATAAATCCAATAGGTTTACCTCTGCCTCCTGTAATATATGGGACTTGCATATTATTCCTTCTCATTCATTCATATTTTGGTTAGCTTCTTAAAGAAGTCTAAAGATAAAAGACAGGATAAAATTCCATATGACTGACTATAACTTTATATTATGCCATTGATCTCAGGAATGTCTAAATCAAGTTTTTTTATTGTGATTACTCCACTGGGCTATGATCCCATTATTGATTACTTTTGATTTGCACATCTCCATTTCAGGTTGGATGTCTATCCCCAACTATGTTACATGTTTAAAAATGAGGTAGAAAGGAGACTTAAAGCTATCTAAGATGGCATTTGGATCATTGGCTTACTCCTTATGGCAGGAAAGGAACTCAAGGCTCTTTGGTAAGCAAACATGATGTATTAAGAAAATTACAAGGAGACTATTTCATAAGATTAGATCATATGTTGTGGCAAAGTTAACTACACTGAACCTTTCACTAGAGTTATGCTTTAATTTGTCTATTAACTAAGGTTTATCTTTTCCTCTGCTTAATATATGTGTAATCTTATCCACATTTAGTTCCCTACTATAATTGTCAACTTTTTAGCTTCTAAGACCTGTTAGAATCTGCTAATGCTTCCTTACTAACTTAATTTGAGATATACATTCTTTTGATTTCCTATTAATTCAATCATTTACTTAACTTAAAAAAATATCTGTCTCTAATAATAAAATTTTGGCTACATATCAAAGGAAGTTTGGAGAGAGAAGTATACACAAGATGAATAACATGAATTATGATAAAGCAAACATACATAAGAGCGGGGTAAATTGTATGTAAAAAATTTGCAAGGTATTTTAAATCTTAAAAATCCATCTTAAACAAAATGGGTTGATAAATGGAAAGGTCCTATTAAACTTCGAAAGGAACATGTTAACATTTAAAAAGAAAGGATCTTGTTAGTTATTTAAAAAAAGAAAGAAGTTCATTAATCGAAAAGATCCATTTCGCACTCATAAAGAAAGGGGCCTGTCAATTGATAAGAGCCTGCTAAAGCTCAAATAGAAATAAGATTGTTAATTAATAGGAGTTTGTTGATGCTTAAAGCGAAAAGAATCTCTTGCTTTATAGAAACACAAGGAGCCTATTGAAAATCTGAAAGAGCCTATTAAAAACACAAACTTATAACACAAAATTTTAAAATTTTGGAAGAGAGAAAGAATGACATAGTAGATTTATATTGGTTTAGCTAACAACCAAGCCAATGTCTAGTCCCTAAATATCTACTTGAGTATTTAATTATAAGAATCTGAGTATTAAATTTGACGAGTCTGTTCAAGCTCACAAGTACAAATTTTTCAAGGTTCCCCAACCTTCCACAATCGAAGTGTATAACAAGCTTCTAAAAGCTCATAGAAAAATAAAATGCAAAATCAAAAATAAGTTCTCAAATAAAAATTTCTCTCTTGATAGAGTGATTTCACTTTCTAAGGCACAATAAGAATGATATGACTCTTAAGAATATAGATGCTACTCAAGTGTTTTGAAAGTCTGTGGATGTTTGTTACTTCACAAGTGTTGTTGCTCTTATTTAAATAGTCAATTTCTTCAACTAGCCATTGCTTCATCTTAATTTTGAGTTGACTTTGGATTTTCAATATCATCTTTGCTGGAACAAAAATTTCTGGTGCTAATTGTTCAAAAAGGTAAGATCCTCCTGAATGTTAATAAGGAAAGTTTACCAAGAATGTTCCTGTAAGAAAGGAACCAATTTTCCTATAATTTTATTTCCTTTAAAAAATACCATTATCTATTCAAGGAAATACATCCAATTTGAATTTTAAAATATTATATAGTTATCATCAAAATTATTAAATATAAATCGTAAGCTAACAATCTGCCCTTTTTTGATAATGACAAGCAATAATAGATATATATTTCAAAATTCAAAGAAATAATAGATGATTTCAAAAAATACCTGTAACTTTTATATGTTCAGACATAATTAAAAGGAGTCTGTCTCTTAATAAAGGAACCTATCATTTATATATCACAGATTTTCACAAGTTCAACAGCAGTATCAATCACATATATAATTGAGGCAGCGTTGAGAAATATGTATTGAGAAATATATCATCATATATGTAGAAATATGCAAAAAATATATCAACATAAACTCTCCTCCTTTGTCGTTAAAAAAAATAATATAGTATAGGAAGGAAGGAACTATTATAAGTTCGAATAAGCCAGGAAGAAAAGAATAGCAATAGAGTTAATGAAGGTATTCAAAAAATTTTCTTAGCAAAATTTGCATGTTAAGAGGCTAGTTTTGCATGCTATCTATTTGTACTCACATATGTTCTCAATTGGCTTAAAAGTTTTGCAATTGTTGATGGAGTTTTGCACTATTTTCATCCTAAGGAGGAACATGAGTTTGTTGGTTGGAGCAGGATCTAAGTTTTCTGCTACTTTTTCAGATCTTTTGTCTACCCAAACATTGTTTTTCAATTTGTATCCAAATTGATAGGGAATGGAATCATGAAACTTAGCTGGTGCATACCAACTCAGATTTACAAAAGGAACTCAATAATGGTTGAAAATATTGGTGAGCAACATCCCATAAGGTAGGCAACTGGTGGTATTCTTATGATTCACCTTATCCACCATACACCTCAAGTTTATAGCTATAAGATTCATTATGTTCCCTTTTAGCAAATTATACACCACATAAGTGTCCAGTAGGGTGCACCTTTCAACTAAGCTACTCCTGGGAAAAATTGAAGTAGCTAAAAGCGATGCAAGACATTGTGGTATTAAGTCTAATTACCTGCCCTAGGGTCTCCCGTCTTGGGTATTCTCAGCACGCAGGCATATGGATTTGACAACTTTGACTAACTCCATATCATCAACATCCCACTTATGACAAGGAAAATTAGTTCTTCTTATAGAAGCTACTTCCAATATATCTCCTAAGATTTCTTCAAAAATTAAAATTTCACATTCATGCACCCATGAGGCAATGGCTAGCTTTCCATTAATTTCTTCCTTTTTCATATGTGCGTAGAATATCCTGACTAGCTTATCACATTCTATCTCATCTAATTTCAGAAAATTTTCCCAACTAATGGCAACAAAGCAAGGAGAGATGGGCATACCTATGTCATCAAATATCACAGGAGGTAAGATCCACCCAACAACTACCTTTCTTTTCTTGTATTATGTTTTATAGTGGACTTTAGCTTCCATTGATTCAAACATTTTTGGTGGTATTGATGTCTTTCCCTGCTTATATGTAGCTATCTTTATTTTCTTTGCCTTTTTTCTTTGAGAAATATCTCTTTTTGAGGTAGCTCTTTTCTATCAATAGGGTCCTTAATAATATCTTTAGTTATAGGCACTTTGTTTTTCTTTATTTCTTCCTTTTTTTTTCTTCTTTTTTTGGCTTCTTCTTCCTCTTTCTTTTCAACATCTGCAGTTTTGTTTTGTTCATAACTTTTCTCAGCTTGTTTTGCAAGACTTCCTTTGGCCCGTGGTCATCTAATCAACTAAGTGGATTCTTCATTTGAATCATTTTCATTTATAATCTAGTGCACTTTAGGCACTTTCTTCTCCTAAGGTTTAGAGGAGAAAGGTTCAGTAATATGAACTTCACCATGGTTAACAAAAAAAGTTAAGTTTTCTTTTATCCTTTTGATTTTGTTCTTATTATTGTATGTGAGCTTGGTGAAGTTTGAGAGGGAAAATAAGAGGCAATAAGAATGTAGAGAGTTAGAGTGCAGAAAGAATAAGCGGCGCAGATGAGAATAATAGAGATGAGAAGAAGAGAGAAGTTTACTTAGGGTATACTAAGTGATTCCTGAGCATTGATCTCATGAGAGGATGAGCAGACATACAGGCTAGAAGAGGAAGCATAATCGGTTGCGTATCTTATGACAGACGCATAAGTAGAGTTATTAGACCGCGTGTCCATTTTTTTGAAAAGGCTAAAACGATGCCATGAATGACTCCATATTTTTAAGACACGTGTCACTTAGAATGTTAACCCAAGAGAAGCCTTCTAAAAAGAAGAGGAGCCTTCTAATCTAGAAGAAACATACTAACATAAAAGGAGACTTCTAAATGAAGAGGTATGTTCCCCATGCTAACTGGTCTCATGAACTATGGTCAATAAACTATACGAGCTACAAGGTACACTGGTCAAAGTTTCATGATCGCCTTATCCCACGCAAATCGTTTACCTGTAACGATTTTAATGACTCACACATAGAGTTATGGATAATACACAGAGAGTTAAGGGTATTTCATAACTAATAGATTGAGCAGCAGCTCGTAGACCACCTAAAAAGG
>JAOSBK010000008.1:16501099-16541530 GCA_027568895.1 Erythroxylum shatona
ACTAATCTTCAAAGTCATCAAAACCAATAAATTCTTTTTCTCATCAATTTCCTCAAGGCATAAAAACTTCTATAACATAATTCATATCCGAAAACAAGCATTGAATTCATTTTAATATTTCTAATTTCCACCGAAAGTTCGGGGTCCAACAATAAAAATTCCTAAACAAAAGCTATTGTAAAATTGTTATATATGTTTGATATTCCTATTATGTACTACTGTCACAAAATTGTTATGCACATTGTCCCTCCTCAAATTGAGGGTGCTAAGAAGCTGGCTATCTTGAGTTTGAAAATAAATTCTTGAAATAACCAAAGAGTGAAATTTGGTGAAAATATCTACAATTTGAGATTGTGATGAAGTAGGAATAAGTTAAATAGTAACTTAAATGATATGGTGTTGCACAAGGTGACAATCAATCTCTATATAATTTATATGATCATGGAAGACATCCTTATAAGCAATTTGTATAGTACTATAATTATCATATAGAAGAGGAGTTGTAGAAGAAAAGGAAATGTTGACAAAGTTGTATATAATAATAAAACTCTTAATACTGTAAGTATACATATCGTATCTTGTTGTATCAAAAGGTATCGTTCCCATGATGACTATTAAACACTGTACAACTTGAAAATAACTTTGTCTAAGGTACTAAGAATTGATTTGAATTAAAATAAATGACTAAAATTAAAACAAATAATAAGACGAAATAAATAAGAATTAATAAGTGAGCTGCCAATGAAATTGATATTAATCAAAGTTAAATACTTAGGAACTATTCTATCCTTATCTTGTTTCCCTTAATTTGTTGATTCAATTTATGTTTGGTTCAAGATATCCTGAAGTTTTGATTACTCTCTCTAGATATATTTATAGAATTGTAATCTCTTGATTCATAAAACTACTCCTAACTTGTTCAATTAGATCTGAAGCGAACCTATAGATAATTAATTTCATAATTAAGATCTCTCTTCAATTGATAGTTAATTTGATAATTGTAGGTCTATTAAGCTAACAACTCTCTTTGAACACCTTAACACTAACAAATTAACTCACTCTCTCAATTTATTACCAAGTAAATGCATGGCAATTATCACAAACATTCATCAATGTGTTGAATTTAACAAGAAATAAGGTTTACAAATAATTCAATAACAATCCGCAATAGGGATATAGAAACCTATAATCATATTAAACATGTTAGAATTCTAGATAAACATCCAAAAAATGAAAAAAAAATAAAGGGAAAAGAAAGCAAAACTAGTTTGTGTCTTGAGCTGGAAATCTAGAATTTCTTTAAAGCTCTTCTTGATTTCTCCTCTTAATACTCATTGATGTAGTGGTTGCTGCATTTTTGGTGTTTTTCTTGTCCTTACATAGTACTTGAGGCTTCTAGTGTTCTTTTCAGGGTTTCCCATTTAACTTGATTCTAAAAATAACCTTAAAATGTCAAAAGTGCAAAAAACTCGTGAGCTAGAAAAGCTAAAATTCCCTAGAATTTTCTCTCTGTCATGCCTTCCTTCCTACATCCATCATCTTCTCCATTCTTCAATTTCCTGTTTTTCAATACTCACAAGCACATCAAGCACCTCTTAAAACATAAAATTAAGATTCAATTCTTGCTCTAAACTAAACAAACACTCAAAATACATACAAAAATTAACAATAACATAATTTTAAACCTATAATATGATAATCATCTAAGAAATGCTTACAAACACACTTAAACACCTAAAAAAATACAATCTACACATATCAGGCAACACCCATACCTTAAATTAATCAACATGGCTAGAGGAACTTAGAGCTTGAGTTTGTAAGAGCTTGACACTTTGTTTTTATGTTGGATTAAGAAATAATTGTGTGTTTCCTATTGTACTTTAAAATAATAGATATAACAGTGTAAGTAATATCTGGTAGTAAAGCATGGATAAATAGATCTTTAACCTAATCAACATCAGAGTATACTCTTAAATCTAATATAGAAGAATGATATAAATAAAGACCATGAAATTTAGTACCCATGATATTCCAAAGGATATGAAGAATAGTAGATAAGTGAGTGGTGTGAGGTGTTGACATAAATTGATTAACAATGAGAATAGCATGAGCAATATTAGGGCAGGAGATAATGAGGTATACAAGGCTTCTAACTAATTGGTGACAAAGAATACTATCATTGAGGAGTGTTCACTTAATAGTAGAAAGATGGATATTTGGTTTAAATAGAGTTATAGTATTCTTATGTTAATGATACTAGAATGAGAGATAAAATTAGTGACACGTTTTACTTCTAATAGATAATAGCCATATTCTTTAGGTTGGTATGTTACATATTATTTAGGGTTTATTTACTTAGTATTTGACTCCTTTATCATATATTTAATATGGATTTTATTATATTTTTCTATATTAGTTCATTGTCTTATAGGTGATGGAATTTAAGGATAAAAATAAGATTTAGTGAAACTTTCTCCATAACTATCTAATTGATGAGATTTTAGAGCCTTTTGGAACATAAGAAAATGGATCATAAATTTGCACAAGACTTTAAGAACTGATTATAAATTAGGGTTGTTAAAAAGTAGAGAAGTTGCAGGAGTCAAGCACAATGTGCTTCAAATCTATAAGTAGAACAAGCCTTATTCTTTTAAGAAAGTCTAAAGAGTTAGGATACAGTACCCGATTGACCATGAAGTTAATCCATAATAGCATTGAACTAGTCATTGAAGTTATATAGAGAGAAGTAGAATATGATTGACATCAGTCTTGAAAGTGTAATAGGAACTGATTCTTAAAGAAAATTTATGAGATTATAGGATTCTTCAAGTTCAAGTCATCTAAAATTTTATTTTTTATAATCCTAGCTACAGGTACTTGTATTAGAATTAATCTAGGGGAATTCTGGGAGACTTCTATTAGACTTTTGTTAGACTTCTTTTAGATATATAGCCTACTATAGGAGGAAAAGAGGGCCTTATGAGACTTTTCTAAGATTTCTTTGAGGGGATATATTTTTAACATAGTTCTTCATAGTTTTGGTGTTCTTTGCATAAATAGGGAAGATTTGGAGCAAGGATTAAAGAAGTCAGTAACAACTTCTCTCAATTTTTTGTTTTATTTGTTTCTTCTAAGGTGATATTTAGTTGTTAATATTTTTTATTATGATTAGTAGGTAAAAATCTTAATTAGGATTAGGGATGTATCTTGAAGGATTTGATCAATTATTTATACCTATTTTAATTATTTTATTGGTTGAATTTATTTCTTTAATGTTAATTGTTGGATTTATAATTAAGCATCATAGATTCAACAATAAAAATTGTATGATGGACTAATAGGTGAAGTATGATCTATACATTAAATGAATAAAAACTTTAGTGCTAGAGAATAATGGTATCATAGAATTTAGTGATAACTATATAAATTTATGCTTAATGATTTTGATTAGGTTAAATTGCGTATAGACAGATGATAGTTACCTTGTTAAATATACATATGCACCTCGACGAAGGGCATAGATACATTAGGTTAATTGTTATTTTAATCTAAATAATCAATTTTGTAAAATGATTAGATATCCGTATAAGTATACCTCAAATATCTAATGTTTGTCTTATTAATTTATTTGACTAGTTTAGTAATTTTGTTACTTTAATTATCTTCATTAAACTCTCTTTGGTTTTGTTTAGTTTGTTTGTCTAACTAAGATTAATAGATTTAGTACTAGTTCTCTATGGAATTGATACTTTAGAACATCTTCAATTATATTTAGCTATATATAATTGACTATGTGTATTTACATATTATAACAATTTTTGATGCCATTGCTAGGGAACTAGTTTTATTATTTTTATTAATATTGATTTGTTTTTATTTTCTTTTTGTTTTATTGTTTTCATTTGTTTTAAATAGTTTATGTAAGATATAAAAGAGTGACAACCTATATTTCCTATTTCAATTTGATCTTAAAATTGAACGAACCTACAAAAAGAACCAAACTATAAGGGGAGAAAAGATGGTTGCATATTAAAAAGATAACTTAGTTATGAATATAGAGTTAAATTGAGTCAAAGGATGAGAAACTATAAGCTTAAACAAGTAAATTTACCTTTGCTGCTGACCTTTATTGGATCACCTAGTGAATATATGATCGCATTAATTAAGGAGTTTTATTCCTAATCTAAACACTTCCACTTTATGGCCTCACATAAGATGGGCTAAAGATGATATTCTTTTCATACTGCACGAGATATTAGGTAAGGATACGATTGATATTAATAGAGGACACTTTTGAAGAGTGGGGATAGGTGTGTAACGCTTTAATGTTGAGGTCCTTCTCACCATACAATCATACCAAGTTAAGGATGCAAATATAGAGCTTCAAAAAGAAAATGAAGTGAAAGCATTTCATAAATATTGGGAGAGATACATGGCTTTATTTAATTAATGTCCTCATCATCAATACCCCTTATAACTAGTGATGTAATTTTTTTATAAGAGCCTGACATTAACTTGTTAAACTTTGGTGGACACTATAACTTAAGGAATAATCTATAAAAACCTATTAAGGATGTAAAAAAGATCATAAAGGCCTTGGTAAGAAATTCATCAACCAAAGTTGTAAGGGAGAAATTAAAGATGTCCCTCTATAAGGTGTAAGCATCTTTTAACCTAGCAACACAAGTTATAGATCTTTTAAGTTAGACGAAGATGATTTGAAACCATGACATAGAAAACAATAAGGCCTGCTATTAATGTGACATGTATAGGCACCAATCCATATATTCATGAATGTTGAGCCATCCTCAAATTATAACAAGGAAACAAAATACGTGTCTGCTTATGAAAGAAAATAAGGTATGAGAAATGATCTTTTTTCCATCACATGATTTGAGATGGAGAAATCACCTTAAATTTTCTTTGAAAGGAGTAAGGAGTAGTCAGCAGACATATGGGACCATCTAAAATCCAAAATAGACCTTAATTTTTGCAAAAACCATGATGTACTCTATGTTTTAATCTCAAGCACACAATAGCTATAACTAACACTGACGAATATATGTTGATCCCATGAGGAATTTTTTTTAATTACCAACTACTCAAAAACTTAATAAGATAGACCAATTATACTAATTGATTGGAGAATGAAAATAAATAAATAAATTTAAATAACAAAATAAGGAAATGATTAAGAAATAAATCAATCTATGAATAAACTAGAATTAGGTGAGGTTTCCCTACGACTTTACTATCTTCATTTTCATTCTAACTTGATGAATGATTCTAGTTTCTTATATCAGTAAGAAATTTTAAATTATATTATATTTTCTCTCAATACATACATCCCTTACTATTAGATTAATCAGCTGAAATCTTTTTTTATCCAGATAACTTAAGAATGTCATTAATTTGCTCTACGAACTCTCTTAATAGGTTCTACCCCAATTTAGAAAGATCTTGCCTCAGACAGCTCACACTTAACCCTTTTACCTATGTTGCAATATAAAAACAAAACATATCTATTGGATCTTGATATATGAATCAAAAAATTGAATTTTTCACTCACTTTTTTAATTCAATCAATTATAATATTGATAAATCTCAAGAAAACTATATATCATTAAATCAAAAAATCAAATCAAAATATAATTACATCTTAGGGTTCACACTACCTAAATCTATATCTCGATTTAACTCATAATCAAGCAAAGAGTAAAAAATAAGCAATAATAAAGAAAACAGGAAAAAGAGATCGTTGTTCTTGAATCTTTAGTGAATTTTTGTTAAAATCTTGTCTATCTTTTAAGAATGATGTAATCTTGATAAGAAACACGTATAAAAAATTTTTCAATTGACTTCTTACTACTTTTCCAGTATTTATTAGCCAGCAATCTCTCTTTCTTTTACGTCTTCTTTTTCTTTAAACTAAAAACTCAACTTTTTAATGAGCTACACGACTCCAAAACAGGTCTATGTAGTAGGCCATGTTACTTATAGTAGCTTCTATAAGTTTTCTAAAAAATAATGTTATCAATGACCAATACAAGGATGTGTAAGTGTCATGTATCTTGATTCAAGGGGTAACATAACAATGTGTAAAGCTGCGAAAGAGAAAGATAATTGGACACTTTGGAATATGACCTTAACACTGTACCATATTTAAGGTTCCTTCTCCAATTATTCCAATTTTAATCTAAATAGATCCAATTTTTCTCTAAATTCACTCCTTTTTCCTTAAATAGGAAAAATATAACTTGAAATAATATACATCTCAAATTAAATATCAAATCCTTAAAAAGGATTCAAAACACAAGCAATTTGCTATGAAATCATGATAAAAGTAATGTATGTCTAGTATACAACCAACTCTCACATACATAACCATTTGCTTATCCTCAAGCAAACCAATTTTATAATTCAACTTAAATAAAAAAATTATAGAAAAGTGTCAAACTAATCAAACATAATTGTAACATACTCTATTACTCATCTAACTATTAGGGTCATCAAAATGTAAAGTAACTAAATACTTGTAATAATCCATAAGTTAATTTTAGTTTACCTCATAATCTTTTAAACTGCAACCCAAATCATAAAACTCCATTCCATGTACAAATGAACATAACAAGATATAATACTTCAAATTTTAAACATATCCCCACCCTTTATTAATAAGACATAAATTTAAATAAAACAAAGAGCATTAAAAGCTTGTTTGAAAAGTAACCTAGTCTTTTGATGTGAGAATAAATACCTTATAATGAATATCCTCAGTTACTTAACTAGGTCATTATCTCAAATGGCTAATAGCATCAACTTTTAACTTTAACCTTTCTATTAGTACCAAGCTGGGGGAGTAAAATTATTTATTCTCATTTATTCGATTTTTTATAATTTTATTTTTAGGATAATCAAAACGCTCAAAAGAAGTCACAATTAGTTGATTCATAAGCAATTCATAGAAGAAATATCATAATGCTCATTTTCATTCTCTAAATTTATAGACCAAATTAAACTCAGTTATTCACCAATACTCATAATTAGATACATATACATTCCAAATCACCAAAATAATCAAATTCATAATTAGTTGTCTCTAATAGTATGCATTTAAGGATAAATTAAAGAATTACTTTATATTGAGAAAGTAATAACAATTTTGATAAGCTGAGCGCGCGCACACACACACACATATTTACAATCATATAATCCCTCTCCCAAACTTAAAATAAATATTATCCTCAATGTTTCAAACATGAAAAACAATAAGGATAATTAAATGGTAAAATAAAATAAGACTTTAACTTCTTTTAATTTGAGGCATATAGTCCAAGTCTTAAAAGAGACTATATTCCATTAATTTGTCATTGAAGTGCTGATTGGAATACAAAAGGAATTGGCAAATTGTAAGTCAAAAGGGAGAAAAATACTAACATGTATATGAACATATATGATAAAGATTACTATCCAAAATGAAAATATAAAAGATAGACAAATCACTTATATAGAGGAGGGAGAGAGGTATATGTGGTGGCATGTAAGGAACTATTGCCTGTTGGTTTATTAAGTCATAAGAAAAATCATCTCTATAAGGCTCTCATTAAGGGACTCAATAGCCACTGACTTTATATCATTATGGCCATCAACCTCTCTATCAACATCTTGAATAGTAGGATCCTCTTCCAACAACGTGGTACTTTCCTCTGGATTTTTGTAGTCTACATCCTTGTCATCCTCCTCTCCAACTAGTTCATATGGCTCTCGAGACTCATCTAGTTCTCCTCCTCCATCATCCTTGAGCTCTACATACTAGTGCTCCATCTCTTCACATTGCAACTGGCTCCTTAAATTGCACCAATAGAGGTAGAACCTCCATGTTTAAGTGTTACATGATCCTCACCTTAGTATCATTTGGTTAATACGTGTAATTCTTCATATAAATTAATGTAGTTTGTTGGGATGCTAGCATAGATGTCGATGTGGAGGCGGAATTTGCTTAGGCTTTGCTCCCATAGTTTTGTCCTCAAATATAGGAGCCTTATCTACAAGTTTTAAATTGGAAAGATGTCTAATATGAGAGTGCTATATATCACATCTAATGGCACCAGTAACAAGTTTGGATGGAAGATAGAAAGAGGTAAGTTCAAACAGACTTCAATCTTACACCCTGTTCAAAGGATTTGCTCGTTTATGAATGTTACATAGTACATCCATGACACTAAGAAAATAGTTTAATTATCAAGTTCACATAATTGAACAATCTATATGAGATATAAAGATAGTTTAGAAATAAGAAAAGTATCAAACAAAGCAATGTAGGTATTTAAATAGTACATACACTTTGAAAATGCATAATAGAGTTATTAGTTATATGGACAATATACATAATAGAGGGAGCTTTTCAGGAATCAAATATGAAAGAGCTAGAGGTCATGTAGTTATAATAAGTATAATTGATGTAATAGAAAGAAGAACTATATGATTCGATCGATAAAGTAGGAGAGAAAACAGTCTTAAAGTTAGAGGTCATGCAGTTACAATAAGTAGAATTAAGGTAATATAAAGAAGAACTATACGATGCGATCGATAAAGTAGGAGAGAAAACAATCTTAGAATCTAGTTAAAGTTGATGTAAAGGTTTAATATTTTTCAAAGATAATTTAGGAGATATAGATGTATTTTCCATTGTACCCTCTATGGTGATAGTAATGGAAGTAAATTGAGAGGATATAGATGTATTTTCCATTGTACCAGTGGCAGTAAATTGAGAGGATTTAAAAGAGTTACCTTGCTTGAATTTTTTTTTACATTCAAAGATGTGGTGACCATTCTTTTTATAGTACTTGTAAAATACCTTCTTCTTAGATGTATTTTGAGTAGTATAAGTCTAATAAGAGGAGGTTTGAATTGCAAGAAAAACATTGACAAATGGAATAGATTTCTCCATTCGAAGGGTTTTTAGTCGGGTCTCTTTTATGATTTTTTTTAAATTTTTATATCAAAGCTTGATAAAGATCTTTAAAAAAGAGTTATGGATGGACTCAAAATTTTCTTCGAGTCATAAAAGACGTCAAATATATTTCGATTGAAAGATTGATATAGGTAGTGGCAAGTTAGGATTAGGCCAAGTAGGAACTCTAAGTGCACATTAATCTCAAAGCTTAGGTAATTCAGATATATAACTGTATATAGTTTTCCAGGTTGTTATTTATGGTGAAGTTATCTATATATTTGAAATTGATTGACATCAACAAATATATAATAACAATGTTTTAGGAAATATAATACCTCTTTAGTAGTATCAATCCATCAAAAATCAAGTTTGATTACTTTGGATGTATTGTGAAAACATGTTATAATTTGACTATTCATACCATTCTATGATATTAGACATTGTATGAATATGTCTTTTGCTTTATCTAGCTTTTAAGTAGGTCTGGGTATTTTTCCACTAATAATAGACCAAAAAAGAAACTTTTGAGAAAGATACACATTTCCTCAATCCACAGATCACAGTTAGATCCATCAACAATAACATTAATTGATTGAGGAATGTGTTGATAAAGTTTAGAAGTATATATAATGCAAATAGAAGAGAAGTCCTTAACAACAAGGCATGAAAACATGCAGAATAAAGAAAGTTGTCTATAAAGCTAGAATTTAACCAATTTGATCCTAAAAATAAGTTTAGAACACCCAAAAATCTTATAAATCAATTTAAATTGAGAAAAATCCACAAGAAATTAGTTTAACTAGTCAGTCAAAGGCTGGTCAACAGATCTGAACTAAGCTAGTTTAGATTAAACTGGCTAAAGTAGTGATGACATAGGGAATGGCGTGGCAGAGTGAGACCTAATGTTGGTATGGCACATAGATGTGACTAATGATATGGTACCAATTGGCGATATGCTGAATGCTAAGAAGATGACATTTGGCATTATTGTTGACTAGATCTTTGTGTTTTTCAAATGGAATGCTAGAGTTTCAAAGTGAACTTTAGACTTCTGGGACATGTATAAGTGCCTTTAGAGGAGTTAAGTAATTAGGTTTTTGTCAATGAGATTATCTTAAGGAATAAAAGAGTTTAATTTATGTCAAATACTACTTAAATGATAAAAATATTTTCAAAAATCATGAATTAGAAGACTTAAAGACTACCTTGTTTTACAAAGAGAATTCAACACTATGTAAAAAGAAAAGAAACCTAAGCAAGAAAGATACTTTTTATTTTTGTACATCTAAATTATTACATAATAGAAGTATTTATTCATGAGTTTGAATATATAAATTCGTAAACATAAGCTACCATCACAATTATTACATAAATTTCATAAGATACCATTACAACTTTTACATAAATGCCATATCTTAATAATATGTTGTTGTTACAATACTATTATATGTTAACGATAAAAAAAAACACTCATAAGGTTGCCTTTTAATGATATCTCTTATTTATACTCTTTTTTTAACTTAAATCTAGATTGTTTATATATTAAATTGCATTTATCTATTTCTTTTCATATTTACATTCCATTTCGTCATAATTTTTCTTTTGAGAATACAAATTTTTGATAAGGAAATTTTACTACTAGACATTAACAAAATTTCATTATTGTATAAATTTTCCTCTTCTTTTTTAAATAATTTTTGTGTGCATATGAATGTTTTATAAATTGGATAATATTTTAAAATGTTTCTCTATCTTTCTGTTGCAATTGAATAATAAAATAAAACTTAAAGATTCAAGAGCCACAGGCTAAACTTCTAGTTTTCTTGTAAACCTAAGCATGATTTCTAATATTGAACATTGAGATGCTCCATACCATGTCCGCAAGGACTTAGCAAGTTTGGAGCTACTTAGCATGCTTTATAACATATCAAATAATGTTGGGTCTCTTCTTTCTGCCACACAATTTTGATCTAAAGATCCAGGCATAGTGTATTGGACTTCTATCCCATTTTCTAAAAGATACCAAGTAAATGGAAGTAATGGTTCTACTTTTTCAATCTTAAAATCAATATGATCAAGACAATCGATAGTGATTATATATTCTCTTTTTACTAAGTGTCTTGAATATATAATAGAAAATTTATAATGTTAATAATAAAAATAAAGTTAATGAAAAATAAAAACAAATCAATAAAATACATATTCTTCATCATAATAGAGAAATTATAATGTTAATAATAAAAATAAAAGTTAATGAAAAATAAAACAAATCAATAAAATACATGTTCTTCATTCTTAGATTATAAGTAACGTAAACAAAGTTATTGAGTTTTTGATGCTCTATTCGAATGTGTTTTTTTGTATCACCATATTAAAAAATGCTCCAATTATGTTCACAAGCTGATGTAGAAGTTATTCGATTAAGAAGTCTGATAACAAGCTTTCTCAATATTGGATAATCTTTACCACTTATCTTCATTTTAAATCAATAATTATAAATGTAAAAATGTTATTGATAAGTAAAGGATAAACTAAAAGTATGAATGTGAGATTCCACATCGGTTGGAGAGGAGAACGAAGTATGCCTTACAAGGGTATAGATACCTCTCCCTCTCAGACGCCTTTTTTCAAGGGTAGGAAGAGCAAAACTATGAGGGATTTGGCCCTAGCAACCCAAAGCAGACAATATCTGTGGACAGGTGGTTTGGGCTATTACAAGTGATATCAAAGCTGGTATCCGAACTATTGTGCCAGCTAGGCTGGGACCTAAGTGGGCGAGTGGTCTGAGTTGTTACAAATAGTATTAGAGCTGGTTCCCGACCTGATATGCTAGCGTAGGATGTTGCGCCCTAAGAGGGGGTGGATTGTGAGATCCCACGTCGACTGGAGATGGAAACAAAGTACGCCTTATAAGAGTACGGATACCTCTCCTTTACAGATGCGTTTTTTCAAAGGTGGGAAGAGCAAAACCGTGAGGGCCCTAAGAGCAACCCAAAGCGGACAATATTTGTGGGGGGGTAGACTGGGTTGTTACAAATGATATCAGAATCGGTATCCGAACCGTTGTGTCAGCTAGGTTGGGCCTTAAAGGGAGTGGAGAGTATGAGATCTCACATCGGTTAGAGAGGAGAATGAAGTATGTCTTATAAGGGTATGGATACCTCTCCCTCACAAGACGCGTTTTTTCAAGGGTGGAAAAAGCAAAATTGTGAGGAGTTTGACCCTAGGGGCAACCCAAAGCGGACAATATCTGTGGGCGGATAGTCTGGGCTATTACAAATGATATTAGAGCTGGTATCCGAACTATTGCGTCAGCTAAGCTGGGCCCTAAGAAGGTGGATATCGTGAGATCTAACATCAATTGGAGAGGAGAATGAAGTATGTCTTATAAGGGTATAGATAACTTTTCCCCTCATACGTGTTTTTCCAAGGGTGGAAAGAGCAAAACCATGAGGAATTTAGCCCTAGGGGCAACCCAAAGCGGACAATATCTGTGAACGGGTGATCTGGGCTATTACAATGAAAACTTATTAGGTTGCATTTTTTTCACAAGTTTTCAATTTGTAGAAGATCTAACAAAACTCTATAAACCTTCACGATACAATATAATTTCTTTTGTTGCCTTTAACTGATCTTTATTAGGAAAATACCTTTACATTCTATTACATCAAAGATACCACTCATAATATCAACATCTTTACATATATCTCCATTATATAAAATATAAGGATTGAGAAAATAAGTTGCTAATTGAATCCTTTGAGTAAGATTTTTATCCCATCACCGGTTAAGAATATTTATAAAAGGCTTCTACAATTTCTCCGTCCATTTAAAAAGATTTATATTTGTTTTGTGAACTTTATACATTCAACTATATATATAAATATAAACATAAAGATGGCTTTATATATATATTATAAAGACGGCTTCTCATCTGAGTTTACAATTTTTAACAACCTTATAAGTGGAGTCACAGTTTTCACAATAATCAAACAAGCATTTAAAAGAAAATATAAAGGTAGAACCATCTAGCCTCTACTTGTTTACATTGCAAAACAACATCTTTATAAACCAAATCATTTTTTAAACTAGGTTGAAAACTAGGAGTAGCTCTTGGAGGAAAATAAAAATTTATGTCAATAATAACTTTCCCTTTTCCTTTATCTAATATTTGTTGTACCTCATCATCTTCAAAAGATACATTATTAGCCTCTTTATTTTTTCTTTTTCTTTTTTACTCTTTGCAAATAATTTACAATCCTCTCACGTACATTAAATGATACTTTTTGATGAGAAGCAATGTCACCCCTAGTACTAGCAAGATGTTCTTTTATTTTATAAATTGCTTCTTTGAACATTCTACCACAAAACATACAATTATATTAAATATTTCCATCCAATGTTTGGTAAGAAGAAAAATAATATTATGATGAATCAAAATTACTAAGAGAAGATGACGTTAAGTTCATCAAATCTTTTTCTAATGATTCCATATTTTCTATTATAATTTCTACCTAAAAATACAAAATAATGTAAGTTTTGTAAACAACTATAAGATTTGGACATATAAGAAAGCAACATATATTAAAAATACTTGTCCTACTGAATACATTGTATTTGCCAAATTAATATAGTTAAAAACATTCATATTAAAATGGGGGAATAGGTAAGTTAAAAGAAAAGGACAAAAAAGTGAACGAAAATCTTTTACTTATTTTATATTTTGTTTTTGAAAACAAATGAAAATAAAAATATATGCCCTAATTTTATCAATCATCGCATTTAATAAGTAAATTAAAATAGACTAAAAAAAAGAAAAAGAGAAATAATTTAATTGAAAATTTTGTCTCTAACTTGACACAATAACTCTTTCAATTTTCTTTTTTATAGGATCAATGAAGCAATATATGGACTAAAATCCTAATAATTAAAAAAATGATAAGTTGGATTACTGTATTTATAAAGTCGCACGTTGATAAAATATTGTTGTATCTCATCGACATTTTTATAAAGTCGCACGTTGATAAAATATTGTTGTATCTCATCGACATTTAGCTTCACTAGATGATTGTTGCATTTATTTATTATTTAACACTGGTAGGGTTGGCTGTGCTGGGCCCGGACCCGGTCAAAACTACTTGTGGGCCGATTGGTCCATCCTTCAAGGGTCAGTCTCACACCTAATATCTATGTCAGGCCCAAACCCGATCTATGCTTTCCTCAGCCCATCTGCATGTGAGAGACTCCCATGCAAACACAAAGATCTACAAACATAAAGACCTAAACCTAGCTATTGCTTCATATATAAGGTAACGTTCTACCTTAATTCAGGTACGCAATCATAACCTAGTTTTCTCTGCATTCAGCTGCCGGACCTTCACCAAAAGATTGACTTGAGCGTCGGAGGGGCTAATCGGGACATAACCCCCGACTCGCCTTCCTTGTTTTGCAGGGACATTCAGGTAGCAGTTATCACAGCAAGCAACCTATTCATGGATCCAAACGGCAACGCACATATTTGCCAGGATCCGGCTGAACCAAACACTGAATAAAATATTAGTATAAGGCCAAATACTTTTTGTGGGTGAGAGTGAGACACAAAAGTTAAGTGGTCCTTGTTCTCCTAATTACCCAGAGCTGTAGATTTGGACATAGGGGAACTAAAATACTAAAACTTAATTACTCTTTTGAATCCTTAATTTTCTAAAACTATTACCTATTTTGCTGAGTTTGTTAGTTGTCGTCATCAATAATAAAGTCCCACTCCCTTCACCCACAACTTTATTGCCTACAAACTTCACCATCTTGGCTCATTATGCTTTGCACACTCTGACACTTGGTAAAACTAAAAACAACTATATGTCCTATTATGCTATTATTCACTCATTCTTCATATTGTTAAGAAAAATAACCAGCAAAAACATACGCAAAAAGCAATTATATAGTTTTGACTTTTTTGTCCATTATCTTATCAAAGCTTGTTCTTAGGTTACCAACAAGACACACATATTCCACACCTACGTTATCGTTCTATCTTTTTGCCTTATGGTTTAAAACTCTCCGGTATTGACAATCTTGCTTGCTTCCAAGCCCTAAACATCCCATAATCCATTAAAAAAAACGTCTGACAATTGCAGAAGAGATTTACATATACAATCAACCTACAATTCTCAATTCTTCTCCAATAGACTCAATATTTCTTAACCAGAAATATACCAGTAAACTCAACGTCTTTGAGTTAGATTCATAAACCAACAAAAATTAAATCACAAAATATTATACAGTTAATTATTAAAAAAAGTCTTAAACTTTCTGCAATTTCTTAATTTTATCTTTAATTTTAAAAAGTAAAAATTAAATACTCAAACTTTCAATTTTTCACAATTATAATCTTACATTAATTTTTCTACTAATGTTGTCGATGTGACTCATCACGCCAACTAATATATTTATCATGTGAATTACGCGTGAATTTTAATTTTCACGTCAAACATATTATAAAATAAATATATAGTATATAATTTAATTAATTTACCATAATTTATAATATTTAAAATTAACAAAAAATTACTATAAAACAAACCCAAGGCTTATGATTATCCGCACTACTTCCCTCATCTTTCATCTATCAATTTTTCTGCTTCATTTAAAATTTTAAGTTTTTTTCTTTTTTTCCATAGCCTTAATTCTATGTTGTTTTGCCTCCAAACACAGCGAGAGTTGTGTTTTTTCTCACAAATTTAATCAAGAGAAAGCGAGGAGAGAGTGGAGGAGACGTGGAGAGAGATAATAATTTATTGTTTTATATAATATTAATTAATTAAAATTTATAAAATTATAACCTGTGCATCTATTATCTTACGTGTCAAAAAACACATTTGACGTAGTTTTCATACCAACTTCATTAACAAAAATATTATATTTATAAGTTCAAATATTTAATTGTTATTTTTTAAAATTTAAGTTATAATTAAGAAATTAATAAAAGTTTGATTTTTTTTAATCAACCGAATATTATACTAACAAATCAACGAACAATGAACACAAAGAATAAAGAAAAAGTCGGAACATAATACCCCTAATCTTTCATCTTTAGAGTTTGCCTTCAATCACCGTAACCAGCAAAAAAAAAAAAAAAACAGACCGAACACAAGGAAAATAATATATAAAACAAACACAAAAGAAAAGACTTTGAAATATAATTGAAAACGTTAAAAAGATTCAAATCAAATAGGAGAACTGTGAAAAAGATTGAACAAAACTAGAGTTATTAAAGAAGCGGGAGTTTAACAGAAAATATATACTAAGACTGATTAATCATTGAAAGGGTCCAAGTTTTGTGGAAGAGATTGAAAAATCGAAGAGAGAAGTGAAGAGTTGAAGAAAGAAATGACTTATGATCCTAAAATATATACAGCAGCAAAAACTAGCCGACTAAATAAACCAACCCATTTTTATTTCTAACGGTTTTGAACGCAAGCCGGACCAAACAACCGGCCGGTTCTTACTTTTCTGGATTCAACTGGCCGACCCAATCTAGTTTTAAAAGCATTGGTATATACCAAGCTACTTCATCCACTTGTCAATCCACAAACAAAGTGATAATGGAAAATTCATCTATGACTTTGAGCAAAGAACCAGTGATCATCAACAAAAACTTCCAAGTACTGACTGGGGAATATCCAAAAGTAAAATAAAAAAATAAAAAGGAGTATGATACATAGATTGATCCTTTACATAATGAAAATCCCATCAAGAAGCAGCCGTCGTTTTGTTCCAGAATCTTCATCCGTAATTACATGCATTTACTAAAAGAATAAGAACCAGATCCTAAGTCTCCTCTTATAAATCTGCCCTCGTCTTGTTCCTGCATTCACCAAATCAAATACAGATAACAAAGAAATAAAGCCACAGAATTGGGGGAAGCAAATGATAAAAGAAATTTGAGGGACAAACATTTACAGGCACTGCTAAAAAGAAATACATTCTGCAAGATCTTTTTGTAAAATATTAGATGTCACTGCTAACTAAGGCAGCTAACAAATTTAACTTTGTTCATATCTTTAAGCACCTCAACAGATTCTTGTTCAAGGGTCAGACAGAGGAAATAGATTCAACTTTAGACAAATGTTCATGGTATCAAGTATTTACCTGTTTCACCATCACGTTTGCTATATCTTCCAAACAGCCAAAATTATTGTATGAAGAAGATTCATGTTGTTTCTGCTCCGTTACATCGTACCCTTCCTTTAACCTTACATATGTCTCCAAGGCTGACTTTAGCGCCTCGTTATGCCTCATGAAAGAGGGGTCAACAGAAACTGATTGTGCTGTTGAACTGAAGCTTGTCGTTCTCTGGAAACTACCGCTACTTGACTCCAAACTATGGACCCTAGGACTCTCAGAAACATTACCAGCAAGAGTAGAATTAGAACTACAAAAGGCATTTGACTGATAATGTGTACCTAGTCTCATGTCATCCCAAACGTGAGAAGTATTTTGAATCATCTGTCCGTTATTAGTGCTAACTGAATTTACTTGATACCGTAAATCTGCTTTAGAGTTTTGCAAGTGAATGGGCAATGATGAAATAGAAGAAACATCACCATGATTTGTGCCACCCTGCAAAGCCATTTTGGACATGCAGTCCCCAATGATGCTAGGACGTAAAGCAGGCTGTTTAAAATGGTCATTTGACGTAAAAGAATTTGACTGAGTAACAACTGAAGGAGTAGCACTTGACCAGCTTTCATTGCATCTACCGTGATCTGCAGCAAGGGTAGAGAAAACTGAATCCAAGGGAGCCATGGTAAAAGAAGACTGTTTGCCTAACTTTTTCCCAGCTACATCTGTTTGAGCAAGCTCTTCTAGCATCAAAGGTCTGTTTGAAACATCGAGATAAGTGATGCTTGAGCTTCCTATGATCATATTTGAATCTGGAAAGCCATTGGAAATGGGGAAAGTGGCTGTATCATCCATTGTGCTGGAAAGTTCTCTGCCATAACTAGCACCCTTGCTAGGTTGCATTTGATCAAGTTCCACAGACAATGGCATCCCTTGGAGCATACTTGTACCCTTTCCAGGCTGTATGACTGACTGGAAGTTATTCTGACTGTTGCCTGAATGGCCTGCACTTTGCTCATTCCCTATTGGAATAACTCCAGGAGAAGGAAGGCCACGCAGGCCCAAACTTGCTGGGGAATTTAATCTTCCTAGCATCACTCCATGAGAGAGTGGTCTGAAAGCTGTAGTGTGGAACTGCCCGCCAGTTGCCAGGTTGTGTAATCCAAGTCCATTCATTGAATTCATCTGCAAATAAGAAGCATCCTCACAACGCAATGCTGCCACCATGTTAGCTTGCTGGTTTGCCACAGTGCTAATCCTTTTAAGGTAAAGCCTATATTTCTGCAACCAAAGAATGATTCACTTAGCTTTTATTTGGCAACATGTTTCAACCAAGGCAGGAAAGTCAACAGTACACACCTGAAGATGGCTCGCCACATTTTCTCTTGTAAGCTTTTCAACATTCATCAACTCGAGAATCTTCTTAGGTACTGCCTCTGCATGGTGAACAAGAAAATATCATAATTAAGGTAAAACAATAATCTGCATTTTGGACTCAATTTGGTATGTCTAACCTGCACGATATTCAATCTACTCAATTACCATTGATATGCTTTTCATGTAAATTCCAAGAAGCATAGTATGTTTAAGAGATAAGGACATACTGTCAATGCCAAGCTGATTAACAGCAGCAACAAACTTGCGATGTAGGTCAACTGACCAAACAACCCGAGGCTTCTTTTGAGTTGCTGGATCTTCATTTTCATGCCTATCTTCATCATGATTTTCATCCTCATCTTCATTCTGGTCCTTTCTTTTCTTGGTAAGCTTTGGATCAAGTGAGGCTTCACCACTTTCACGAGAAGGCTTGTCTCGATTTTCAACATTATTTAGGTCCTTAGTATCAATTTTCCTTCTCCTAACTACATGTTGCCAGATGGTCTTTAGCTCCTCAATTCGAACTGGCTTCAGCAAATAGTCACAAGCTCCATGAGTGATCCCCTTCATCACAAGCTTAGGATCACTATTAGCTGACAACACTGCACATTGGCATTGATTACTTGGTTAAACGTTGTGAAAAAGATCATCAGACAGTCTTAACAGACTAGAATGGCATGACCTGAATCTTCAAACAAATAATTATAAATAAAAATGAAGTATTCATAGATTTCAAACTCAAATCAACTCCAACAACCAATATCTCTTCCAATGGTGCTTGAACTCTGGAATGGCACGAGCATTAGAAGTCAACAATTTTGTCCCCATTCGTGAAAACATGCAGAATCAGCTATCCATGTTTCATCCAATTTTGAGAAAAAAAAAAGGAAAATATTTGAAATATTATGCGCAGCTTGTTCACTTACTTATAACAGGTAGGTCCATCTCAAGGCCCACAAGCTCAAGCAACTTAAAACCATCCATGTCTGGCATATGGACGTCACTGATAACCAGGTCGAACATGTTCTTGTTATCTCTCAACAACTTCAGTGCTGTGATTGCATTACTCGTCGTGGTAACTGCAGAATCCACGTTCTCCGTAATGAAATAAGCAACTTCATAAACTCCCATAAGAAACTCAAACAATAGAAGTCCATACATATGCCAATTTGGAAAAATATAATAAAAGAAAAATGCTTGAACCAATTGAATCATGTAAAACCGAACGACAGCAAAATTCAAGAACTTGAAAGATCACGAAACAGAAAAATGGAATCATATAATCCTAGATAAAACAATAACGGTAAAAGCCACTTCAAGAAATGCGGAATAAAGCTTCTTGAAGTATATACACATCTAAGAACCTATCTTCAAAAAGAACGATGACAGCTTTGCTCAAGGAGAAGAGACAAATCAAGAGATTCACTTGATTGAATGGTCTAGAACATTAAGTACAGGTTCCATATCACAGGCAACTCAGTTCATAAATTAAAGAATGAAGAATTAGGTCATCTCAGCAAAAGCACCAAACTTGTGGTATCGAAAGCACTTAGGCAATCAAACCAATATAAGAACCTTAGAAACAAAAATCTCATGTACAGAAACTCATAGACAAGTCAACCAAAACAAATCGAGAACCAAAAAGAGGAAAGAAAGAAGAAGAAGAAGAAGAGCAAACCATTATATTGGCATCGACGAAGCAGAGTCTGCAACAGTAACAGACAAGTGGGGTCGTCGTCCACGGCCAAAACCCGCATGCCGACGGGAAACTGGTCTTTGGCTTCTCCAATCCCCTTCTCTATAGTCATTTTTCTTTGTTTTTTTTTTCTCTCTAAAGGAGAAAAAGAAAAGACTAATAAAGCAACGACCTTAATTTTCTACCTTCCACCTTGAAAACCCAGAAGGCACACCAACAAAAGAGCTTGAAACAGAGAGTAACAGGAGCAACAAAATTATTGGCGATTAGCACAGTGAGACTCTCACCCGTATAGACTATAGAAAAGTCTGACTACTCTGTTTTATCGTCCTTTATTTTACGTCCTGCTGGAACAATTTGTTGTAATGTTCTTTTGTTTTTTCAACTCGGCGTGAAAGCCATATCAGTATATCTGGAATTGGAGCTGTCGGTGATTTTCTACCTTGCGCGTCGCCTTTACGCGCATCTATGCAATTGTTCTCGCACGTAGCTTTCACTCACACGAAACAAGTAATTGGTGTAGCAGTCTAGTCTAAGTAAGGTCAAAATCGATAATGACCTTATCTGCATGTTCAAATTTTCTGTTATTTATGACTCATCAATTACCAATTTATATAATTTTTATGTTATATATTTTGTTATATTATTTTTATTTTTACTTTAACCATATATCAAAACATCATAATAATATATATTTGATATAACAATGATCTCTTTACTTTTATTGATATTACATATTACATATTTATTATTAAATAATAATCATCATTAATATAAAAAAGAAGGTTTAATTCTTGTGCAAATATAAAATTAAGAATAATAAAAATTACTTAAAATGTTACAATTAATTACATCAAAATATCATATAGTAAGAATAATATAATTCTAAAAACATTACAACAAGATTTTGTATCAAGTAACATAACAAGTTAGAAGTAGAATCTTAAATAAAAACATTTACGGTTCAAAATTTTATATTTATAGTACATTTATAGAAAATATAAATAAAATATAAGTAATTTAAAAAGTAAAAAACTTATAACTTCATTAAATGACTTATCTTTTTAAATCGTAATATCCCTAATTTTTATTTAATAAAAAATTCTCATTAATGAGAGTAATCTTATCATTACTATCATTTAAACTCACCGCATCTTCTATAAAACTTCGTTCTTTATAAAATCAATCTACAAGAAGAAGGATATGATCAAGGTAAATTGGAAACTACTTGTTTTAGTAAGAGTCATACTAAATAAATAATTTTAAATTATTAACAAATTATATTCATCTTAATAAAGATAATAACATTCATTTATTGAAGCTTTAAGTTGTATCGAACAAACAATAAATTATTAAATTTTTATGTTCTAATCTATTTTTTTATTTTAGAATAACTTAACTCAAATATACTTTTGTTTCTTTCACACTAAGTTGCCCCCACACATTGATTTAAAATTCAAATTGAAAACATTTACAATTCTAAAACACCAGCTCTAAATTGATCACACTAAACAATAGTAAGACCAAAAAAAAGTAATCTTATAAACATAATAAAAATAAATGAAAGGTGAAAAAATATATGCCTAGATTAAGTTTATCTCTTTGATGTATTATAATGGGCATATAAAAATCACAACAATAATCTTTGTACACCTCCATTTATAAGCTAAAGAGACCTTATATTATCTCATGTGAAATAATTATTGTGATAGTTAATAGTATTTCATTATTAACTTTAGCTTTATTTGTAAAAATTGTTCTAAAAATAGGCACAAGGATTCAGAAATGCCTAGCAAGAAATAAAAAAAGAGTAAAGCTGTCTTTCTCATCTTTCATTCACGACTATAAGGAAAATATATTTTTTAGATTATTCTTAATTGCTTCCTTCGCTCTCGTTATAAAATCATAAAAGTAACCCATCGTTTCCTTGTGATCATTATTAGATAGATGAAGTACTCTTGCTAGAGGCTTACAAGCTTAGATGACAAATTGAAATTGAGACTAAAATTCATGATCTTTAGGTATAATTATAAAAACCTTTATTTCAGCATTCAACTAACATACTAAGATGCAACCTATTTATTATTTGTAAATATTTATTTCAACTCTTTAGTCTAAACAAAATATTGAGGCAATAAGAAATTAGTTGCAAATCTTATAATGTAAGACAATACAAATTCCTATTATTTGTAAAAAAAATTCTCATCAAATTCGAAACACATACATGATTAGAGATGAACTTAGTCACTTTTCTTACTTTTTACACAGTTTCATCAATGATAGAAAAGTATCTCACATCTCTTATATTTTTCAACATTAGGATAATGCAATATGTAGCACAAATAGTCTAATAGAAAAAAGTTATACTTGTTTTGCAACCTTTTCCTAACTACTTTATAAGTGGTATTATTATCAATAATGGACTGAACAACATTTTTCAGGTCCAACTTTATTCAAAACTTCATCAAACATCTTTAAAAAATTATCATCATTCTTTGCAAGGATAAACACAACAACGAAATTCGAAAACATCATCCTCTTAGAAGAACAAACAAAAAATTTGATAATGTTGATAATGGGATCATGTCTTCTATTAGAGTAATCATCACATTTAATTGAATATCCAAAGTTGCCCAAGTCGTTCTTTTCTTCACTTAAATAACTTTTTATTTTTAAATAGAGCTACTCAAAAGGTTATTTCTATAGTCATCAATTGAAAGAGCTTTGTATCCTAGACTATAAGACATCATATCATCCATTATAGGTTAGTAATAATAAGAGTATTGAATGACACACTTGCATCATACCACCATCTAACCATTACCATGTTCATATTATGAGTTGCTTCTTTACATTATAATGGATTACGAATTGAATGTTGAGTTCCAAGAGTTGTTTACAGAACAAAAAAGTTAGACCCTCATTTTTTTTTTCACATTACTTGCAACAATCTCTTCTTTTGGGCAGGAGCACTACCTTCAGCATTACTAATATCATACTAACAGCTGCAAAAAGAACTTCCACTATCAATTTCTTAATTTAGTCTTTGTTTTCTTTCTTTCTCATTTTGACACTCTTCAAACAAAGTTTTATCTTTCATTTCAAATCATGGCTAACTTTATTACAAGGGTTCATATTACCTTTGATCCTAGCTAAATATTTCTTTAATCTATCGATTCTCCTTCCTTTAAAATGCACGGGTTTGGTCCACATTGATTGAGATCTATTTTTTACTCAAAATTCGACCCATTGATTAGATCATTTATTGGGCTATTTTATTATCTTTATTCGGATCAAATTACGTCACTTAACTGATAAGTTATTTAAAAACCAAAAAATGCAATTAAACATTGTCCAACTTTACTGGAAATTACAAAAAAGTCTAACAATCTCCCCCTTGGACAATACTTAATTGCAATGTTGACTTTAGTTTAAAAACAATTTACAAATTTGGTTAAGTCATGCTACTGTATTAGTCGACTAGGTTTTAAAAATAAAACATTTGACACAAAGATAACGAAAGTCTATCATTCCATCCTATAAGGCTTTCGATATCGAAAAGTATCAAATGTATGTGTCATGTGTGACGTAGATCCAATACAATCACATATACCTAATATCTCACTAACATGGATAGGAAAATATAGTGTGGCAAACTAGGATGATACCTTTATGATCTAAATTATATCATCTTCATTTGTAAGTATCGATTTCTCTAACTTTATGCTAAACTACATATGCTAAACTATATTAGAGAAATCATGTTTTCTCCTGCCAAATACTAAACTGCATTAGAGAAAACTTGTTTCCTCTCACCAAATGCTAAACTGCATTAAAGAAAACTTTTATGTTCTCCAACTAAATGCTAATATATATTAGAGAATCTTTATGGGATTAAAAATTTATATCCCCTATGTCATGTCAAACTTTATGGATATCCGTATAAAATTTTATGCGTCTAAATGACATAGGCACAAGGTCAATCTATATATATGCCCAATGAGCTTTAGATGCTTAAGATCGACACAAATCTTAAGACTTTTATATGTATTATGACAATATACAATAACATGTATTACCGAGGATAAACGATGATCATCTTTATTGCTGAACCATTATACCTTCATAATACATCAAATGTATAAATATACATGGAGCAAATATAACAATCCCTAACTAACAGTGTTTAAGGATGTCAAAATACCTATATTGTATACTTGTGTCACAAACACAAGCAAGAAGATTATCACAGTACAACTAAATGAGTCTAGCCACTGAATCAACCACAGATAACTCAGAAATCAAGTTTCTGAGCTAAACCGGCTATGAAGTAGCCTCATAGCATACACTCTGCATACATGATCAAGGAAGTCACTTGTGTCTTCTTGACACTTTCCCATGACATTGTACCATCTGCAAACTTAAAACATGTAACGTTAAGTGAACTTTTGATCATCCAGACACATATTTAAATTTGAATCTGAATTCCCTATGAGGTTTAATCTATTGACTATGCTATATGTCAACTTATAGTCCTTAATTGCCTTTAGTGTCTCAACACTCGCTAGACTGTATTCCAATGGTCTACACCTGGATTAACTAGATATTAACCAAACAGTCAAACAGTAAACGCAATGTCCGGCCTAGTACATAGCCAAGCATAAATCAGGCTATCAACCGTACTAATACATGGAATCATTCCTTATAACCTCTCTATTTACTTTATTCTTTGGACACTATGACCAAAGATTATCTCTCACTATGAGAGATAGGTACTATGACAGATTTACTGTTAACCGTATTAAACCTTGTTAAACCTTTGTAACACATACTCAGTGTATGCACTATATGAGAGGCCTGATGAGTGTTGAGATCTGTCCCAGTGAATCTGAATACTTAGGTTAAAAGATGCTACGTCAAGGTCCTTCATGTCAAAGTTCTTGACCAAAAGTTGCCTAACCTTATACAACATGGTCAAGTAATTTGACGTGAGCAATATATCATCCACATGTAGTAATATGAAGATAATTTTGCTTCCCTTGACCTCATAGTACAAGCATATTTTAACTTTATTTTCTCATGAAGTCGAAAGAGATCATAACCTCATCAACTATAAGGTATCACTTTCAGAAGGTTTGATGTAAACAATATATTGATTTGCATAACGCACAAACCATGCCAGTTCCATTTGAATCCTAAAATCCTTCAGGCTGTACCATATAGATCTCTTCATAAAGGTCTTCACTCAGGAAAATTGTTTTGACAGCCATCTGATGTAACTCTATATCATCATGAGCTACAATTGACTTAATGACTCAAAATGTATCTTACGAGGATATGAGAGAAAAGGTAAAATAAAGTCAACGTTTCTCCCTAAGAGAACCATTAGGCAACTGAGTGTGCCCATAAACTACTAAACTTTATCCCGAAATCATTTAGGTCTAATCTTCATTTACAACTAACGAGTTTGCAATTCCGTTGTAAATCAATCGGCTCCCAAACCTTACTATGCTTCATGGATTGCATCTGGTCATTCATTGCATCCCACCATACATTCGCATTGGGTCTAAAAACAGCTTCTGTTAAACTAACTAAATTTGAAACATGTCTAATATCATAGTCATATACACCTAATAGACTATGTAATCGATGGCATAACAGGTCGTCTCATTCTGGTGGATTTACCTAACTGCATTAGATCTTGTACCCCTAGGAACCATTGTGTGTATAGGTATGGATTCCTGTTCCTATACAAGCACGGTACAAAGACCTAGATCCCCTGGATCTAATTGTATAAGTAACGGATACATGATAACTGCAATATCCACCCTGTTATCATCCAAAGGGTCAAAGGGCCCACCATCACCATAAACATTGTATTGCAAAAAGTTAGTTGTTTGTGATTCCAGTATTCTAGTCCCTCCTTCTATACAGTAAAAGTTGTAGCCTTAAAATGGTCTAAATATCTTATTAAATAGCAATGAGCGGAACGAGCATGTAATCTTTCTTTATAAGGATTATACTACCATCCCCATACACGAATGTGTGTAAGGCTGGGTTTTTTAACTTCTAGATAATTAGGTAGAATGGCCCTGTTCTACATCAATTTCTTCAAGTCCTTTAGGGCACAATTATGCCTTTCGGCAACATATCATAATATTGCTCGAAACTACTCGGCATAGTGAATTAAGTCACTATTCTAACTGATTCCAAATATCTAGCAAATAGACCTTTTAAATTCCTGACACAACATATTTGCCATAATATTCTCTTCCATATTCAAGTCTGACTATCTTAATGAATTTTTCCAATTGGTTCTCAACTTTCAGTCTTTAAGAAAAAATACATAACTGTAACTGGAATAATCATCAACAAATGTCAGAATACATTTAGAATTGCATAATGCAACTGTGTAAGGTCTACTGATATCTTTATATATCATACTCAATAAGTCAAAAGCATAAGTTGACCTCAATATCCTTATTAGTCAACTTACCCTGTAACAGTCAGCACATATACCTAGATCATCATAATCTAGAATTGAGAAATGCTTTCCTTAATCAATCTCTCAATCTTAGCTCTAGAAATGTGGTTTAAACTGTTATGTCACACCATGTATGACTTCTCATTCATTAAAGTCTTTTATAACTTATTTAGCAAGATATGAAGAAGCGTATATCTAATTCAGGGTAAGACATATTTTATACAAACCATATGACAAGAAAGTTGTACCATTATCTTTTGTATTAAACAATAACTATATAACAGAAGCATTAAATACAAAACTTTAACCCTCTTTGTCCAAAATTGATCAAATGATCACATATGTAATGTGTCGTATAAAACCCAAATAAACCTTACAACAAGGTTCAGTACATACATTCCCCATAAATATTACTTCTACTTCTTCATTGTTGTGAGCCATCAGTTTCTCCTTCCCTTTATTTGGCTTTATCCTAGATATGAAACCCTACATCGTGAACGTACCTTGATCAGATGCTCCACTATATAGCCACCAAATACTTAATGCGACGATCGCAAATTAGATTCATAAATTAATAAGCCAAGGAGCTACTTGATGGTCGCAGTCTTTCCTTCTATGCCTTATACTGCTGGCTTTTTTATGTCACGCAGATCTTTACCACCAGTAGTTTGACCAACATCAACGTGTAGAGAAGATTTGAACTTTCTACTTTTGAACTTAGTGGGATTCATCTTTGTCTTCCTTTTAGTTGCTTCGAGGGTTGTAGAAGTAGCAACCTTGAGTTTATCCTCCTCAGCAACACAATGGGCTATCAAAGTGCTGAAATCCCATTCCTCATCTAGCGAGTAATATGTCATCACCAGATTACTAAACTTTGGAGGAAGTGTATTCAGAGTCTGGTGAACAATGAAGACATCATGAAGAGGAATGTTTAGCATCTTCAGTCTACTATGCAGATAAATCATTCTTGATATGTACTCCATTACTCCCCCATCTCTTGTATACCTCATAGAGAATAATTCTTTCATCAAGGCACTTATCTCAACATTAGGTGAGACTGTGTACCTCTGGGAGACATTACCAAGAAACTCCTTCAATATGTTTGATTCCGGAAGTCCACTTAGCAGATGGTCAGGTATTGATCTCTTAATGGTCATCAGACATAATCTGTTAGACCAATTCCAAGCTTCATAGGTTGCTTTATGAACTCTTGAGCTCATGGATGTAGATGGAGATGGCCTATCTGTCTGTATAGCCATATCAACCTCAGCTATCTCTATAGCATTCACTACATCCTTTGTCCACTTCTTTGTATTGAGACCAGTCAGGTTTTCAATGGTTATATTGATTTTGTTGACTGAAATGGTGACTACAAAATAACAATGTTTCAATCAACACAAATGTAGGATAACAACGATATTCAAGGTCATTGAATAGTATTTTTACTGAAAATCAGATCATATATATTATGAAACACCTTTGGGCTGAATACATAATATATGCAATTATACCTCCACATAAAAGCGATTAGAGTACAAACTATCAACTCTTATAATACAAACTATCAACTCTTATAATACTACCACCTTTGGGCGAACAAATCACTTGAGCAACAACTTTCCTCTATCTAATGCCTTTATGCACTTCTCAAAATGTTATGTAAGGCCAACACCTTTGGGCAGAATAACCAAACATAAAATCATAGACATCCCCCAATATACAAGTAGAAGAATTCAAATTACTGACTTGAAAGGTCACTTTGGTGACTACATCCTCATTAGCACTAAAAAGCCCACAAATATAAGGGATATATCTTTATATTATCCTCACATTCTTTTTGGGCATATGGTATGTGACAATGTAACATTAATAAATGCAAGAATATGAATGCATAGTCTCATTGTCACACACTCGTGCTAAAAACATTCTCTGAAAACTTCATTTGAGACTTTCGCATAGGAAAAATCTCAGTAGAGTATTGTGCATCATCGGGCATTGAACCGATCACTCGAGACATAAGAACCTCATGTATCTCCCTAATGGTAAGTTCGTTGCACGAAAATTCATTCAAAAATAGCTTCAGAATGCCTCAATTCCTTTTTCGAGTAACTATCATGCGATCCCGAATATTGAACATAAGACCCCATACATGAAAACTTGAAGTATCTCCCTCATATGATGTCCGAAGTATGCAAATTCACTCGAAATCAGATTCAGAATGCCTTAATTCATTTTCTAGAGTTAAACTTTAATTTATTAATAACGTAATAAATCTAGAAAAATGAAAATTTTCATTTTATAAAATTTTCAAACCCGAAAATTGCCCCAAAATATCCTGGGGCATCCTTACAGGAAATCTACAATTTTTATATTTTTTAAGTTACTGATGTCAGCATAACTGTACAACAGACGTCACCCTGCACGTGACCACGGGGCGTCTGACACGTGTCACGTACGCGCCACCCACACGCATACACGCCTGCATTGTATGGTGCATGCATTGTACATGCCAACACGTGTCCTGATCTCGCCGGTCCTTGTGTCGGCAGGTGGTGGGCGCGTGCGAGTGGGGTATCAAGCCGCATGAGGTGTGTAAGTTGCACGCACCACACGGGACCGTCACCTCGTGGAGCCATATGGTTGGATGCAGTTAGTGTGTGTAACGAATTCACCAACCTTAACTGCCCAATGGCAGTACTGCAGCACCGTAGGACGCGTGCAATGCACGCGCCTGACGATGCTATCACCCTCTAACAGGAAAGGTGATTTTTGGCAACTTTGGAGCCCCTTTTTTGCACTTTTTGGCCCGTTTTCTACTTGTTTTTATAACTAACCTTATATGTACCACTTTTATGTAATCATATACATAAAAAAAAAAACTGAATAACAAATAAAAAATAAATGAAAACTATAATTGATGAAAATCGAAAAACTTTCGTTTCTAACAACCCAATCAAGTAACCGCTCTAATACCACGTGTAACACGTAATGATACTTTAGTTATGTATCTTGGATCGTTCATGAAGAAGTTAAAAACGAAGGAAACACAGAATACCTAATTTCGGTTCCATCTGAACTTTGGAAGCATTTTTCGAGGCCAAAATGAGCTCCAATCTCTCGGGATCTTCACCGAAAACATTCATGGACACGTGGTCAAAGTCTTTCTATATTTTTTTCAAAACGTAAGCTATCTTAACGGGTTAAAGAATATTTATGCTCACGATTAATATGAACAACTGTAGGAGACCTTAATATTTATATATAGCTTTCATATTAGGTTTCTCCATCACAGGCCAATATGGGTCTGGTCTATATTGATCGAGGTCTATTTTCTACTTGAACTTCGACCCATTGATTTAGATTATTTGTTGGGTCATTTTATTATCTTTATCCGGATCAAATCATGTAACTTAACCGATAAGTTATTTAAAAACTAAAAAAATATAATTAAATATTTTCCAATTTTATGAGAAATTACAAAAATGTCTAATAGATACGAGATCCCTTCTTTTGGTGAAATTGATTTTTTTAGTAGAAATGAATCTTGAGTCTTTGTATTATTCTTAACTATATATAAGATTTGAGGATTTGAAAGACAAAAAATAATAATAGGAAGTGGATTTGTACTATTTTAACCTAGCAGGACCGTGTCACACTGTAACATAGCACGCGTGATCGAGCGTGCTTCGTGGTTAATGGATGCGACTTCTTTGTATTTATTAATTTTTGCGTATTAGGCTTTTCAATATTTTAAAGCTTACAGAAGCTTAATTCAACAATGAACATAAAAACCTTTTCCTATGGAGTTTGAGGACATCAACTGCTTAGAATTTGTCACACGTTGAGGTGATAGCACAAGTGTAAGGATAAAGCATATAATATCTGCTACCATTTGGCATTTTTTCGATGATAAATAATAATTCTACTAAAAATTTTACTAATTAAAATAAATTTATTTATAACTTCTTGTTACACTAGTAATTTCTATGGCTAATTGCTTATTATTAGTCACTATGAAGAAGAAAATATGAAAGTCAAAGTTCAAATAACTAAAAATTAGTTAGAGTTTTCAAATTTTAATTTACACCTCATGGATTTATTTTATAAAAACATATGATAATATTAATGCATCTAATATTTTAATAAAGGATATAAATAACCAGTAAATCGTTTCCTAAAAATAAAAAGTTGTTTTTCGGTATCAACTTCCTTTCCCACACTAGAAATTTCTCTTCCGATTAAAATTTCCACCGTAGTCCAACTGTCAGCAACATAGCGCCAGATGAACATTTTCACCATCTCTATCTCCACAGTTTCTCCATGTTATTGGAAAGAAAATTGACGACTAAAGTTGTGAGAGACACCCAATTAACAAAAAGTAATAGAGCTAGCCAATCACCTTCCACTTCAATGCCCACTCTTCGTGTGTAAGTAGTGACGTCTTTGCGCAAAAAGCTACGGTATATAAATGTGGGATCCAGATAAGCAGTAAATGTCATATCATTGCTTGATTTGATGTATCTTATCTAGATTAAGGAGATTTAATCACTCAGGTTATGCAAACTAACTTTAGTTTAAGTACCCTTCAGCTTCAAGTCCGTCATCACCTTGTATGATTGTTAATTGACTGAGTCCATACGACCCCCGAATATGACTGTCAACTGGTGGCTATGGTGTTTGCTTTTTTGACGCCTAGTAAGATTCAATCATTGCTCAATTTTAGATACAAATAGCAAGGCATACTAATGCACGGACCAAATGGTTATGCGACCTCAATTTTGAGAAATGACAAAATTATTAGGATAACATACACAAGATTTATATGTTAAGTAATAAAAAATTTAAAATTTTATACTTTTCAATTAAAAATTACATTTAAACTTCCACTAACAAATAATAGTAAAATGTACGTTGTACAAATAATCGTGAATGAATCAATATATGATAATTTAACTCAATTTTTAATTTAATTTAAATTTATTAAAATTAATAATTTAATATATTTCCAGTAAATTATTAAATTTAAAAAAATTAATTAATTTGAATCAGATTTGAAATTTGAGTGGAGTTGAATTTTTATGCTAGTAACATTTAGTTGATTAATGTGTGATATTTATATCAGAAATATTTCACCTGTTTTAACAAAAATTGAAGAAAAAATTTATTTTAAAAAATTCAAAATAAAAAATATTTTAATAATTTTAAAATAAAAACTTTTTAAAATTGCTTAAATTACGAAAGAATTATTTGTTTTTTAGTTAAATTGTTAATTACGTTATACATTTACATACATATTAGGTACGTGTATGGCCTAATATAGCACAGAAAGCAGAGGCTCTTCCTTCATCAGTACTCGTGCAGCTCTACAGAGGAATAATAGGCTGAATCATAACTACGTCAATATAGTTTAAAATTTTTTCAAAAAATTAGCATAGGCTAAGTATGCAACAGCTTTATAAGAATAATATCTTTATAAATGTGAGACAAGACGGTCCTTCATAAAAGAACAAGCGATTCTTAATTTCTTATACTTTGTATGTCTGTATATGTATACGCATAAAGTTGACGACTAATAAAGTTAAAGCACGATATGTCAACTCAAGACATCGAGTGCTGAATAAGCTGTTTTTACAAAATTGGAGATCCTAGCTAGACCACAAATGCGGAGGCGTGCAAGATCCCAATGACCTTTGTTTATGATTTATCTGTATATAATCCTAAGAAAGCATCTTTTTAATTAATTTGACCCTCCAATGATAATCAGAGGGGATAGCTTCAGTTTGCATGACAGCAGAATCCTTTCCAGCTCCACATGCCCAAATAATCTATTCCTTTTGTTTCATATATGTGTGTGCGCTATACTCTTGGTTTCATATAATATGCATATCTCTAAGATTCATGTTGGCTCCATATCTTAGAGATTCCTTTTGCTTTTTGGTAGTCACATGACCTACCTTAGGCGTGACTACTTTTAAGGTGTATAGGGGGGAGAACGTACCTTACCTGCTGCTTATATATCAAGATGCTTATGTAATGGGTATGCTGCCTTCTATTCTAACAAAGGTTGTCTCATATGACTAATATACATGCATATGAAACACACACACACATATAGTTATAAAAAGGGCTGCCAACTAACTATTTCGTTCGGAATTCAATCATGAATATCACTGAAGCATATATGAACTCTGCTTGCATGTGTGTACTACATAAGGCAGAAATAGTTCAATTTTCTGTAACCGACCCGAATGGTTAAGGGGAATTAAAACCTCGTTTTTGGAAGGATTAAAGCAAATTTCATACTCGGTTTTGGTGAGTAAATTTAAAACCACAAAGGCCTTACCATCCTCGATTGAAATTAAACAAGTTTGACTAGACGAGCAGTTCGGGGTGGGTGCACCGTGAACGAGCGTTAGGCAAGCCACATCATGAAATTAGATGATCATATTCTACTACCGAGTAGCTTAATCGAATCCGGGAATATCTGGTCTGTATCTGATTTAAAATGCTTTCGTATGCCTACGTCATCATTATTATAAATGATCCCAATCCCATGACTTGATTAATGATTGAATCATAAATGATGCGAATCTGGTGTTTAAGCTGGGCATAGGCATTGTTCCCACATCAAAGCTATAACAAACGATCAGCTGTTTTCTTTAGAGGTTCAAAAGTAAACTAGATTATAGCAAGTTTCCACTTGAGTTTAACCCAAAAGAAACATGATAAGAAGTAGAAAACACCGTTCAGAAACTTCGACCAGTGGGCAGCATGCCATTATCTTTCATCGCAACGGAAAATTTTAGCTTTCCTAAAAACTAAACAATAGAATACCTCAAATAAAAGTAGATGTCTATATCTTAGGGCTTTCAACTTTTAACTTAAATTTGCATCAATAAAATATGTAACTATTTTTTCCATAATGACCCATTATTCAATACTATCTTAAATTAACAGTAAATTAACCTGTTGGTCACATCTAGAAGTTTAGTCATATATCTTGGTGCATTTTGTGTTAAAAGTATGTAGAACTTAGAAGTAAAACCACAACAACGGAACACTCATTTGCCCCAGCAAATTAAAATTTTACATTTCTGTTAATCTTATGCTGCTTGCCACGCAGAGTATGGAATATAAATAGTTAGTAATTAATGTTAATATAAATCTAACCTCGATTCTCTTAGAGATCTCTGATGGACGTTTCGTTCCCTCCATTTGTGATTCACTACTATAAAGCAACTAACAATTCAATGGCCTCATAGACAAAATGAATCAATCCATATAATCCAGTGAGTTAAGACCGAAATTATAGGATTTGAATTTATAATTTTCATATAATAAATTCTCATTTAGATTATTATGGAAGAATAAAACAGAAGGCACAAAATTCTGTACATAAGGGTTTTATATATGTTTTTCTGGTACTGTCCTTTTACAATTATTTTATTTATGAATTTTAATTCATATTCATCTCAAAGATGAATAATGTTCTAAACCAAACCAAATAGCTGATGATGGTCTCTTAATCTATTTAAAATTTTTAGAATATGATTTAAAATGTGCAATTGTGAGAAAATTTAGTTGTGTGTGGTTTAATAATTGAAAATTATTTAGTAAGAGTCGATTATCCTAGGTGTCTTATTCTCCTATATGTTCGCTGTATTTTTAATAATGTTAATAATCATGCTTTCCTTTGGACCTACCAATCCATCAGTAATTCCTTGGACTCTGACCTCTGTGTTTAAACACCATTATAATATATCTATTATGAATATGTTAAAAGATTCACATCATTAACAAATCAAATCATGCACTTCTTTTCAAAATGTATCTTTTTTGTTCATTCCTGATAATAGTGGCGACGAATTAGTGGTTACGACAAAACAATAATGATATATAAAGAACATAAAACATTTGTAAACCAAAGTGGCGGTCCTGCTGCAGGATTTTGAATATTCAATAATTCCATTTCATGTAATCTTTAGGAGTGGTTAAGGTAAATGTTAATATGGGGTTGAAGTTTGCTTCTTTTATGATTTTTATTTTATTTTAAAAGGACTAAATTAAATATGTATATCTACATTTTTTTTTTGTCTGATGATTGTTTCCAGTTAGTCAACTATATTTTTTTATAGTCAATTTAACTAACAAGTTTTTAGCACATAATAGTCTTTAGTTGATTTGGTTTATTTATGATAGTTTTGATTTTTTTAAAATATGTATTACTTAATATAAATTTACATATATCAAGTAATAGTGTACAAATAAATATAATAATTTTAAAATACTATTTTATTAATTTCAAAACTAAATTTACTAATCCTATATAGTCATGTAATTAATTTAATTTAATAGTAAAGTGGTAACTAAGGGGCTATTTGATTCTACTTCTGTTTTTCTATTGTGGTTTTCAGTTTTTGTTTTATATTTAATTTTTACAAGTTGCACTTGGCTTAACTCACTTAAGCTTAGCTTCATTTAGTTATTTCACTCTTTTTGTACTTCCCATATTGAACTTATATGGTCAAGATTAATTTTAATTATCATCATAAAATTTATTTATATTATATGAAACTAATCAGTTATTATTAATGTAGGAGTTATAATAAAAAAAGAAAAGTCTTGGTTTATCATATGATAATTCTCATAAAGAAGAAAATATTAATCAACTAACTAAAGAAGTTGCACTATACTACATAGAACTAGAAAAAAAATCCAAAAGTTCAATGCAATTGATGTGGGAAAGAATTTTCTCCTTAATCTACAATTTGTACCTTTTACTTACTTTGTCACTTGAAAAAAATCCAATGAAAAAGTAGAATGATGTAAGACAATATATGATTAGAACTAAAGCAGATTTCGATGGTATTGTTGGATTATAAGATATGAAACATGATTGTATTGAATTGCATAAGGTAACAAATATCATAATTGTTACTGGTAAGCTTCCTTCCACGTTTATTCAAATTGTATGCATTTAGATATATATGATCCTTACTTCTTGCTCAACATATCAACTAATTAGTAGGGATACTAGCAAATGTGATATAGTGTCTTATGTCAACTCAAAAAGAGAAACAATATAGAAAAAAGTTGTTGGAAGAATGACATATGAAAAAAACAATTATGCTTCATTACGAATCATTTTATTGGTAATAAGTGAAAGTTGTAGAAACGATAATTCATTTCAAGGCATTTAAACCTCCTTTTGATGGATTATCACTTATGAATAAAGTAGCTCTTTACTTATATCAATGAAAGGTTGAAAAAAAGATTTTATCTAAGCCTCCTTGTAATGGATTATCACTTGTAAATGAAGTAGCTTTTTACTTAAATTAACGGAAGGTTGACAAAAAATTTATATCAATCTTATTAGAAAATGCTCCTTATAATGTCAATAAGTTTAAATTTCTGAAGTTTTGCCTTATTATAAATGGTTCACTATTTTATAATGAGCAATTTTTTTAAATTACATGCTTTTTGTCATGTTTTGAATCTTATTGTTCAAATAGGACTAAAGATGATGATGATTCTATTCCTAAAAGTTGAAATGAACTTAAGCATTTGAATAAGTATATTCTAAAACATGAGAAAGTTTTTTAAGATGGCTTTCAAAGGTTTTCTTTTGATTGTGATGAAGAAACAAAGGATTGATTTATGAGTAAAGTAGAATTCTACCTATATTATGATTTATTGTGCTTTGTATTACAAACATATTTTCATTTATTGGACTTAATTACATAGTGATTTCTTTGATTTTTCATTTACTGATGAAAAATGACATAAAGTGGTGGTGCTTTACAAGTTGTTGAAAGTGTTTTATGATGTGACACTATTCTTTTCTAGTCTAAAATATCCAACATTATATGTTTACCTTAAAGGTGTGTGAAAATTCAAATTTGAATGATACCATAGAAAACCCTTCTCCATTTGTAACTAGTATGATCTATAGAGCATAAACTAAATTTGACAAGTATTGGTTAAAGTACTCTTTGTTGTTATTATATGTTGCTATTTTAAACCTTGCTATAAATTGGCTTATCTTCACTTTTGCTACTTTGTACTTTATGATAATTCAATAGTAGCTAATTTTTTTGAACAAGTAAAGAAGAACTTACTCATAATGCTTGACTGTTGCAAAAGTAATAGAGAAGACATCATGGGTGTTGCAAAAGTAATACAAAAGATAATATCACTCAGAATGCTGATTTTCTGATTTAAATAGTAGTAAAAGAAGTAAGGGTTCTCAAGGATCTGATTACAAATAGAATTTAAAGTCAATATTCCATCTTAAACTTGGGTAACATAAATTATATTTTTATTTAAAAGAGTATAATATAGATCCAAATAGTGACATTGATATAACATAATATTGAAATGTGACTTCTAAAAGATTTTCTACTTGAGGTATGTTAGCTAGAGATCTTTTGGTCATTCAAATTTCTACAATGCCTTCAGAATTTACATTTAGTTTGGCTAAATAAATGGTAAGTCCATCTTGTAGTTCAGTCAAACCAAATATAATACAATCTTTTATTACGTTCGAGAGTTAGATGAGTGCGAAAGGACTTATGCCAAGTAAATAATTTTTAAAAAATATTTTTAGATTACTTCTTCTATTTTAGTTGTTTGTCATATGGAAAGATGATGATTCTTCTTCGATTGATAATGATAGAGAAAAAGATGATGAAATTGAAGAATTCTAGTTTAGTTAATGTTTAAATAAAAATTTCACTATTTAAATCTTATAAAATTATTCATTTTATATTTATTTACTTAATTTTTATTATAAATTTTGTATGAAACTATATTTTTATTTTAGAATGAGTTTATGATTATTTTAATTTGATAAATCATTAAGTATTTTAATTAAAATTCAATATAATTTTATATAATAAAATATAAATCAATATTAGTAAAATTTAAAAGATACAAACTTATAGGTTGAATTCAGATTTTAAACTTTTGTAATAGGTTGAATTTAAGTTTGAAATTAAGCACATATCATGGGTTAGGTTAGGTATGTAGATAAGAAATTTTAAAAATTTTGATCTATTCTAATGCATTTGTAGGTTCTATTTGACATTATTGAACTTTATTTTCTTTCTATCATTGTTATATTATTATGAAAAGATACATGTATTTTTGTGGTTTAATACTTTATAATTATAAGAGTTATAAAATATGTAAACTCTTATGTAATCTATCAACTTGGATGTTCATGGCTTGCCCAAATTGATATGTGGACTACATCTCAAACTTGTAATATGTTAACCTAATTGATAACATAAATATCTAAAATTTATATTAAAAAAGAGATTAGGGTCTCTTTTTTTATCAAACATGCACAAAGTTTCCCTAAATGTTATGATGAAAATTTTTTCATCTTCAATATAATGAAATTGATGTTGAATAGTGTCCAATTTCCTGAAGACTAAATTTGTAGATCATGAGCCAAAATTCTTATAAGCCAATATGAAATTTATAGAATATAATAATTAGTAAGTTTTAAAATGTGATTGATTGTGACTTCTTCTTCATGTTAAGGTTTCTATAATGTTTGAATATCTACTTACTTTATATAAAACAAGTATTGTTTTAATTTACATGATGTTGGATATATATTAGTCTATTCAATTGTTTAATATGGTAACCACTTGATGCTTAATGCTTTTTATTTCATATTGTAAGGTTTTTGTATACTTAAGAGATTGTTTTGTTTTAATGGCTATAATATATTAGTGTATACTCCAAAGTCTAATAAGTTGATTAGTTTAATTAAAACACTTAAAGGTTGTTATAAATATACTAATGGAGTTGCAATTTGGGAATGGAGGCATAGATATGTACTTACCAATAATAGGGCATATGAGGAGAAACATATTACTTTAGACTTGATTTAGATTACTTGGTCATGCTCCAGTTAATATATATTGCAAGAGATTTGGATTGTGAAAAAGTGAAATACTTGGTGTACAAATGTTCTCATAAGACTCGTAAAGAAAGGTTAAGACGTTTGGTGAAAGAATACATAATAGGTTTGGAATATTTGATATTAAAACCCAATTACAAGCTATTATAAGTGTTTATGAATAATGATTGACTACACATTACTAAAAATGATTGTTAAAACCAATGAAGTCATTGAAAGTGTTATATAAGTTGAATTAGGACCTTTTGAAATTGATGAAGATGCAAAAGTTAGGGTTAATGATAAAGAGCAAAAGGCAGAACTTAAAACTACTAAAAATGATGAATTTATTAAACCATGTGACATTGTCATTGATGATGAATTGGTTCTGAAAATAGGATTGATGGTGAGGAGGAAAACGAAGAAGATAAAAATACTGAAAAAGATGATGAAGATGTAGAATCACTTAGTGCTAGCGAAGATGCTTAAGGTAGGTTGATGCATCCAACAAAAAACCATAAGTTGAATATGTTGAACGTGTTAATAAAGATGAAATAAGTGTTGGAATTAGTGTTGATGAAGATGTTAAAGTTAGTGTTGCCTTATTTATATAGAAGCACACATTCAAATAGCTGAAAATGTTTATGAAGATGAAATAGTCTTAGGAATTAATGTTATTGAACATGCTAAATGCTAACCTATTCAACAACGAAATACTAATTAAAGCTATTGAAAGAGTTTATGAAGATGAGATAAGTGTTGGATTTTGTATTAATGAGTATTCTAAACCTAGGGTTGACACATTTAATGATGAACCAACTAAAGTCACTAAAAATTTTAAAACCAGTGATTATGGGGGATATCCAATAATTAAATAGGTGTTGAATTTGGTGGAATGGGAGGAGATGAGTCCTAAAATATATTTTTTATATTCTTGAGATCATAAACAGGAAAAGAGGTGAATAGATATATCTATAGTTATTTTATTATAACAAGCCAAAGAAGTATAAGATAAGAGTTTTACCAATCTACTACGATATAGCAAGGGTAATGAAAGAGATGGATTTTGAACCGCTATATTTTGACTTTAAGCTAGGAAGTGAATGAAATAGTTCAATTAAGAATTAGAAGAGGATGCTTATGCCTCCTAATATACTTAGTCCCACTATTTTGTATTACCATAGTGCTTCTCATTAGGACTTGTTCTTATGCTATCTCCTATTTTGAGTATTAGTTATTTGGTCAGTCTTTTTGTACTAACCCCTGGATGTTATTAAACTTTCTTTAGGCATTAATGCCTATAATTTCATTTATTCACCTTAAACTTCTTCCATTTCTGCTGGAACGCAAAATTTCCTTCGATGGTGGAGTCCATTATACGGTTGCTTCCAGTTTTGAGGGTGTGGGAGATATGGAAAGCTTGCTGCAAGAATGTTTTTGAAGGCTGTCGCTTTACTGGGCCAGCGCTATTTGCAAGAGGTAGGTGATTTATGTGGGACATTTCAGTAGCCAACCCTTTTATTGCGAGAAGGCCATCAGATTTTGCACTGGTCTCTTCCGGCTTGCTGTCATTTCTGCATCCTTTAAAGGGGCGCAAATTGAGTATGGTCCGTTGGCTGTTTCCGCCGCACACCAAGTTTAAGTTGAATGTTGATGGCTCTTCAAGAGGTAATCCTGGACAGTCAGCGGGAGGTGTAGTACTGCGCAATAGTTGGGGTAGCTTAGTGGCGGCGTCCACTACCTATTTTGGTTCTCAAAGTAACATGGGTGCTGAAATAGGTGCGCTTCGTCAAGGGCTGCTTCTGTGTGAATCCATGGGCATAACTGGGGTGATTATTGAGACAGATTCACAGGTTTTGGTTCAAATGGTTCAAGGTATT
>JAOSBK010000008.1:16555418-16568496 GCA_027568895.1 Erythroxylum shatona
GATTTGCTTTCGGTTTCGCGTTTGCTTCCGCATGTTGTGATTCGATTTATTCGATTTGAATCCGCTTTGTTTCCTTCGTTTTCGTTCCGTCTTCCGGTTGGGATCCGATTTCTGGATCGGGTCCCAACATATATGGTATGATTTATATATTATAGTATTAGCTCTTTTTCATTAAAGCGTATGAATTTTCTCAAATATTGTACATATGATAGTTCAAGCATGCCTAATGCTTCTAGTTCACTTGTTTATTTATTGTATCTACCTTTCAAAACTTACATCTAGTATATTAAGATAGCTTGGGCTAACATATCATTTCTTTAGGTTATGTAATTTCTAATAATCCCTTATACCCTTGACTATGCCTCACATCGGCCTTAGTATTTTAAGCTTTGAGTTCTCATTTATAACTTAGAAAAAATGCTTAAAAATTGCCTCATCTCTATTCCTACAAGGTAATAGTGGTATTAACTATATGGGAAGGCATCTCATATCTATCTAACATACTTCTTGTATCTAAAGGTGATTAATCAACACTTACTCTGATGTTCATTATAGAACTAAAATCTCAACTCAAAATCAAGCAATCTCATATTTCTTAAAATGGATTTCCATTTAAAATTCATTCCATAAAATGTTTTTTAATTATAAATTAAGCATATATTGCATCAAATGTTTGATAAGGTATCTATTTCTCTTTGTGCTACTATATCCTTGACATAGTCATACTTGATATCTATATGTTTGGTTTGGTATTGATAAATAAGCTCGCTAGTAATATCTTTCAATGTACTTGTTCATACATGACATAATGTGTATGAGACTACTAATTTCTTCAAAATAAGGTACCACCTTTATTTGTCATTCTTCTTGTGAAACATGCTTGGAGATTATATATTACTTAGGTGCTCATCTTTAACAATTAGCTTCACAAAAAATTTTACTATCTTACATACATATTTATTTAAATATGCATTCGATATTTATGTAGCTTATAATAGTAACAAAGCTCTTCTTAAACAATATTTAGTGACCTTGACTGTAAAAATTATATAGGTTGAGCTATGTTTTTCATTTTGATTATGGTTGATAGCTAATTTATTTTTTCACTTGAAAAACTACTTATTTTCACTAGCTATCAACAGTATCATCCATATGAAATGATAAAATTAAACATTTATCATTGGATCTTTTAATATTTATTTAGTAGTCTTTTTTAATCATATTAAAATCATACGACAAGATTGTAGTACTAATATAATATACCAATTACTTTGAGATTGTGTTAGACCATAGATTAACTATAACCATATGAGCATGTAAAGCTTTTGACCCTTTTGAATGAAACCAGATGGTTATACCATATAGATTCTTGCATTTAGGTATTTAATTAAATATGGATTTGATGTATATTAAGATCCATCCAACTATTAAGGCTAAGATAAGTCAAATTGATGTAAACCTCATAACAAACAAGAATCTCTTAAAATAATCATTTTTTTTCATTTTGTGTATCAATTTTCCATTAAATGGCTTTATTTCTTCCAAAATTGTCATAAGTTTTTTACTTAACATTTGAAAACTTATTTGTCCTTGACGACTTTAGGTCCTTTCGAAAGATTTTTCAAGTCTTATACTTATATTAAACTCGTTAAAGTTTATTCTTCTTCTATTGCTATAACTCCATCGTTATTAAGACTAGATAAAGCATTTTCATATTTATTGAGTTATTACTTTCTTATGAAAATACCATAATGGTTATTTCCTTCAACTTCTAAACATCATATAAGGATTAATCTTCTCATAATATAGGTATAATGAAAATTTTGAGAAATAATTATCTCTACATTCATATTGCTCCCATTTAAATTAGATAATGATAAAAAGAGCTTTTACTGGTTCGATTAGATTCCGGTTCATCAACTTCTAAATTGCTCCCATTTGGATGAATTCCATCCAGTTGTTTTGATCTCATAAGATCATTTTTTATTCTATCTCTTATAAAGAGATAAATTTTGAACTATATTTTCTTGCTTTAAAAAATCATTGTCTAAGAATGAGATATCTTCTAACATGAATTTAATTATCCTAGGCCCCTTTCTAACATTCTAATCAAACCCACCTGTAACTGTACAAAATTAACTGTAGCAATAATTAAAATTAGAGCAATTTGGAGTATCAATCCCACATGAAATATATCACTATATCTATTAATCATAGTAAAAACAACTTAACAATGAATATTTAATGAAAGAGAATTAAGTTGCTAAACTATCAAAAACAAGACAGCTAAACTAGTGAAGAGAAATCAATAAAACAAATATTATGGTTTCATAATTCACTTATATGGAATTCTAATTATTATATAAGATTGGTTATTTAGGTTGAAATAGAAATCCTAAAGCATCTAGGCTCTTTTTTAAGGCACATCAGTGTATTCAACTTGGTAACTGCCACCTCTCAAGTTACAATTCAACTTAATCAAACTCATTAAAACCAGTAAATCTTTTTGTTAGAAGAGTCTAGGTTATTTTGATTCTCTATATTTAAGGTGTTACTCTCCTAGTGAAAAAATTCTACTTCACCTCACAATCCTTCATAAAAATCACTAAGATTGAATCTATGATGGCCATTCATAAACTCAATAACTAAGAACAAATAGAATAAATTAAAAAACCAAATTAAGCATTTATAATTTTAGAATCCATCAAAAGTTGCATCCTTAACCCTAACTAGAGGTTTTAGGCACTAAACATAATAAAAAAAATATTGCTCTGAGTCCTTCCTTTGATGTTAAGAAATACTAAAACTATGAAACAATCAATATATGTGTATCATAAACCTTCCAAATGTCTCTTTAGTTAAACCTAACATTAGTATTTATAACTAAGGTTACAAAATAGAGTCATATAATGTTTTAAATTTGAATTTTTTTGCATCTTAGAATGTGTTTTTATGAGAATCAATGTAGGACCAACATCTGCACCTTAGTTCTTGACACCATCACATAACTATCCTCAATTTTGTTATATAAATTTCTATGTTAAAGCATGACGAATATGATCCCAGTTGTATATACCACTTCAGTTCTAAATTTGTACTGTTTCTTATCCTTTTGAACCTCATGAGGGATAAGATTTTGTCTCCTTAGTGTGATTGATGCTTGTTTATCCTTTTCCACTAACTTCTCTAATTTTTTATGCCTTCAAACTTAAATTCAGCTCCAAAGTCTTCTATAAATTTTTTGCTTTCAAGTTAGCTTCTTAACGACTCTAATATCTTCTATTAGATAACTACAGAGAAATTTACACTTAAATTTAAGAAATGTCCATCAATTTATTAACTAAATGAAATTGAATTAAACATTTGAAAACATCATATAATCATTATAAACCATATTATAAAGTACTAAGTTGTAATTAATTTGAAATTTAATAATATGTAAAATATAGATTATTAAATTCTCCCACACATAACTTATTATTTGTCCTCAAATGATTAAGAAAAACAAAGCCTAGCAAACTAACCTAGACTAATTGCAACAAGAAACAATTCTACTTTCATAGGGGTATGGTGACATTTAGCATATGTCATAAGCCTTTAAACCCCTGGATGTCATTAATGGAAGAGTTATATTCTTGTAATGGTTTATTAGAATGATTCCTATAAACATTAAACTACACACTTTAGTCAATATCATAGTTAACAACATAAAGTACACATATTCAAGTCTTAACTGAATGATAAAGCTTAAGCACATAATATTTCTTAAATGAATTACTATACAAATAAAACAATGCAGCCACTATTCTACCTCCTTCCTCAAATACTTAAATTTGACAATTTCCTCACAAAGTATCACTTTTACATTGCCACTTTATATACATCACCATCTCCCTACACTTATTTCTTTACATACCATACCCAACATTCACATCAAATCATAAGCAAAAGTTTTACTAATCATATATTAAGGTGCAATTACTTGTTTTTCATACAAAATGAAAAGAACACAAAAATTTGATTTTTTGCAAAATTATAGTACAACTATTTCAATATCAATTCCACACCCACACTTAAAAATATTATTTCACCTAATATTATTCATTAATAGAGAAGTAATGAAAGGATTCAAAAAACCTTGACATCCCAAACAGTTTAAAGGGAAATTTTTTGTCATAAAGTAATCTACTTTACAAAAAATCTGCACAATAATTATAAATCTATGAAGGAATGAAAAAATAAAACATCCATTTTGCATTAAATTTCCAATACCCTTAATTCAAGGAAATAAAAAAAATATTTTTTCAAAACATTTCATACTGGAAAAAATTAAAATAAAAACTAAACTATATGTAAAACAACCAATACTCACTTTTAAGGAGCCACATCAACATCAATCATCAAACTTTCTAGCCCTGAATTCTCTGCCTTCTATGTAGCCTTATTACCTTTTTAACCATGAAACTTTCTATTTTTGGAAAGTTAACCCCTAAGTCTGGTTTGTTGCCATTCTGGTTGGAGCTCCTAGTGTGACCTTTAGTAGGGTCTTACCAATATGGAAGACCATTTAAGGGACTCACTATCCCCTAGGAATGCTAGTGATGAAGAAAAGGAGTAATCGTCATCCTAAAGTTAACTTGAGCTGTTCAAAGTGACAAGAATGATGTAGATGCTCCAATGAAACAAAATGTAAGGAAATTGCAAAAGGGTGAACCCTTAGTTCACTAACCTGCTATAACTTGGAAAAATAAAATAGACATCAAATATTATAAAGAAAAACTCAAACATTTCCAAAATTTCATGGTCGATAATGTACTCATACCTCCCATAGAGTTACTAAAAGCTAGAACCTCTATATGGTCCTCATCTTTAGTAGCGTTCTTTTAGAGTAAGAGACCTGCTTTTTCAGTTGTGCAAGCTTGGGCCATTGCTAGATGGAGGAAAAGGGTCTGAAGATGTAACACCCCTTATATGGAACCTACAACCATCCACACATATAGTAACCAAATTCCTATACATGCATTCAAGGTATACAATTCTATTTAATGCTATATATATACACATTACAGAACTTCCCAATGCTTAACATTATCATTTAACAGTAGTAATACATCTTTACATTTACATGGTAGTCTAAATGAAAACATATAACTTCCTTTCTTCATAACATGTACAATCGTCTTTAATTAAAAACACATCCCAAAAGTACTTTGTCTCCTATCTGTTTGCCTTGGTCCCTGTAGATGTTCCCTATACTTCGCTCTTATGACTTGAACTTAGACGGATTAACACCTGTGTTAAGCTTGAAAGCTTAGTAGGAAACACTTATTTTAGATGACCACTCACGGCAGTCTTCCACCAAGTATATACATTTATGAACATCGCAACAAATATAAATAGTGATGGCATACTTAGTCAAATATACAATGCAAACATGCTTCAATATGTTGTTCATATACCATAAATTCACCTTTAAAAGTTAAACATTGATATTCAGTGCTTAATGATTCAAATTATCAATACAAATGCAAATGCTTATCAATACCGATTATTTATATTGTCATGTTGTATTTCTTATTTATATATGTTTACTTTCTGTGTTAGGCCTGCACATTCCTGTGGGTGTGGATAATAGGAGCTGTGGATATCCGAAGATATCAAACTGTGAATACTCGAAGGTATCAAACTGTGGATTCCCGAAGGCATCAAATTGTGGAGACATTATAGTCTCGAAATGAAGACATCATTGATGTCAAACTGTAGAAACTACGTTGTATCCCTACAGGCATACCTATCTATCCACTACCAAAACAAAAGAACTAGCACTATAACATTTCTTTTAACCATTTGCCAATTTCACAATTCATATATTGACAAGTTATGATATACATTTCAAGTCATAAAATTTGTATATGTGTTCATACATGCAAGTCATAACTTACCACCATTAGAAGGGTGTCAAAATCACACTTGTATAATCATACTATACACATATTAACAATAAATATGCATACAAATCATTTATGTACATGTAAGTATTCTTTGGAATAAATTATACTTAATCTTACATTCCAATTTTAAATCACCCAATTCATATATGGTAAGTCCTATTTCATTTATTTCTAGGTGTTCAAAAAGTTTCATACAGGTTCAAAAAGGTTGAGATAAGATTTGATAAAAAGCAGAAGTGAAAACAAACTCAAAATAATGTAATTTGAACCAAGCCTACAGTGGTTTAAAAATAAGCAACCAATCAGTCCATAAGCAAATCACATGACAGACTCCAGTTGTTCCTTAATAGGCATATAGAAAACGTTTGAATTATGGTTTGAATATTCTAGATATTTGTTCCTCTATGTCTCTAGTTTCTACATCACTAACAATTAGACCATTTGGACTTCCCAATCATGAGATATAAACCAAATATCACAAGCTACTCTAAAATAGGAGAAGCATCAGGTTATCATTTTCGATCCCAATTTCCAATGTCATAAAGCCTGAATTAAGTCAAAATATCTTCTATATATATTTTTAGTTCTATGTATTAGGTTTCATATTCAGTTTAAATCACCCAATTTAGAGGTTTGTAGGCTGAGTTATGACCCAAACAATGTGACTAGTTCAACAAACCCTAGACAGAATTTCACTACAAGATACTCTCTTGTCATATTCAACTAATTCTAAGCAAGATAACACTAAAGCATCATCCCAGCAACCATTACACATCCAAATGAATCTTTGTACACATTCAAATATATGAAAATATAGAAGTTAACTAAGTGAAGTCCCAAACCTCAAAATTGACAAAGTAGGTCATCTATTGCCTTTCCTTCCCTTCCTCTTTAGCTTGGCTTGACTCACCAACTAAAAACACCGCAAATACACATCTCAATCCCACTTCTAACCTTATAATTTTAGTTCTTCATAAGCAAAGTAAAAAGAGATAAAGAGGAAGGGAAAACCACTAACTTTTACCTTCATTTCCACATAAAGTTAGTTTGATTCCTTACATGCAAAATGATGGATGGAGAAGGTGAAATGGAGAGGAGAAAAAAAAAATCTAAAGTTAAAACCCTCAAAGTGTCATCCATCTCCCATCTCTATATGACTTTTCATGAACTTTCAAGACTCACATATATGCTTAATTCCTATTGGACACAAATTCTTTATTATTATTGGTCATACATGCCTTAATCCAATTAGTCTATGTGTTAACTTTAGAAAAATTACATACTGGTCTTTCCTCCTTTACTTCCCATATTGCCCTATAATCTTATCAAATAATTTCATTCCCCTATGTCTTAATTTTCTAATGACATAAATTTCATACAATTTGGTTAATTATTCCAAGATTTATACCCAAAACACTACAGGTTGTTCGAAAATAGGGACAACAACCATAACTCAATTTCAATCCAAAATTAAAAAATCTTAGAGATATAATCAAATTTCGGTTCTTTCATAAAATTTTAAATCTATTTCTCTAGTTTAATCTCCTATTTAAATCATCCAATTTGGAGGTATACAAGCCAAGATATGGCTAAATTATAGAAGTTTATTTAGTGAAACCTATTCATCCAGTGAGGTACGCATCCCAAATAAACTAACTTCGATCTTATCGTGCAAGAGCAATATAAAAACACATCCAATTTAACCAACAATACCCAATTTTCTTACGGAATACTTCTTTTTATCAATTCCCCTCACATCATGCTCATAAATCCAAGCAAACATGTAAAAATCCATATTTCATGCCTAAGTATGTATGTTCATATCAAAACATATAAATTAACCATTTATCCATGTCTTTTACATTAAGTACCATTATTTATGTTACTATACTTAAATGCACTTAATTCATTCGTTATGTTCACTCCTTAATACTCCATAGACATGCTATAATACTTCTAGTTTATATGTTTGGGCATTATAAAAGAAGACTATGCTCATAGAAGATGGCTCATTTTTATTCAAATTCAACATTGAAACTTGTTTAAATGAGATACTGGAGCAGGGTCCCTGACATTTAGGAGGTCAACCAATGTTTATAAAGAAATCAAAACTAAGTATAGACTGTGATAGAGCAAGCATTGATAGCATTCCTATTTGGGTCAATTTTCATAATGTTCCCCTACAATTTTGGACCATTGATGGATTTAGCTTTTTAACTAGTTCCATAAGAAAGCCAATATATATAGATACATAAACTAAAAGTATAGAGAGCATCTTCTATGCTAAACTGTGTTAAAATTAAGAAAGATGCAAAAATACCTAATAACATTCCTATTTTGAAGTTGGGAGAGATAAAGGAATTATTAAGAAGGGAAATACTAGTCATTTGCCCTTGAAAGCCAAATAATTTAAGTAAGCAATGGACCACTATAATTTTTTTTTTCAAAAATAGAGGATATAGAGAACTGATAGGTCAAGTCCCTCAAGTTATTACTAATACCAATAGAGAACAAAATTCAGATAAAGATGTGTTGAATTTGTTACTGAAACACAAGAGGTGACTGAGGATCTCCGTGTATCAGAATCCAACCTTAACCTATTGGCACAAGCTCCATCTATTCATAAGGGTACTAAATACCTTAGGGATGAATCAATTAAATAGTTGGAGATTACTATGGAAAAGTAAGAGGAGAAGGGATTCACCAATAGCTCCAAAAGGACATTTGCTAGAAGGAAAGGAAAAATCAATCAGAAAAGGGATCACCCACCCCCTGACAAAACATGAAAAATTCTAATTTGGAATGTCAGAGGGGTCAATGACCCTCTTAAAAAGCAATCTATTAGAGAGTCATTAAAAAAAAGAAGCTTTGTTTTATAAGACTTCTTGAAACTAAAATAAAACAAAACTTACTTCAGGGTTTTGGTTGCTGAAGGGAAAATCATCTCCAACCATACTTACCACTTTAATGGAAGGATTATATGTATTTACAACCATAAGAAAATCATAGTTTATGTAGCTTAGGAATCAAATCAAGCATTACATTTGAAATGTCAGCTATATAGAGCATAATCCAAGTTTCAGATGACTATCATTTATGCATCAAAATTCTTATTTTTTATAGCCAAAATTTGGGAAGATATCAATGCTTACATGCTAGAATTACAGATCCTTGGATTTTAGTTGGGGATTTTAATTGTATCTCATCTCCACTGGAAGCTGAAGGAGGCAGACATCACTAAGCTGGAAGCTATAGATAACTCACAAAATTGGTGCAAAAAGTGGGTTTAATGGATCAAAATTACACAAGTCACTTTTTCTCCTGGACCAGTAAATGGCAAAGAGATTGATGATCAAAAAGTTAGATAAAGTATTGGCAAACCAATACTGGCTTAAATGTTTCCCTAACTCTTATTTTCACTTTGGGGAAAACATCTATTTAGATCAAATCTTAGATAAACGTCCTAAGTTTTATTCCTTTCAGAGCATTAGGGTTTCTTTTCAAATTTTTAATGGCTTTGTATAAAGTTAAATATTTCAAGAGCTAATGTTTGCTAAGTGGAATGTAGAAATAAAAGGCTTTAAACCCTTCGAGCTTATGAAGAAACTTAAAATTATAAAGGTTACCATTAAGGAGTTTGCTAAAGAGTAGACTAAAGTGATATTAGAAGCAAAGAAACAATTTAAGATTGTCTTAAGAGAATTGCTACAAATACCCTCTTCACAATATTATGAGAGTATTAGAAAATCAAATATTGAAGGAGTATCAAGAGCCTTTCTCCTTGTGAAATTCCATCTTAAAAAAGGTCAAGGATCAATTAGATAAGGTTTGGAGATGCCGACACCAAATTCTTTCATTCTTTTATCCTATCCAGAGGAAATATAAATAAGATAACTAATATACTAGATAAAAATGGGCACTTCACACTAATTAGGAAAATTTGCAAGAAATAGCTTTCTTCACTAATAAGGTAGGTTCTAAAGATAACAATACCTTTAGGGAATTCAACTTTGGTAGATTCTTTGAAAGAGGTATTAGTTAGGAAATGAAGTAATAATAGGAGATAAAAGAAGTTTTGATTGTTTTGCATCCATCCAAAGCATTAAAACCTTATAGATATTTTGCTTACTTCATCTATTAGACTTGGGAAACCATGGGTAAAATTTTTACTAAAGTTATGCAGGAATTTTCGCTTTTTTTAATATATTGAAGGAAAATCAAACATTTATCTGTCTTATTCCTATGAACTATAACCCTTCTTTCATGTTGGATTCTAGACCTATCTCTTATTGTAACATTGTCTATAAAGTAATTGAAAAGATTTTAGCAAACAAAATGAAGCTAGCTTCGAAGGATGTCATTGATCATGCTCAAGGATCTTTCATTATTGGGAGATCAATTGGCAATAATATATTGGTTATACAGGATTTAATGAAACTTTACACCTTAGGTAAGTTACCAGAAGTTGTTTACTAAATGGATAATAGAATACATCACTACAACTTCCTTTAGTATCCTTATTAATGGAACTCCTACCTCAATATTCATAAATTCTAGGGAAATAAGGAAAGGGGACCCACTTTCCCCTTATTTATTCATAATAGTTATGGAAGCTTTATCTAGGATGCTCAATAAACTCATTTCCTACAATGGCATGTTTCAATACCATCATAAGCATATTAATTTAAGGATCACACACTTGATATTTTCTGATAATCTTATGCTATTGTGCAGGGCTAACATCTAATCTGCTGAAATTATCTTGGGTATTCTAGGGCTATTCTCAGCTTGTTCTAGTTTAAAGGTTAACACTAACAAAAGCAACTTGTTCATTTCTTCTGATATGAGTAACCAATCTAAATTAAGCAAGGGAATTAGATATAGTATTCAATCTCCACATTTAAGATATCTTTTCATTCCAATTACAATTGTTAAGCCAAAGTGTAGGGATTACATTACTCTGATTGAATCATACAAAACCAAAATCAATGCTTGGAAAAACATGTTTGTTGTTTTTATGGTCAAACTCGCTCTAATCAATTTAGTTTTAAATAGTCTTCATATACATTAGAGTGCCTACTTAGTTCTTCTCAAGAGAGTCATCAAGGCAACTGAGAGGAGTATTAAGGTTTTTTTATAGTCTGGTAAGGCAAAAAACTCAAAAGCTGTTAGGGTTAAATGGGAGATTTCTATCCCTAAGATGATTGAGGGGGGTGGGGGACTAAAGGGCTGGGTATTATACCCTTCTCCCTTATGTAAAAAATCCTCCAAGGCAAAAGAATCTAGGGCTTACATATTGACATTGGATCACTTTAGATCAAATAGGTTAATGAATATTACCTAAAAATCAAAACTTCTAGCAAACATTCCTATTATTTCTCATAGATGCTAAACTTAAGAAGTCTCTTATACTCATGGATCAAGCATAAATTAGGGAATGGTGAAAAAATCTGGTTCTGGCAAGACAAATGGAATGACCACTACCATTTATATTTGATAAATGATCTTATGCATTTAAGGAATAGAATTCTTTCTAATGCTAGAGTTGCTTCACTTATACAACATGGAGATTGGCATTATAACTTTAGAGGCTCCTCTTCCCTCTTTATTTATCTTCCTTATCTACATCAATTGCATGGTGAAGACAAAATCATTTGGTTAGCCAACACCAAAGGGTATTTTACCAATGAATCATACTACAAAATCTACATACCTAACCTTGAACAGATCTCATGGTATGAGATCTTATGGAAACCAACCTTAAATCCTAAATCCTCCTTAATTAGTTGGATGTTATAAAAAATAGGATTAGAACCAAGGACAGGTGTTTCAGCTCCTTTGATCCTATTTATGTCTTATGTGAAGAAGAAGAGGAAGATAGGAATCATGTTTTCTAATGCAGATTCTCTAAAGTAATCTGGAATAGAATGCTACATCTTTTAATAGAGTTATGTCAAGCATATAAATGGAATATAATAGTGGCATAGGTTATCAGAGAACTCAAAATGGTGCCTTACTTAAAATTGTTTTCATTTCAACAATCTATGTAATTTGGATAGTTTACATTTGGATTTTGGAAAAAAGATCAGAATGAAAGTTGTGGAGGAGATGATGATGAACAACTTTGTTTTGACTAGAATTTGAATTGGTGAGTGGTTTTTAAGATAACTGGAATGGGAAAAAGATGATGTTGGGTGGCAAGATAGAGTAGAACAAAATATCAATTGTTAATTTTCAAAAAATTATCAAACCCAAGTGATTATTTTTGGAAAACAACAAACCCAATAGAAAATTCTGCCAAAGAGGATAAACTCACATTTGAATTCAAATAACTAATATATTTTTGTTATATTTCTAGCTAGTTATTTATAGACAAGGAAGGCATAAGGGCAGCCTCCTCATGTCCTAGTCATACGTTATAAGCCATCAAAATAGAAAATTAAATTCAATCACAACTGAATATTAACTCTATTTATGAAAACATAACTTAAATAGAAAATTAAAGGTCATCGCAAGCTAAACATCACAAAGTCACAAATTCAATAAATCAACAATGTCATGTTTTTTAAGAGTTGTTGGCCAACCTCCTTCTTGATGTTATAGGCCTTCAGTGGGCTGTGGTCGCTCTTCATAAATAAGAGCTTTGACTTCCCTAAAACACTTTAGTCAGGCTTGGAATTGTAGAAAATTGTTGAGTCCAAATTCCTCTTCTCCAAATGTTGTAGCCGTGGGTTGTGGAGGCTCTTCTAGGCCCATTGCTTCCATATCTTCCATTGTTTGCTTAGATGGTCCCCCATCATCCTCTCCCTCTTAAGAGGCTGAGTCATCATCATTATTTAGATTTGAACTTGTGTCTTCCTCATATAGTTTCAAATCACTCACATTGAAAGTGTTGGAAATGTTATAGGGACTTGGCAACCCAATTTTGTAGGCATTCTTATTCACTTTCTTCAACATTTTTGTAACATCCCGATACCATGTTAAGGCTAGATTAGTAAATTAAGAAAAATTTATGTGAAATTAGGAAAATGCACGTCATGCTTAAGTTACTTGTGACATACACATTTATTTTGCACATTCATATGATTGTACATGCATTCATTGGCATTTCCGGGTAAATTGGTTTA
>JAOSBK010000008.1:16594769-16605506 GCA_027568895.1 Erythroxylum shatona
AGGTTCCGATTAAGTGAGACGACCCGAGGTTGCAACCTATGCTGCAATCTTGGAATTTATTGTTTTTGACCGGTTTCTAAGGATCAATCTTTTGGTTGAATCGACAGAGCCGCGATCACTCAGCTGGCACAACGGTTCAGGTATCGGCTCTGATACCACTTGTAACAGCCCAGATCACCCGCTCACAGATATTGCGTCTTCCCTAAGAGAGGGAAGAGCAAAACCGTGAGGGCTTGGCTAGGCCAAGGCCTAAAGCATACAATATCTGTGAGCCCCAGACTACCCGCCTACAGATATTGTCCACTTTGGGCCTTAGCCCAGTCATGCCCCCATGGTTTTGCTCTTCCTCCCTTAGACATTATCTACTTTGGGTTACCCCTCAGGCCAAGACCCTTACGGTTTTGCTCTTCCCCCTTTTGAGAAAACGTGTCCCCTTATAAGACATACTTCGTTTTCTTCTCTAACCGATGTGGGATCACACACTCTCCACCCCCTTAGGGCCCAGCCTAGTTGGCACAATAGTTCGGGTACTGGCTTTGCTACTATTGATAACAGCCCAGATCACCAGCTCACATATATTGTCTGCTTTGGGTTGCTTTTAGGGCCAAACCCCTCACAGTTTTGCTCTTCCCATCCTTAGGAAGACACGTCTACCCGAGGGTGGGAAGAGCAAAACCGTGAGAGGTTTGGCCCAAGGGGCAACCCAAAGCAGATAATATCTGTGAGTAGGTGATTTAGGCTGTTACAATGGTATCAAAGTCAGTACTCGGGTCGGTTGGACCGGCAGGAGGCTAGGCCTCCCCTGCAAGACGCGTCTTCCCAAGGGTGGGAAGAGTAAAACCGTGAGGGGTTTGGCCCGAGGGGTAATCCAAAACGGACAATATCTGTGGGCAAGTGGTCTGGGCTATTACAAATGGTATCAGAGCTGGTACCTAAACCGTTATGCCAGCTAGGCTGGGCCCTAAAGGAGGTGGAGAGTGTGAGATCCCACATCAGTTGGAGAGGAGACAAAATATGCCTTATAAGGGTATGGATTCCTCTCCCCCTAAGACGCATCTTCCCTAAAAGGGGGAAGAGCAAACTGTAAGGGCTTGGCTGGGCCAAGACCCCAAGCGGATAATATCTGTGAGCGGGTGATCTGGCCTGTTACATAAACATTTAGGAAATTCAAAGTCACCAACAACATATGAAATAGTAAAACTCCCTAGATCTTCTAGTTTTGAAGGCATTGTGCTTAATATGATCGAACTATAATTCTCCATCAAAGTTACCATTTGATTGTCCTCCAAAGTTTGTTTGTGTTTGAGTATGTCCTTATAAAACTTCGCATACTTAGGCATACACTCTAAGGCTTTCACCAATGATAAGTTAATTTAAAGCTTCTTCAGTTTCTCCATAAACTTAGAAAACTGAGTGTTTATTAAATGTTGTCTCACCCTTTGTGGATACGAAAATTTAGGCTTTTAAGGTGGTGGTGGTACATATGGCCTCTCTTCTACTTTCTCTTCTTCTATCTCTTTTCCTTTCTCCTTTGTTTGACTCTCGTTTTACATATTTAGCTTTTCCAGTTGCTTACCACTCCAAAGTGTGATTACCTTGAGTTGTTCCTTTGGGTTAGCTTCAGTGTTGCTTGGCATGCTACCTGCATTTTTAGAAGACAAAGTAGTAGCAAGTTAACCTACTAAACCTCCAAGTTATGGATGGAGGAAGTATGGTTCTTCACGATTTGGTCAAATTTGGCACCCTGACTTACAAATATCCGTTTCTGATTCTCTTCCTGCCTTCTTTGACTTTCTTCTTGGCTTGAGAATTTGGACTCCAATACGTCCATTAACTTATCCATTTTTCTCTCCAAATATCCAAACCAATCTTGCTAAAATTCAGACTACCCTTGTGGTTTTGCTTAGCCACCTGCATTGTTAGTACTTTAAGAAAAATTTAGATGGTTTTTCCACCCTGAATTATAAGTGTTAGAGTATGGATTGTTACATCGATATGGTTGGACCAAGTAATTTACTTGTTCTGTGCTACTAGCTCCTAACAAGAAGTATTCTACTGTACAAGGATCTTCCTACCCATATAACTCACATTGAACCTACATGGCTTTGACTGTGGATGAAGAAGCTCCTTACATATCGTTCAACTGCTTAGTAAGGGGGTAATCTGAGCTTACAAGGTTGTGACATAATCAATTGGAATCATGCCTTTTTGTTCCCTTGTGCCTTGCCTACTCCTTTCGTTTGACCACATGCAGCTATTACTTGCCAACTCCTCCAAAAGATCATAAGCCATCTCAATGGTTTTCCTTATCAACGACCCTCTAACTGCATCTATTCTCCCTCTTGTAATCCGATTCACACCATTGTAGAATGTTTATAGTAAGAACTCCTTAGAAGGTTGTGGTTTGGGTAGCTTCTTTGCAACTCTTTGAACCTCTCCCAAGCTCCATATAATGACTCCCCATCATTTTGCTGAAAGATTGTAATTTCCTTGATGTTCCAAGGAAAGCTTGGCCTACTTGCTCCCATGTAGTAACCCAAGATTCACTAAGTTCGTTGTACTATGCCTTGCTTGATCTCTCAAAGTGAATGGAAATAATCTGAGCCTCACAACATCATTAGACATCCTCTGGAATCTAAAAGTGTCGTATATCTCCAAAAATTTTGCTAGGTGGGCATTGGGATCTTCAGTTGATAACCCATAGAATAGAACACTATTATAGAGAATGTTTAGGAGTGTCGGTTTGATTTCAAAATTATTTGCTGTGACTACAGGCCTTGAAACTCCTTATAAACTAAACCTGGGCTTATAAAATCCATCAATGTTCTCTCGGCCCCTCCTTGTTCTCCTTCTTCCACCATATTTGTTTGAAGATTTTCTTGGCACTTTGCTCTCCTTAACCTCCTCTCTTATCTTGTAATATTAGAAAATTCTCCCTTAAAAGCTTTGTCAAACTTTTAAGTGCTCTTTGTGTTCATGCACCTACAAATACACAAGGAAAAGTATCAAACACTCTATATTAAAGTTACCCAAACTAAACAGTATACTAAACAAACAATCCTAGGCAACGACACCAAAAACTTGTTGATTGCAAAAAAAATCACTAGTTTTACGCTCAAAGCTGCAAGTATATGGGGTGTAACTTATAGTAAAGAACAGATATTGATCCCTCAGAGATTGTGTTTAGACGCTACTTAATTTAGACTACTTCATTTGATAACCAATTTTAATGAATATAAATTGAAAAATTAAATTAAATCAAAAAACTAACAATGAAAAATGATAAAACAAAAGTGCAGAAACAAGGAATTTAAGATTTATCAATTAAAGATCACTTTTTCCCTATCTTATCTCCCTCCTACCTTGTTAATTGAATTGTGCCTCACCTAAGATGTCCTATTGTATTAACTACCCTCTCTTAAGGTGTAATTAATTGCTGGACCCCACTTTCGAAGCCCAGCATTCGGAAGCAAACACGGAAGCAGTACTTGCCCTCACCATACAAAACCTGTTTCAATACATTAAGCATAACTTTCTCTAGAGACCTTAGATTAAGATTTTCTTTGCATGAATAGAAAGAGGACTTTAGGATCTACACCTTTCATGAAGACCCTAAAAACCAATTCTATCATCTAGAGGATCAACTTCAGACCAGAAGGTGTTCTGCTCAAACTAAGATAAAATAGAAAGTCAACCTAAGACGAATATGTATAACTTTCCGTATAGAACTCAGATTCAGGTGTTCTGTAGATGAATAGAAAGAGGACTTCAAGATCTACAACTCTCATTAAGACCTTAAAGACCAATTCTATCATATAGAGGATCAAATTTGGACCAGAAGATGTTCTAGCCAAACTAAGATGATGCTGACGTCATACTAAGACGAAGCTGACGTCATACTAAGACGAAGGGTATAACTTTCTGTACAGAACTTGGATTCAGATGTTCTATATATGAATAGAAAGTGGAATTCAAGATATACAACTTTTATGAAGACCTCAAAGAACAATTATGTCATTTAGAGGATCAAATTTGGACCAAAAGATGTTCTAGCCAAACTAAGACGATGCTGACGTCATACTAAGATGAAGTGACGTCATACTAAGACAAAGGGTATAACTTTCTGTATAGAACTTGGATTCAGATGTTCTATAGATGAATAGAAAGAGAACTTCAAGATCTATAACTCTTATGAAGACCTCAAAGACCAATTCTGTCATATAGAGGATCAAATTTGGACCAGGCGATGTTCTAGCCAAACTAAGACGATGCTGACGTCATACTAAGACGAAGCTGATGTCACACTAAGACGAAGGGTATAACTATCTGTAAAGAACTTGGATTCAGATGTTCTATAGATGAATAGAAAGAGGACTTCAAGATATCCAACTCTCATGAAGACCTCAAAGACCAATTCTATCATCTAGAGGATCAAATTTGGACCAGAAGATGTTCTAGCCAAACTAAGGCGATGCTAACGTCATACTAAGACAAAGCTGACATCATACTAAGACGAAGGGTATAACTTTTCGTAAAAAACTTTGATTTAGATGTTCTATAGATGAATAGAAATATGACTTCAAGATCTACAACTCTCATGAAGACCTCAAACACCAATTCTGTCAACTAGAGGATCAAATTTGGACTAGAAGATGTTCTAGCCAAACTAAGACGATGCTGACGTCATACTAAGACGAAGTGTATAACTTTCTGTACAAAACTCAGATTTAGATGTTCTATAATGAATAGAAAGAGGAATTCAAGATCTACGACTCTTATGAAGACCTTAAAGATCAATTCTATCATCCAGATGATCAAATTTGGACCAGAAGATGTTATAGCCAAACTAAGACGATGCTGACGTCATACTAAGACAAAGCTGATGTCATACTAATAAGAAGTGTATATCTTTCTGTACAAAACTCGGATTCAGATGTTATATAGATGAATTCAAAGAGGACTTCAAGATCTACAACTCTCATAAAGACCTCAAAGACCAATTCTGTCATCTAGAGGATCAAATTTAGACTAGAAGATGTTCTAGCCAAAATAAGATGATGATGACGTCATTTTAAGACGAAGCTGATGTTATACTAAGACAAAGTGTATAACTTTCTGTACAGAACTCGGATTTAGATGTTCTATAGATGAAAAGAAAGAGGACTTCAAGATCTACAACTCTCATGAAGACCTCAAAGACCAATTCTGTCATCTAGAGGATAAAATTTGGACCAGAAGAAGTTCTAGCCAAACTAAGACAATGCTGACATCATACTAAGATGAAGCTGACGTCATGCTAAGACAAGGGGTGTAATTTTCTGTACAGAACTCAGATTTAGATGTTCTATATATCAAAAGAAAAAGGACTTCAAGATCTACAACTCTCATGAAGACCTCAAAGATCAATTCTGTCATCTAGAGGATCAAATTTGGACCAGAAGATGTTCTAGCCAAACTAAGATGATGCTGACATCATACTAAGACGAAGTCTATAACTTTCTGTACAGAACTCGGATTCAGATGTTATATAGATGAATAGAAAGAGGACTTCAAGATCTACAACTCTCATGAAGACCTTAAGGATCAATTCTATCATCTCGAGGATCAAATTTGGACCAGAAGATGTTCTAGCCAAACTAAGATGATGATGACGTGATACTAAGACGAAGCTGACGTCATACTAAGACAAAGGGTATAACTTTTTGTAAAGAACTCAGATTCAGATGTTCTATAGATGAATAGAAAAAGGACTTTAAGATATATAACTCTCATGAAGACCTAAAAGACCAATTCTATCAACTAGAGGATCAAATTTGGACCAGAATATGTTATAGCCAAACTAAGACGATGCTGATGTCATACTAAGACAAAGTGTATAACTTTCTGTACAGAACTCAGATTTAGATGTTCTATAGATGAATAGAAAGAGGACTTCAAGATAGATGACTCTTATGAAGACTGCAAAGACGAATTTCGTCATCCAGAGGATCAAATTTGGACCAGAAAATATTCTAGCCAAACTAAGACGATGCTGACGTCATACTAAGACGAAGCTGACGTCATACTAAGACGAAAGGTATAACTTTCTGTACATAACTCGAATTAAGCTGTTCTTTATATGAATATAAAGAGGACTTCAAGATCTATAACTCTCATGAATACCTCAAAGACAATTCTATCATCTAGAGGATCAAATTTGGACCAAAAGATGTTTTAGCTAAACTAAGAAGATGCTAACGTCATACTAAGACGAAGCTGACATCATACTAAGACGAATGTGTATAACTTTCTGTAAAGAACTTGGATTAAGGTGTTCTTTATATGAATGGAAAGAGGGCTTCAAGATCTACAACTCTTATGAAGACTTAAAAGACCAATTCTATCATCTAGAGGATCAAATTTGGACTGGAAGATGTTCTGGCCAAAATGAGACGATGCTGACGTCATGAGATGAATTGCTGACGTGATTATGAGACGAAGCAAAATGAGACGGTCAAACTGAGACGCAAAAAGTTAAACTAAGATGATGAACAGTAACTGAGATGATAGTCATGTCATTCTAAGACGATGCTGACGTCATTCTGAGACGAAGCAAAATGAGACGGTCAACTAAGACGCAAAAGTCAAACTAAGATGATGCAACCTCATAACTTGTAATTCTCGTATCTTTCAACTCCGATATCCAAAATTTACAAACTTTATATCGTTAGAAAGCTAGAGAGATCCTCTACAACTCTTAAGAAGGCTATTTTGCCTAAATCAGCTCACATAAACCCAGAAATATCCTTGAAGTTAGTACATGAATTTCCATAGCTGTCTCCTACACATATCCTATGCAACATCACACTTGTAAAGATCATAACTTCCCACTACAAACTTCATATAGTTGGAAAGTTGGAAAGATCATCTACATTCTTTATGAAGAACTTAAAAAAAATTCTACCTCTATAAGGGTCAAAATTCCAAATCAATGTGGCTATCCCGAAAGCTCCATCTTAAACAGCATCACAACTTCTAATGGTCATATCTTCCAACTCCATTGTCCAAAAATTTCATACTTTATATCAATGGAAAGCTAGAAAGATAAGTTACAACTTTCATGCAGAAAAGTTTACCAAAATCTCTCTAGAGCAACCCAGAAAATTCATAGAACTTTCAGATCAAAAATCCAACTCTCCACTACTATTCATTCCCAAAATTTTCATACTTCAATTTTTCAAAAACTAACATTTCAAACTTTTATTTCTACTTTTTTTCTACTCCATTTCAATCAAATCATTCACCATAAATTCATACTACTCCAAAATATACTATTTTAGTCAAAGAAATCATCAAAACCCAAAATTGATAATTAGCCTATTCATGCTTTGTCACTTTTCTGCATTTTTAACTTTCATGGTCAAACATTATTCTTCCTCTCAACTTCATTTCAAATCAATATCCTCCATAAAGAACAATTTATAATCCATAACTAATCATGAACATCAATGACATAACATACACATATATATACCGATTCTCAATCACTTTACTGCACAAATATTTCTTTTCTTTTACTGCTAACTTTCACCTTAATTCCTTCTATTTCAAAAATCTTTTGTCGACCAAAACACCATAGCAACTCATAAATCTATCCACATCTCTCATTTAATAGTTCTAATCTTCTAAGAAAAGTTCAGGGTCTAACAAAACAAGTCAATTTTTACTTCATGGCTTTGGCCCTAGCTCTTATCATTGGGCCTCTAACAGCTTATAATGGATCTTTAGGAATATTAGACTTGAATGTTGGGCCTTTGATATAGTAATTTCGTTCAGCCCCTTGCCTTTGACATTCAGACTTCAAATCTAATCCAATTTCAGTTTCTAAGCCTCCTTTTGTAAGCTCATGTCCATGCAAGTCATGTCTTAGGCTTCCTTGAGGTGAATCACACTATGTATGCCTCTCATCTTGTCTTTCACATGCCCAAAGTTCTCCATCACATGAGCTTACAGAATTGGACACTATCGTGAGGACTCTGCCACGATCATGACAGAACTAATTAATCTCAGCTAGGATCGTGGGGACTATGCCATGATCATGCCTTGCTTCTATTTCCTCAAACTCATCATACACAGTGGCATCATTACACTCTCACCCTGTCCCTAAAAGATCATTTTAAATGCTTTCATGCGCTACTTTGAGTCATCTTAGAATTTTAACTATGGGAACTATGACTAAAGAGTATTCATTAAGTCATAGATCACTTCATATTTCATATCCAAACATATAATACTTAGGTGCTTAATAATATCTCTTGTCAAAGTAATCACATTATCAGATATGCACTCACAATAATAAATCAACTTAACCTTGATGACTCCTACATATCTTGTTATCATTTATCTCATCTTTTAATTATCATTTATTTAATCAATTCAAAATTTTATAAGCATAACCTCCATGAAGTTCTGAGCTCAATTTCACTGATTTAATCTTATACTAAATCATAACTCTTATCATATTTATTAAACAATCATTTCAAGTCCAAGTTTAACCTCTCAAGGTCATAGAAAATTTTATTTTCTTTTAACTTGGCTTATTCACTTTAAATCTTGTCATTCATATTTATATCTTTACTTTCCTCAATTAATCCATGATAATGTATTTACATCTATTTCACATTTAAGGACATGCCATCACAATACAATATTGATGTCATATTCGATGATACATCCATAAATACAAATGTAGTGAATCTTTGTCTATCAAATCGAACCATATGTTATTTCTCATTTCCAGATATCCACAAGCTTTCATTTTCTTACAATTTCATAGATCATTATTCTTCTCATTATTTCTAATTGCTCAGATAATCATTCTTCTCATTATTTCTAATTCCTCAGACTCTTAATGAATGTTCATACGTATTGCCTATGTAAATGCAACTCAGACTGGGGATCAGTTGCCACTGTTTGCTATGATATGTCTAAAATGCATGTACCTTGACTATATTATGAAAAACGCCCATGTAAGATACTAAACCTGGGCTCTGATACCAACTTTGTAACACCCCACTCTTATAGGGCACATTCCCTAACAATCCATCAGTATTTGAGAACATAGTCTATGAGATGGCATGTTAGGGCAGTGAGTCGATCATACTTAATTCGAAATAATTTTAGATATATCACACGCGTATCTAGAAAATCAATAATTGAACTTTCGGCCTATTTATTCATAACGACAAATGTCACAACCCATAAATGTATCATCATAAATTCTAGTGATCATCTAAGTCCAATACAAATACAAAATGTGTTTCATCAAACTATTATTATAAGAAAAATTAATTTACACAATAAGTAATTCTTCAGAATACAATGTTTAATGCTAAAAATAATAGAAAACATATGTAGACTCCAACTGATCCTAACCTCTAACTCTTATCCGAATGCAATGATTGGACTCTAGTTAGTATAACTAGGTATCCCCTGAAACTGAAAGACAATGTAGCAAATTTAGGGTAAGCATTGCGAACTCAGTGAGCAGACCATCCTTGATGGCTCACTCATATCACATAACACAAATAGTTCATAGTTTATATTCAATTTGTAAATAAATATCAACACATATAGCACATCACTTTGTTAATTCATCATGTGGCATCAAATACACTTTATTCACTTATTTCGTAAATCGTATTAGGAGTAATTCAAATAGTACAACTCAGTCATTTAAACATACATATCAATTATATATGTGATGCTTATGAGACTCACTTTCAATTATTACATTATTCTGACTGAGTGTCTATAACTGTCCTATATCTATTATGGATATTGAGCTCATTAATAACTGTCCCATATCTATTGGAGATTCCGGGCTTATTATACATAGTGGTCCTTTAGATCTTAATAACATTATGAACTTTAAGCTCTTTTTTGGTGGGTACTCCTGTCACAACTGTCATTATCTATTCATGCATTCATGTAATGAAATGCATTAAGTCACATAAGATCAATCAGTCACTTTATTTCACTTTACACATTCACTTTCACATGTCATCGAACCTAAGTCTGGCATTCAGTAGTTATGTTGAGAATTATTTACTCCTTTCTGATTCACATTCAATGAAGCGCTTCCAATACGTTCACATTTATCAAACGCCTTAGACTATTAATGTTTGGAATTAACACTTTCACATTCACATTCACATCAATAATAATTCAGTATAAATTCTTAAACAAAAATTAATTAAAAGGAGATCATCAAGGTCGACTCACAGTACACTACATATTAGCATTTGCTTCCAAGATCCAGAAATGTCTGGATGCTAATGTTCTATCCTGTGGATACACATTATGTAATACACACATTACACATACATTAAATTTCCCTCTCCATGACATCTCCAATGGATCTTACATCCATTCTAACACCACTTTCGCTCATAATTTTTCCAAATTCAACTCTCCTAGTGCAATATCACTTTATTTACTATAGTTGTTCTATATATACATCCTATGCAACATCATCAACATATAATGATCATATCTCTCAACTCAAATATCCAAAAATTTCATACTTTATATTGTTGGAAAGCTATAAAGACAAGCTACCACTTCCGAGAAGACAACTTTGTCTAGCTCAACCTAAATTACTACAATTTTTCTCCTAAAGTTAGAACACAATTTTTACACCAATGAAAAGATTAAAAATGCAATGTAAAGACTTGGATAGTCATGAGCAAAACATAA
>JAOSBK010000008.1:16622915-16634945 GCA_027568895.1 Erythroxylum shatona
AAGGTAAAAGTATAATTAAATATTTTAAGACTATTTATAAGTACGAGGACTATAAAATTACTTTTACTTTTAAAAAAAGTTATAACTTTAGCATTAAATGACTTTAACATTGTATATAAAGTATATACAACGTTAAAGTCATTTACCGTTAAATGATTTTAAATAATCATATGGCAACTAATGGACACTCTTGACACTTGAAAAATGATGGTTTCAGTCAACAAACACACACACACCTCGAACCCAAAATTACCATGTAAATGGACACTCTTGGCACTTGGAAAATGATGGTTTCAGTCAACAAACACACACACACCTCGAACCCAAAATTACCATGTTTACGAACTGGACGTTAATTAAGTTTGAGAATGGATCAAGTTTGTTTTGGATATATATATATATATACATATATGAAGAATGAATGGACGCTCCAACGTTAAAAACATATCACTACTGTGCATCACTTAAGAGTCCAGAGAGGGGGCTGTTGAAGTGGGGCCCCCTCTCATAGTGGGCCCTGGGGGCTCTGGTGTGCCTGGCGAAAAATGGATCTAGTGCGTTCTGCGCACACACCAGAATGTTTCCACCTCTTTTTAATGATTTTTATTTTTAAAAAATCCTTTAATTCAATTAAATTAGTTTAATTAAGATTAAATTAGTTTGAATCCCAAGTAAATTTAGGAAGGTGTTTTCTAATTGTTTTCAAAGGATTGGTTTTATTAGGAATGTCTTGGAATTTAGTTAAATTTTTAAGAGTTGAATTATTAAATTAAATTAAGTTTCAAATCAATAATTAGAATCAAGCAAATATTAAAAGAGTTAGCTCTTGTTATTAGATTAAGTTAGAAAACAAATATAATGAGAATATATTAATTAAGATGATATGTTAATTTCAAAATTTAAAGTAATTATTTTTCTTAATTTGATTAAGATTAATAACTATATTGATTTCTAATTAATTTTAGAAAATTAGTTTCTAAAATTAGAATTAGTTAGATTAAAATTAATTACTTAGAATAGTAGTTTCTAAAATTAGAATTAATTAGTTTCAATTAGATTTAAATTGATTAATTAAAATCCTTATTATGAAAAAAAGTGTTTTCTTAAGTCATTAAGAAAAATGTTTCTTAATTAAATTTATTTATTTCAATTTGACTGAGATAAATTAAATTTATAATTTTTATTTATTTAGAGAATTATTATTCAAATTATTTATAAATTGTTTATCTATTTATGAATAATAAGTTTCCTGATTTATTGAAAAAGATAATTTTCTTGATTAAAATTTGAAAAGTGTTTTCATTTATCAATTAAGAAAAATGTTCTTTCTTTAATATTTTGAAAATTTGTTTTCTAACTTATCAAAGAAATATTTTCTAATTAATTAGAAAATCAATCTCTGAATAAATAAAATAAAGAACTTTCTTAATTAAATATGAAAGGTATTTTATTTAATTTTGAAAGTAGTTTGTTTTTAATATTAGAAAATAGTTTTCTAATTAAGTAAAAGTAGTTTCTAATGAGATTAGAAATACTTTTTCTAATTATATTAGAATTTGTTACTTATATAATTTTGAAAAAGGAGTTTTTAAGTAAGAAATACAATTTATTGAAAATTGTTTTCAATTAAGTTTTATTAAAGGAGTCAAGATAATTAGAAATAGTTTCCAATTGGATTTGAAAATTGTTTACAAATTAAATTAAATTTATATTTGGTATAGGAATTTAATTCGTTTAGGAATCAATTGGTTTAATCTAATTTAATTTTTACAAAGAGTTGGAAACATTATTTTAGATTATGAAGATCAATAACTTGAACCAAACCAAGCTTGATGTTTTATGCATATAATTTGATTATGAATGCATAAGCTGCATACTTTATTTATATGTTTGATATTTATACTGGATGTGTGTTAAATTATATATTTTATATATGTGATACTTTTCATTCAATTTTTTGCTTGAGAGATTAACAAAAATAAATCTCTCGTTCAAATATTAAGTGCACTTTTCAGAATGTGATTATTACCTTTCATTGTTATAAGAATAAAGCAGAGATTTGTTTATAGTTGACTTGTTAAGAAAAATCCAGGTCGCTTTAACCCAAATATGTTTAGTCTTATAACAGTGGGTTCTACTTAACTTAATTTCTATGATTTAGATGAGCAAACTCATGATCACATGAATTTAGAGACAGGGTTTGGAATGATAATAAGATATGTTTTGGCAAGAGTTGTCACTTAGCGGATACATGAGATATGATTGATAAAGTTGTTATCTACCTCCTTTAAGTTTAATTGGTTTGTTGAGCAAACTAAAGATCAATTATATTTGAATGAGATCCTAACCCACTATAAAGATTAAATTAATCTTTTCAAATAGTAGTGAGGGCTATTATTTCGAACAAAATAATGGAAGTAACCAAATCTGTTATTAAAGTCCTAATCTCATTTAATAGTCATGATATATAATTAATTACTTGTTTTTTCTTACATTTACATTTTTCTGAGTAGAATTTACCTTGTTTAGTATAGTTGATTACTAAGTTAGTGAACCCAATTTCTTGGACATAGGTTATGTTTGAGAAGAATTGTCAAAATTACATAGAAAAATTTATATAACCATTATGCAATTTTGCTATATTCCCTGATAAGGAATTTGGTAAAGAAAAGTTTTAGAGGCATGTCAAAATCACATAAATGACAAAATGGATTGATATTTGAGTTGATTAATGTATCATAAACTTTGGTGACAACAAGTAAGATGTATGTCTTCACCATAATAGCAAGATGTAAGAGGTTGCATAGAGTAGAGCTAAAAGTTATAGTATTGTGATGAAATTGTTTCACTTAATTGAGCTTATTAAAAGCATAAGTATGGACTATGATTAAAGGCTTTGCTATAGTATGATAATAGTTGTCATAAGAAGAAAATTTATTAAATGACTTTTCTTGCCTATATGAGATATGGTAGATATCATAAGTATTTCTTGCTCATGCTTATGAGTATTTGATACTAAATTTAGATTCAACATTATTACAATGTTCAAAGAATGATAAAAAATAGAATGTTGAGTAAAAGTAGCTAATCTAAGTTTATATAAATAGTTTGTATATGTTGGATCAAAGGAGACTTATGTTTAACATAAGAGGAAAGAATACAAAGTTGGATAACCAAGATTATCCTTTTATGTCATGATGATTAAATCAATATAACAAGAATCACAAAGTTACATACAAGGGTATATGTATCCTTTTGATTATGAATCGTATAAAACTTATAAAACTTTTCAAGTTAAAGAATAACCAAATTAACTTTTGGTGAAAGGGTGATGAAGGTATTGAATTGTTAAATTTATACTTGTGACTTATTAGTTGGAGTAACAATTATAAAAGAATAATTAGATTACTAATGACTTTATGTGAATAGTTTACAAATGTCATTAATTGAATTAATAGCTAATGGCAGAAAACTAATATGGTTGAACTTAAAATAGAATAGACATTAATTTTATGCTTTATGTCTAATAGAAACATTGTACGATGAAAGGATTGAATTATATGGAAAAATCATGCATGGAAAGGTTAGTCAAAAATATTTTGACATTCATAAATATTTGTGTGGTCTTGATACGTTGCTAGATGCCAATCTTGATATATGATTATAAATTGTTTAATTGGAGAATTAAAGATAAATTGGGGAAGTTTTAATTTATCTAATTCTAATTATAAATTTATAATTAGTGCTAACATATTTGGGAACCTAATGGGTCTCGTATAAAGAATAGTTTGTAGAGAGAAAAGTTATTTTAATCAAGTTAGACTTGATTGTAAAGTTTGAAAAAATTTATGATTAAATATGAGATATTTAATAAATAAGGATCAATATGAGATATTAGAGCTTATTTAGGGCATAATTGGTATTTAATTAGAATTCGTTGTAATTCAAATCAAAATTTAATTGAAATTAAAATTTAATTTCAATTAATTACTAAATGTCCAAAACCTATTATAAATAGGCTTAAGCTGTATAGAGCTAGCACTTCTTGCTTAACACTCTTTGTAAGAGTTACAGAGTTCTCTTAACCTATTATGTAGATACTGTTAGAAGTTGGATATTTGTTTGGCTATGGTAGTTGAGATAAATTGGTTTCAAAAACAATCTGTGGGATACGACAAGGAAATGATCAAGCTTCAGAATAAGGTACGAATTATGATTCATTCTTTGTTATTGATTTATGCATTAATCATTTTATAGAGTTAATGTGATCTTGGCTTTTGGGAAATCAAAATACGAAAAAGTCTGGAAATTATTTTACTGCGGTTGGGATTGGATCCGAGACCAATTTCCACATAAGTAAGCCTTCCCATTTATTTATCTATAGCATCAACTCTCAGAGGCTATAAAAAACTGCTTTCAAGCAACCATGCAATATGCGAATGGCTGAACAAGCTTTTCCAAGAAATTAAAACCATGAAATCGTTCCAAATACTTTTAGGAAAAAAAAACATCAAGACCTTTGTTCCAACTAATCTTAGGTGTTTTATAAGCATTAAACTAATGGTTGTAGTGTCTTTACATAAGACCATGTAAAATTCATTATGTGCTTTTCGAACTATAAAGTAGTGACAAAAAGTGGAGAGCCATGCACTTCTGTTAACATATACCATTGGCCATCGATCAAAGCTCACACATATTTCAATTTTTTTCATCACGTGCGATATAGCCTAGCTAATGGTTTTAGAAGCATCACCTTGCATAGAATAGTATATACAAATCTTTTACTAGAGGATGATAAGATGTTTTCATCAAAAGAATCTTTATGTATGGTATTGATATGTGTGTAAAAAAGAAGTTACAATTTTAGTGTTAGACATAATACGAATCTTAGTAATCAGCTCAAGATCACTCATGAACTTGTATAAACAAAGATAATGTAGAAAATTACTTATTTTCTATAAACGAAGATAATGTACAAAATTACTTATTTTCTTGTTCATTTCTCGATGAACAAGTTGCTGAGTTTTTCATCAATCTTTATGAAAGTCATTCAACTTTTGTTAACATCTTCCTACACCTTTTCTAATGTGTGAACTTCTTATTATGTCAGAAAATTTGTACGTTCATGAAATTAAGGAGGTAGTAAGAGACTTTAGTATCTATTTATAGTAACTTTATTAGGTCTTCCCATCACAGGTCTAATAAATAACTAATCCACATTAATAAGGACTCATTTTTTAACTAAACTTTAACCCATTTATTCAAATCCTTTATTAAGTTTCTTTATTATTTATAATTCGAATCAAATTTGATTTTCTTTGACTTAATTTTTACAAAAACACGTAATTAATAATTTTCTAAAAGGAAGTTAAACATTGTAACATTATCCCCCTCGGTCAAATATGAATTACAACAGCTATAATATAAGTAGAAGATAGTGAAAGTGGCTGAAAAATCAATGTCATAGTCAACCAATTTAAAAATATTTGACCTAAAGATAATGAAAATCTATCATTTGGTCCCTAAAGCTTTCAACATTAGAAAATATCAAATATCTGTGTCATATTCGACACAAATCCAATACAATCATGTATATTTAAACATTGCTAACATGAATAAGAAAATTGTGTGTGGTAAACTACAATGATATATGTATAATATGAAATATATCATTATTTTATTTTTCGGTCTCAATTTCTTTAAACTTTATGCTAAACTACAATAAAGAAATTTATTTTCTCTCACCAAATGTTAAACTGCATTAGAGAAAACATGTATGGAATTAAACAATTATATCCCCATATTTCTTAAAAATCTATAGATTTATTGATGCATCTGTATGTGTCCTAGAAATATAGGATCAAGGTCAGTTTGTATACATGTCTAATTATTAATTAAAAAATGATTAATATTAACACAAATCTTAAGACTTCTACCTGTATTATGACAATGTGTAATAAACTGGATGAATGAGAATAAAATAATGATCATCAATATATATGTACATAAAAACATATTGTTATAATATGTGAAATCAAAATAACTATATCAGGAGCAGAAGTACAATAATGCCTAGCAGCGTCTAAGGATTTCAATAAACTAATACTATAAACATGTTTCTTTAAAATAACTAAGTAAATTCCTTTAGTTAGCTAATTAGAAAACATATGCTCAATCTTTATATGTTCTACTGCAATGTCACCGTTTTGTACCAATTCCTTTATGGACAAATATTTAACCTCTAAATACTTAGACCATGTGATACTCTTATTACGATTACTAAATAATATAGCAGCAACATTATCACAATACAACCGAATGGGCCTGGTAACTAAATCAATCACAAATAGCTTAGAAATATAATTCTTGAGCCAAATTACCTATGAAATAGCCTCATAGCATGTTATAAATTAACATACATAGTTAGAGAAAGTATTTGGTTGACACTTTTCCACGACATACCACCATTTGTTAACATGAAATTGTATCCTAATGTGGACTTTCTATCATCTGGACATATGGAAGAATATGAATCTGTATAATCAACAAGGTCTAAATTGTTGGCCTTTTTAAATATCAACATATAATGCTCAGTTCCTTTGAGGCATCTCGAAACTGATGTAACTATATTCTAGTAGTTTATTCATGAGTTGGCTAGATACTTACCCAACAGTCTAACAAATAATGCAATGTACGGTCTAGTGCATATCTGAGTATATATCAAGCTATCTATTGTACTATAATAAGGGACATTCTTTATGGCCTCTCTATCAATATCGTTCTTTGGAAACTATGTTAAAGATAACCTATCACTATGAGATATAGGTGCTACAATAGGTTTATAATTAACCATATTAAATCTTTGCAGTACACGCTTAATGTATGTACTTTGGGAGAGACCTAACAAGTTTTAAAAATTGTTCTCGTAAATCTAAATACTAAAGATGAAAGATGCCTCACCAAGCTACTTTATATCGAAATGCTTGGCTAAAGAAAAACTTAACCTTATGCAATATGGTCAAGTTATTTCAGGCATGCAAGATATCATCTGCATAGAAAAGTGGAAAGATAATCTTCCTTCCTCTCACCTTATAATATAAGCATCTTTCAACCTTACTTTTTATGAAACAAAATGAGGTAACATCCTCATCAAACTTTAGGAACTAATATTTGGAAGCTTGTTTTAAACCATATGGACTTCCTCAATTTACATACTATAACAATCTTGTCATGATCTTAAAATCCTCTAGGCTACTCTATATAGACCTTTTTATAAATTTCTCTATTCAAAAAAGTGATCTTAATGTCTACCTAATGCAACTCCATATCATAATTAGCCACTATTATCATGATCACTCTAAATGGATCCTTGGAACACATAGAAGAAAATATGACATTAAATTCAATACCTTTTCTATAAATGAACCCTATGGCAACTAGCTGGGCCTTGAACTAATCAACCTTACCCTATTGTTCTTCTTGATCTTACATCCATATGCAACTATAGGTTTTTAAGTTATGGGGTAAATTCACAAGGTCCCACCCTGATTATGCTTTATGGACTGCATTTCATCCCTCATAACATCCCACCTCAAACTTGCATAAGGTCCAAAAATAGCTTTTGTAGAAGCAACCAGATCCACTTTATGTCCAATATCATAATCTTATTCACCAAAATAGATTATGTAATTAGATGACATTGTAGGTCTCCTAAATTGAGTGGATTTTCTTAACAAAAGTGGTCAAGCCTGATTATGTACTTCAAGAACCTCAGTCTGTACATGTATGGATTCTTGGTCTTGTACTAATATGGTACTTAGACCTGGGTCCACTTATCCTAGTTGTTTGAGTGATGGATAAGATATAATAGTCATATTTACCCTTCTATCATGTTAAAGATGAGAGGGATTACCCTCATCACATATATTGTTCTCTAAAAACTTAGCTATGTTTTATTCCATTATTTTGGATCCTCTTTCTCTATAGGAGAATATGTATCTCTTAAAGTGGTAAAGATATCCTACAAAATAATATTGAATGGAATGAGATATATTATGTCCTCATTATGATTATATAAGGATACCTCTGTAAGGTAACCTCATACATGAAAATGAGTGAGGCTAGATCTCCACTTCTTTTAGATTTTAAAAGGCATGATAGGTATTGATTTTCTTGGGACACTGTTAAGTACATTTAAAGTAATCTTTATGGCTTTACACAGAGGTAGTCTAATAGTTTATTCATGCTTTCTATTGATCTCTTCATATCCTTTAAGTTAAGATTATACCTTCTAGCTATACCATTTTGCTTAAGATTACCTAGCATGGTAAATTGAGCTACTATTCCTTATGATTCCAAGTATTTGGCAAATGGACCTTTTGTTATTTAAAAACCTTATGTCTATCATAGTTTTTTCCTCTATAATCAGTTGTAACAATTTTGATTGAATTTCTCAATCGGTTCTTAACCTCAATCTTAAATATCTTGAATTTATCAAGAACTATAAACTTTTTTTTCTAAGAGAGAACACATAACCTTAATGAGAATAGTCACCAAAAAATGTCAAAAAATATCTTGAGTTATATGTAATAACTGTATAGGGGTCACACATATTAATATGTATGAACTATGAAAGGCTAAAAGGATGAGTTAACCCTTTTTCTTTATTTTAATCAACTTTTACCTATAACAATCAACACATATTTCTAGACCATCATAATCCAAAGTTGAAAGAATATTATCCCTTATTAATCTCTCAACTTTGTCTCAGAAAATGTGGCTCAATCTCTTATGCCATATTTATGATTTTTCCTTTATTAGGGGTTTTTCACTAGTATCCTATCTAATAATATATGAAGAAGCCTTTATCTCACCAAGATTTGGCAAATTCTATATACACCATATGATAAAAAGGTTATTCCAATATGTCTTGCATTAGAAAATAACTATAAAACATAATTTTCAATACAAGACTATAAACCTCTTTATCCAAAATATATATAGAAATGAAATTATGCCTAAAATATGTATAAAGAAAATGTCATGTAATATGAGTTTGAATCTTATGTCAAGGTTCAAATAAACATCTCCCAATAGAGTACATATCATATACTTATAATCTTCACGACTTCCATAAGACTCTTAATTATACGATGCTGACCGATATCTTCAGATAAAGGAAATTTAGACTACTTACCTTTGAACTTTTGAGACTTAACCTTGACCTTTCTTTTGGTTACTGTTAGTGTTGTTTTACTTGTATTTTTTATCTTCTCTTCCTCAACAACACAATGGGTGATGAGGGAATTTATGTCTTAAGCTTTATCCCAAGAGTTATATGTTGTAACTAGAATACCAAACTCTAAAGGAAGAGTATTCAGAGTTTAGTGTACAACACAAGCATCAGGAAAATAAATATTTAACGTCTTCAACTTACTTTAGAGGTGAACCATCCTAATAGTATATTCCCCCACTCTCCCTACTCTAGTTATCATATAAAGTATAGTTCTTTCAAATAAGGTACCTACCTCAACATTAAAAAATGCCTTGTACTTGTTAAGAAAATCTTTGTCTATATTAGTCTCTGAAAGTCCATTTAGTAAATGATCTAGGATCGATCTCTTTATGGTTAAATAACATATATCTGTTGACCTCTTTTAAGCTACATAGGTTGCTTTTTAATCTCAATACTAACAGATGTAGGTGCTAGCAGTATATTTAAGACCACGGTCATACAGATATTTTCCATCTCTAATGCAAACTCTATATAATTTCCACTTTTTGGAGTTGAAATCAGCAATTTTTCAATAATGACAATGATATTATTGATATAAAAGGTAACTGCAAAAATAAATATTGAAAACCATCATCATAAATAAAGAATAGTAGTGATATAAAATAGTATCTATAATGAGCATATGATCACATATATCATAAAACATATGTGGATTTAATGTATAATAAATATAGATAAGAACTCAACATAAAAGTGATCAAGGTACAGATCATCAACTCTTGTGATTCTACCACATATTGTCACGACTCGGAACCACATTGAACATATGACAACCGCTGCATACCCAGGCTAAGGATACTCACGGTACCCTTAACCTGACTATGCAAGGCTAACTGAATATCATTTGAAAACATTTGGACAGCACAACGGCTGTATTTGAAAATCCCAAAACTCAATTAAAACACCTATAAATCAGTTTTAAACACACTTCTACATCCACATTTAAAACTCTACCACAACTTATGGACTTTTAAGTCCACTCAAGAGCAATCTTAAAAACAATACAAAAGGTTCATACATAAGGTTATTTACAAACCACAAGACAGTCAATAGTTAATTTACAAAATCATAAAGCATATTCACGCAACCAACTTAAAAAAATAGTTCATGAGCCACTATACAACAAAAGTACAAAATAGAGACTATCTATGTGTGATAATGCCCCAAAAATGTCAAAAGGTCGCATGATACACTCAAAGTTTCAAGCTCACCAAATTAACCTGCATGGTTGGAAAGCGAAGGGGTGAGTACACTATGTACTCAGTGAGTAGGAAAAACATATATCGCAAACAAAACCCGATACACACCAAAACGATCTAGATAACATAAGGGCAAGTTTTTCACGCATCTAGCATGCACATTACCACCTATGAAGTGAATATAAATGACATAAAAACACATAGACATAGCCTATGACTGAACATATACTAGTTAGGAACCACATAAGCCTAGCCTATTAATCACTTATATAGTGAATATAGGTTTCAATTCTAGTACACAAGAGCAAAAAAGCATCACATACATAAATCAAATCTCGTCGGGAAGCCAAACCTCATAATAGGCCAAAACAATCATGTGTGTTGCCATTAGTCAGCCAAACTAGTATGCACACCTATCGATTCCCAGTAATGGCTCGACTTTCATCTGTAGTGAGTCCAGACTACATTTGACAAGAGCATCATGACCTTAAGTGATGACAACATCAATGACCAAACCTCTAGGTGTGCAATTACCCGTAAGTCCTGCAGAAAGGTATCAATACGAGGACTCAACTTTTATGTACCAGGGTTAAGTGTACTAGGGTTGCTTAATCTGTTGTGCCTAGCACACGAATGGCCAATCGTTACCTCACTAATCATAAAAATCATATACAAATATCATGTACTAAAATCAAGTAAGGCATCATGCCTTTATTTATCAATCCAACCGATGAAATGAAATCTTGTCATGACTCTAAGCTGAAAGAAAACACATACACGCAGCATGCATGACTCGGTTATGCATATGTAAGTTCCAAAACATTATTTCATGCAATAAAATTGATCTTTACAAAGTGGTTCAAAAATGTAATTTTAGAAAATAAACGTTGTCCTTTGCACTTCAAATGCAGGTTTGTTGAAAATAATATCATTTCTTAAAATATGTAATAAAAACATCAGTTGCACTCTAAGTGCAAAGAGTTATTCAAAATAATGTCGTTTATTAAATACACAAGCATACTAGCATCTATTTGAGATTCAATTCTGTTATGCATTATGTAGCTTCAAAATTCACTTACATCTGTATGTCTTGGGATGTTTTAGTACCATTTGAGAGATACGGTTTCTCCAACTCACCTCAGAAGAAGGTGTACACTCCCTTGACTTTTACCATCTTCGATACGAGCTCCTTGATCCACAGCTCCCGTGTAACACCCCACTCCGGCAAGACCCGAACCCGACATTGATGGGTGATATCTGAGTCTGTGTCCCGTGAGGGTGGCGTGCTAAAACACTCAATCATTCAGAAATTGGTATAATTTTTTTTTGAACCACAAACACAATATGCGAAAATCGATACTTAAATTGGGCCCATATTCATTCTTAAACATTTTCAAGTAACACAAAACCATCAACAACCTTTTTAATAGCCATTTGGGCCCTTTCACAAAATACAAAATGCTTGAGTCATTTCGGAAAACCAATTTATACAAAAAGTTACGGAATATACAATTCAATACAAAATAGAGAAATGCA
>JAOSBK010000008.1:16644650-16667372 GCA_027568895.1 Erythroxylum shatona
CTCTGCGTGGATACCGTTAGAGACGGTCTCTTTTGGTCGTTATGGTTTGACTTTGTTATATAGACACATGGATCCTGGCTTTCGGGAAGGTCCCGGAATAAAAATTTTTGTTTTTCCGCACCGTGTACATGTGATGTACACACCGGGATTTTCCTACATTTACTACTCAAACATGTACCTCATATTAATATACCACCACATAAGTGCATAAAACATAATATAACTATCTTTAAGCTATAGGATTCGGCCATTAAGCTTCCCACATGTTTACTTCCCTTATTATTCACATAAGCTTTCTTTTGCATTTTTCAAGGCATTTAATGTCTTTAATCCAATACTTACAAATTTCAAAGCATAATTAAACACATTTTTATCCAAACACATTAGGTCACTACTCATCAATCTAAGCAAAAATTCAAGTTTACTCTAAGTAAACATGAAAGCCTCTTTCCAATGTACATCATTACAATCCTTGAATACTAGGTCAAGTTCACTTACACATTTTATCAAACACCTAATGTGCATGATTTTCAAGTCATATTTTCAAAACTTTATCATAGTAATCCATGCTGCTATCTTGTTATATAACAAGAACCTCCAAACAACAACACATTTCACCACTCCATTCAATCAAATTCCCTTCATTTAAGTCATATTCATCATAATTATACAATTCATTACATTAGTCCATTTCTTCCCCCATCATTTTGGCCATGCCTTATCCAATATACATATTCTTCATTTTTCATCATCAATTCACATCATACATAGATAATTAACACCATAGAATTTATTTAAATCATCAATTTCAAAATATATTCAAAATTTCACAAACTTTCACCAAAGAGAGGGTATCTCAATTTTGGCTTAAGGAGACTTCTCTATGACTCATTTCATTCATCTAAACCTTGTTTCATGCATATTCAAGCATAGAGAATAACATATCTTAACACCAAATTCAAAATCAAAATATAGAGAGAGATGAGACAATATTTACCTAAACTTTCCTTTGGTGATATCTTAAAATCTTTTGAGAATTTCTCAAATCTAATGATAGATTTGAATTCCTTGATCCCAGATTAACTTAGAACACCTTAGTTTAGGTTGAAGAATAAAAAACAAATGGTGGAAATGTGGTGATGGCCAAATGGTGTTCTTCTCCTCCTCTCTTCTCCTTTCTTTCAATTAAAACTATGTTTTTAATATTTAATGGTGGGGTGCACAATCACAGAGTATAGAATGTTGACTCTTCTTTGACCACATGGTGAAATTATCTTTTTGCCCTTAACTTATGTGAAATTACCATTATACCCTACAAATTTTTCCTAAATTTGCAGTTAAGCCCAAAATTTGAAAATGACCAAAACTTTTATTTTCATTTTAGTCCCCTGACTTTTGAAAATTATAATTAATCCCCTTAAATTTATAAAATTACATATTGATTCTCCAAAAATTGAAAATTTACATTTAGGTCTCTTAACTTTTGACAATTTGTAAATAAGCCCTTATATACATCAACTTTTCCAATTAAACTTTCTAAGTGTCCAATAAGTTTATAAATCTTATCTAATCACCTCTAAGGCATTAGAACACATTTAACTCGGCCACTATGGCCATATCCATCCAATGGACTCACTTTTATACACTTAGAAGCTTATACGTCTAAAAATCTCCAAGATTTCGCATACCAATAAACTCTGAGTTCATGTACAAGCATATAACATTATATATCACTGGCATATTTACCGAAAGGATTCAAATATATTTTTGAACTCATATACAACCATATATATATAAATATACAGTAGTATCTCTAAGTACAAACTAATGCAAAAGGACTCGGAGAGTCCAACGTTACACAGATGGGTGAATAAATCACTCAAGCAATGGTTATACACTACTAAATTCCTTTATACATATCTCAAAATCTCATATAAAGTCGACACTTGTAAGCAGAATAACGAAATATAAGATAAGAGACATCCCCTAATATGTAAGAAACATACTTTAAATACTAATTTGAAAGATCATTGTGGTGACTACATTCTCGTTAATACCCCAACTATTTCACAAACACAAGGGATATACTTGTATGTTATCCTTACATTGACCTATATAAATATAAATATGTGACAACTTACCACTAATTAATGCAAAATCTCAATGCACATTCTCATTATCACATATTAATGTTAAAAAACATTGCCAATAAACCTTATTTGAGAATTCATCACAAAGAAAATCTCAATACAGTGATAATCATACAATGCACAAGAATAAATGAATGATAAGAGGTAACAAACCAACATATATATCCTATATTTCAAGTTACTTACATGAAAATTTGCTTAATTAAGGCTTTGTATTTAAACTTTCCAAGATGCGTGATCATCTTTATGGCGCGTGTGCTAAATGTGCTATCGTGCATTTGATGAGCCCACCACCTCATTTCGCATATGGCACACACGTCATACGTGCAAACGTGCCTATTGCTTAAAGCACAGGCACCACACACGTTGGACAAGCGTCCAACGTTGGGAAGCTGCATGCGCCAACTGTCTGGCATGCGTGTAGCGCACACATTAGATGCTGGCACATCCTAGTGAAACACTCCCTCATGTATAAACTTGTACAAACAAAGATAGTGCAAAAATTTGCCTATTTTGTCGTCCAATTTCAAATAAATAAGCTGCTAAATTACGTAAAACATGTTGAATTGTTTGAACAAGCTCATTGACATATGAATAAGCTGCTAAAACTTTTAATCAATCTTTATGAAAATAGCATAACATTACGATGTCAACATTTTTTTGTGCCTTAATGGGTGAACTGCTTAACAAGTTAGCTAATCTATACCTAAAGTGGAAACTACAATGTTAGTGCTAAGGACGATGTTAATTAGAGAAATAGAATAAATGCCAAAGTATGCTGCACAAAGAAGCGCATTTCCAATAGCAACTTCCAAGACATTGTAGAAACTTTAACAACCAATGTTATATAGCCAAGTTAGTTTCTTCTTTGCTATTCTTCCACAAAAGACTTGACCTTTTCATACCAATGGAGCTGTTCAATTCTATTCTTGTTCGTCATATACTCGTGCAAGAACACAGAAAGCTCATTGTTTATTCCCCTTGCCTCCAAGAACTCACGAAGTCTCTTTTGGAGCTCGATACTCAATTTCCTAAAATCGTAATCATAAGAAAACAAACCTAAACATCCGAGAAACAGCATCAAGTGGCAAATTCAGTAGAGAAATGTCAAATGTTACCTAAAATCAGGCCCCATGTAAGGCCGATCAAGCACCTTCTGATTCTTAAGTAAGTAAACTCTCTGAATCTCCAAAGAATCAGGCCAAGCCGAGCAAGCAAACTCCAATGCATCATCGTCAGTCCCCTTAGAGATATCAATAAGCAGGGTGATGTGAAGCCTCACATCTTCCACTGAGCTATCACCCCCTCCTGCAATTGGACCAATTCCATACCCATCAAACATTGTCACCTCCATGTCAATATCTTCTACATCGTCAAATCTTCCCTTGAGTCTGATCCACTGCTGACCCGGTTGATCTTGCACAGTGAATGAACTGAATTTGGTGGCAGGCTTGAATTGGAGAAGATCAAATTTTTACGATTAGCTTCATGTTCAAAACACCTAAAAGCACGAAAATTGACATCACGTCTAATACAAAATGAGTAGGCTACAAAAGAAGAACAACAAAAGAGGGTATAGGTGAAACCTGATTGGGAGGGGCGACGTAGGAGAAGTGTTCAATCTTGTTGTGGATGATTCTTAGAATGTTAGCGCCAAATGGGGATCTCACAGTTGAACAAGGCCTTGATGAGTACATGAAATATCCAAGTTGAGTTGAGAAGTTGTGAGCTGCGTTTACATAAGAATAAGGAATTTGAGAGTAAGAGAAAGGGAAGCTATATCTCTTAGCAATTCCAAAGATACGAGTCATGTTTCTCCAAGTGGGGTTTAGGGTTTTCCAAAAATCGCAGAAGAAAGTTAAACACCTCGATTAACGATGTCGTTTCTTAGTTGTCGGATCTGGTCCGTGCCATTATACCATTCAACGTGAGCCCATTTCTTGGAAGTTTATATGTAAGATACAAAAACCATCCTAAAATTTCCCTTATGACTTAAATACTAATCTTAGTGGAATATAAAATGTTTTATATAGACACATACTAAAACAGTCCTAAAATTTTCTTTATGACGTAAATACTAATCTTAGTACAATACAAAATGATTGTAGTGTTACATAAATCATTCAACTTAAACTCTTTATCCGACGAAACCTTAAAATTTATTTGAAAAATACATGTAACGTTTATTTATTTTAAGTGAGGTCACATTACCTGTTAGGGTATCGTCAAAGTACAATTTCTGGCAAACATCTCTAAAAATATATCCGGTTACTTAATCTCCCATGGGCTATTTTTACCTGTTTAAAACCACTTCACTTTATAATATCTTCCTTTTACATTAACAATCTCTTTGGTTGATAGCTCCCTACTTTTGTAACCTTCCAAAATCTAAAACTTGTTGAAACGAGATTAGATCCCGACTGTAGCGAAATAATTACGAAATTCTTTCGTAACTTTTGATTTCTCAAAAATCAAGATCTATTTAATTTTATAAAATAATTAACATAAATCATAATAAAACAGAATCTTAATTTGTACCTTATTATAAAGCTTAATCTTTATCTTGTTGAATTTCAAACTATTTTCGAAATCGATATGTCTCAATCACTGTAGCCCCACAAGTTTCCAATCTTTAATAGTATCTACAAAATGTGTTGAAAGAATTCTATAACACTTACAGAGAGGGTTTAAGCCTATTTATACTAAGTTTTGGACATTTTAGTAACTTAATTGAATTAAATTCTAATTTCAATTAAACTTTAATTAAAATTACAAATAATTCTAATTAAATATCAATTATGTCTAAAATAAAATCAAATATCTCATATTGATCCTTATTTATTAAATATCTTATATTTAATCATAAAATTTCTTAAACTTTACAATCAAGTCTAACTTGATTAAATTAACTTTGCTCTATTTAACTCATTCTATATGTGAGACCTATTAAGTTTCCAAATATATTAACAATGATTAATGTCTACTCTATTTTGAGTCCAATCATATTAGTTCTCAGTTATTAGCTATTGATTCAATTATTGACATTCGTAAACTATTTACAAAGTGTCATTTCACCTTGGCCAAGGATTTTTGGAATTAATATTAATTGAGAATAATAGAACATTCCCCATAATTATTTTGGGGTGATGAATTATATCTTAATCACTCAACTACCTCCATATAGTTCATGCTACATCCAATGGCAACCAATTAAACAACATATGATTAAATCGATCATAAGTAGTATCAAAATATACCAATTCCTATGCAAGATAACTTTGGTGACTTCAAGTCAAATAATCACTTATACAATCATCACAATGAGAATTTTCATAGACATATAAGTAATATTCCAAATAGATTTCTCATATCGGGTATGTTCAATGAACTTGTTCTCTAACAAGCACCCACAAGTTTATTTAAGTATCTCTATAATTTGGCCTACGAGATCGAATACTTCTTCATAAGGAAAAACATAACGTGTGCTACTCTTTTTGTGTTCTATTAATGTCCAATTTTAATATAACAATTCAGGAATAATACATAAATGCAATATGAATCTCATTATAATTTCATTTGCAATGTACAATTATCCTACGAACTTTATCATATACATCTAAACATGTACAAGATAAAGAATTCCTTTAAATAATTTGTCACTAAACTACAACCAAAGCGATTGGTTGTTGGGCTTAAACCAATAATCTCTCACTTGTACTAAGCCAATCATTTTAGCATCTCACCATATCACCATATGACGATTATTCTACTGTTGGGATAATCGCTTAATGAGAGAATTCTACAAGATTCTCTATAGCACTTGCTTAAATCTTACAACTCTCATCTTAATTATCATCATAATTAAGAAAAATTACCTAAACACATTCTTAGATCTTTAATGAGACATTAGCTCCTTATGTATGCCCAATGGCCCTATTGTTCCACAATATATTACTGTCTTGAACAATGCAATGAACTATATCAAATTCACTAATTAACTTATTGATCCAATTAATCATTTCCATTAAATGAAAAATGTATTATGGCTTAATTAGCAACCATTGCTACATTGGAACTGTTCCAATCTTAAAATGATATTGTTCTAAATAAAATAAACCTTAATTAAGATTTACTTCTAAAGTTATATCCTTATCACCTTGAACTCAAATATCAACTCATACACAGAATAATGAATATCTTTAATACTTCACAAGTATCAGATATATTTCAAAGAGTAAATATATTTAGTATATTATCTATATAATTGGATTTAAAATAGGTTAACAACTTCCAATCTATCTCTATAGACCTAATTCCTAGAATTTAGTTGTTACCTTTTTCATATCCAACAAGAGTTATTCTTGGACAATTATATTTTCAATAATTAAAAGTTAGAATTGTTGTTCTCTATAAGAAATATGTCTCCACATAATCCCACTATAGCAGATAACTATACTCCCACTGACCTTCTTGTAGATATTATAAATTCACAATCATCTCTCAAACAAACTTTTTAAATTCATCATGAAAATGAATGTTTCAACGTCTCATAACCTTTCAACTATACATCAAATATATGAATAAAGGCAATAGCTCTAATTGGATGTATTGTCATGAGATTTGAACTTTTTAAATTCTATCTTACTCTTACTACTTATCTTGAGAACCATTCTTTTATAAGTTTACGTTGAAATAGATAATTTGTTTAATTGGTATGTAAGATTATATTCAACCCTTTGGATATCTCATAATCTTTTATTATCCATTTCAGTTCTAAACTTTAATAGATAATATATCTTTCAACTAAGCATTATATTATTAAATCATTAACTTTGACTCTTTCAAAGATTTGGTATTTCATATCTAATATGAAATCTTGCTAATTGATTCAACTAGAACTATTAAAGGTAAGTCATTGTACTAAGTATAGCTATAGAAGAAATAATATTGCATTGTGCAATATCTGATATTGTATTCTACTCGATACATAAATCCATACTCTTATGAATTTAGTTATGGGGTATTTACTAGAGAATATCCTTCCTATAGATAACCAAAATTTTAAAACTCACCAAATTGATCTCATCAAAATGGCTCAACATTCTCAATGCTTAATTTCTACTTAGATTTAAACATTTGAACCTTTCAAAATTTTAAATCATTATTTCATGTAATACATATGACCATGTCATATAAAGTTATTAGTAATATAATGAAATATAATATTATCCTTTTATGAATTGTTATTTCATCTAATACATCACATGTAAAAGATTTAACAATTCAATATCATCATCATCCTTTCACCAAAGATTGATTTGGTTATTCTTCAACTATACAAGTTTCACAAGTTCCATACGATTCGTAATCAAAAGGATACGTATATCTTATTATGCAACTTTATGATTCTCGTGATGTTGATTTAACCAATATAGTATAAAAGGATAATCTCGGTTATCCACCTTTTAATTCTAGCCACTTATGTTAAGCATAATTCTCCTTTGCTTCAACACATACAAACTCTTTATATAAACTTGGATCAACTACTTTTACTTAACAATCTATTTCTAACCTGCATTAAACATTACAATAATGTTGAATCTAAATTCAATATCAAATACTCATAAGCATGAAATAGAAATATATATGATCTCTATCATATTACACATAAGCAAGAAAAGTCATGCAATCATTTTCTTCTTTTGAAAAATATTATCATACTATAGCAAAGCCTTTAAATGTAATCCATAATTATGCTTTTAAAGGCTAAATTAAGTGGAGCAATTGCAATAAGATACTGTACCTTTCAACTCTACTCCATGCAACCTCTTGCATCTTACTATCATGGTGTTGACATACATCTTATTTGTTGTCATCAAAGTTTATAAGACATTAGTCATCTAAAAATGACATTAAATTTTGTCGTTTATATGACTTTGACAAATCTCTCAAACTTTCTCACTAAATCCTCAACAAAGATTATAGAAACATTACGTAATGGGTGTACAGTTTTCTATTCTATCTTTGAGAACTCTTCTCAAACATATCCTATGTCTAAGAACTTAGGCTCACTAACTTAGTACCAACTATACTAAATAAGGTAAATTCTACTAAAAACAAAATATAAGTGTAAGAGAAGCAAGTAATCAATTATATTTCATGACTATGAAATAAGATTAGGACTTTAATCATGCATTTGGTTACTCCCACTATTTATTTGAAATCATAACCCTTACTACTATTAAGAAAGATTACTCTAATCTTTCTAGTAGGCTAGGATTTCATTCAAATATAGTTGATCTTGAGTTTACTCAACAAACCAACTAGACTTAAATTGGATAGAAAGCAACTTTGTCAATCACATCTTATGTGACTCTTAGATCCGTTAGGTGACAACTCTTGCCAAAACATATCTAATATGTTATTCCTAACCTTGCCTCTGAATTCATATGATCATGAGTTTGCTTATCCAAATCACTCAAATTTAATTAAGTAAAATCCACTATTATAAGACTAAACATGTTTAGCTTACAGTGGCCTTGAATTTGCTCAACAAGTCTACAATAAATAGAACTCTGGTTTATTCTTATAACAATGAAAGGTAGCAATTACGTTCTCAACGTGTACTTAATATTTTAACGAGGGATTTTAACTTCATATGTCTCATTAAATAGAAAATTGCATGTAAAATATCACATATATAAAACATACAGTTTAACATGCATCCAATATATATATCAGCTATATAAATAATGTATGCATCTTATGCACTCATAATTAAATTATATGCATAAAACATCAAGCGTCGTCGATTATAGTTATTGATCTTAATAATCTAAAATAATATTTCCAACCCTTTGAAAAATTAAATTAGAGTAAACTCATTGATTCCTAAATAAACTAAATTCCTATTTCAAATATAAATTTATTTTGATTTGAAAACAATTTTCAAATTCAATTGGAAACTATTTCCAATCATCTTGACTCCTTAAATAAAATGTAATTGAAAAGAATTTTCAATAAAGTATTATACTTACTTATTATTATTTAGATAAACTCTTTTTTCAAAATTATATAAGTAACACATTCTAATCCAAATAGAAACTATTTATAATCTAATTAGAAATTATTTTTTCTTAATTAGAAAATTATTTTCTAAGTTAAAAGGAAACTATTTTCAAAATTAAATAAAATACTTTTAAATTTAATTAAGAAAGCCCTTTATAATATTTATTTAGATATTGATTTCTTAATAAATTAAAAAATCTTTTTTAATAAATTAGAAAACTATTTTCAAAAAAATTAAAGACTCCTTTTCTTGATAAATAAATGAAAACACATTTCAAAATTTAATCAAGATAATATCCTTTTTAATAAATCAAGAAAATTATTATTTATAAATAAAGAAAAATTTCTAAATAAAAAAATTAAAATTCTCTAAACAAATAAAATTATAAATTTAATTTATCTCAATCAAATTTAAATAAATAAATTTAATCAAGAAACATCTTTCCTAATACTTACGAAAAGACTTTTCTTAATTTTAAGGAGTTAAATTAAATAATTTCAATCTAATTGAAAATAATTATTTTTAATTTTAGAAATTTTATAATTAATTAATTTCAATATAATTGAAAATAATTAATTCTAATTTTAGAAACTATTTTTCTAACTAATTAATTTCAATCTAATTGAAACTAATTAATTTTAATTTTAGAAACTACTTTCCTAAAATTAATTAGGAATCAATATATTATTAATCTTAATATATTACCTTAATTTTGGAATTAAATTGATAACTAATTTAATTTAATAATTCAACACTTTAGAAAATTAAACTAAATTCTAAATAATTCCTAATAAAATCAACCATTTGAAAACAATTTCAAATAATTATAAAAGAACTTTCAAAATTTATTAGGAATTTCATCCTACTCAATTTCAATTAACCAAATTTAATTAAAAAGAAAGCTTAAAATTATAAAAATTAAATAAAAATGTGGGTGGAATGTCTAGCCCTGTACTGTAGGCGCCTAGTTAACTAGCTAATTTTATTGGTGCATGCATTGCAGCTACTGATCGACGTTGATATTGCTTGAGGGGCGCGTGTAAGCATTCTCCATATCAAGGGATGCTGGAGTTATTTGCACCACTACCTTTAAGCCCCAGATGCCTCTCCAGTGGGAGATATCGCCTTGTTGGTAAAGTTAATCTACCACACAACCACAATCACACACGAGGTCGTATGAACAACAACAAAAAATTTATAGAGAGAGAGAGAGACAGTTGTAGAGAAAGATACAGAGAGAGAAGGATTTCATTCATTGTAACAAAACATGCCGTATACTATGTTGGGACATGCTTTATTACATTCGCGTGTTATCCAATATACTCAGGTACAGACGTCACCTTATGGTCTTATTCTAAACGTTGCATATAATACTAGTTAATATTCCAGATCTTCTACGTTCTTGCTCACGCTTCTTCATCTTCGACAACCTTTGCAATAATTCCCTTCCCATTAATGTCTTTGTCCATCAAATTGGCTTTTGGAAACTGTTTTTGGAGGTCCAAAACATACTCCCACGTAGAACTAGTGTTCTCCCCATCTGAACATTGAGTCAACCATTGTGTAACTGCCTGATTGTTCCTTTTGGTAATCCACCTGTCCAATTTTGCTACTGGAACTCGTTCTATAGACTTAAAAAACTCTGGTAGTGATGAAAAAGTGCAGTTTTGCCCCTCATGTGCCTTCTTAAGTTGCGATACATGAAACACTAGGTGCATTGCTGCCTCGATTGGAAGGTCCAACTTATAAGCCACCTCTCCAATACATTAAATCACCCTATTTGGCCCATAGTACAGTAGAGATAGCTTTTGATTGCTCCTCCTTTGTAAAGAAAATTGCTTGTACGGTTGTAATTTTAACAACACCATGTCTCCCACCCTGAATTCTCTCTCTAAGCAATTAGAATCTACATAATGCTTCATGCGATTTTGGGCCCTGTGTAAATGAAATTTTTTGGCATTAAGCATAGCGTCTTTGTTCTGTAAAACTCAATCAACTTCTAAGACCTTCGAATCCTCTGCAATGTAAGGAGTATACACTGGTGGTGGATAACCGTATAGAACTTCAAACGAAGTGGTGTTGATGGTAGCTCGATAAGTGGTATTGTACCACCATTTTACCAGCGCTATCCATTCTCCCCATTTCTAAGGTCTTTCTCCACAGAAACAACGTAAATATGTCTCAAGAATTTTTTTTACTACCTCCGTCTGTCCATCCATTTGTGGATGGTAGGCGATCAAGTATTTCAACTTAACCCCTCACAACCAAAGAAGCTCTTGCCAAAATTTGCTCAAGAAAATCAAGTCTCTGTCACTAAAAATGGACTTCGGCATTCCACGTAATTTAAACACATTACTAAGGAATAATTCAGCTATATCACAAGCAGAATAAAGGTGTTTGACAGGAATAAAGTGAGAATATTTGGTGAATCGATCTACCACCACTAATATAATTGATTACCCCCTCAAAATAGGTAAACCCTCCACAAAATCAATACTCATCTCCTTCCAACTTCCTTCTGGTATCTTGAAAGGTTGCAGTAATCTGAGGTAAGTAAAATTATCACGTTTATTTCTTTAGCAACTGGTACAATTTTGAACATAAACCCTCACGTCTCGAGCTATGCCCTTCCAAAAGAACATTTTGTGTAGCTTCTTCTTAATGGCTACCGCACCTGCATGCCCTCCTATGGCATCGTCATGACTAATGCCAATGATCTGTTGATGGATTCTCAAGTTGGTGCCCACTACTAAACGTCCCTTTCATCTTAATAACCCATCCTTCCATTCGTAAGCACAGGGTTTAGTATTGTCAGATTCCAATGTCTTGATTAATTCCCGAATTACTCCATCTTCCTGCTAACTCTTTTTTATTTCTTCTAACAGCTCACCCTGTATCGTGTTATTGATATCATTAACATTTCTACACTCGTGATTCTTGAGAGCAAATCTGCGGTGACTTTCTCTTTACCACTTTGGTATTGCACTTCAAAGTTATAGCTCAAAAGCTTCGGTAGCCATGATTGTTAAAATGGAGTCGATAGACGTTGTTCTGGAAAGTATTTTAAGCTCTGATGATCGGTCTTGATGATAAAAGATCTGGGCCTCAAGTAGTGATGCCAATGCTTGATGGCCTTAATTACTGCCAGAAATTCTTTTTCATAAGTGGATAACCCATTATGTCTCCTCGTCAATGACTTACTTAAGAAGGCGATGAGATGGCCTTCCTGTTGCAGTACTATTCCTTGCCACTTGCATCAACTTTGATTACAAATGGTTTGGAGAAGTTCGGTAATGCTAACATTGGGGCTGACATAATTGCTTTCTTCAATCTTTCAAAAGCCATATGTTTCTCTTGTTGCCAATTCCAACTGGATAATTTTTCCTTCATAAGAAATTCTGTTAACGGTCTTGCCGTCACCCCGTATCCTTTAATGAGCCTCCTGTAATACCCAGTAATTCCCAAAAAAACCCCGCAGCTCTTTAACACACTTCGGTACAGGCCATTCTTTAATTGTTCTTACCTTTTACAAATTAGTTGCCACTCCTTCTTCGGAGATAGTATAACCTAAGTAATCGACCTGTCAAGCACCAGAAACACATTTGCTTCCTCACAGCAATAATTGATTGTCCAATAATGTTTGAAGAGTTATTAAGATGTGTCCTACATGTAACATCAATAATGAACCATATATAAGTATATCATAAAAAAAGAAACGATGCAGAAATGGCTTAAAGATTTCATTCAGTAATCGTTGCAATGTGGACGGCGCATTCGTCAACTCAAAAGGCATCACCAAGAACTCTTAATGTCCCTCATACATTTTGAAAGTGGTCTTTGGGATATCTTCTGGTTGCATTCAAATTTGGTGGTAACTCGAACGCAGATCCATCTTAGAAAACTAGCTGGCTCTATGCAGTTCATCAACAATTCTTCGATGAGGGGTATCAAAAATTTTTCTTTCACCATATATCTGTTCAGCTCCTAATAGTCCACACACATTCTCCACAAGTTATCCTTCTTCTTGATAAGAATTAGTGGCGATGCATATGGATTGTAGTTGTGGCGAATTAACCCATGCTTCATGAGTTACTTAACCTCTTGCTCTTTTATATCCTTCTGGGTCCCTGAATAATGGTATAGCCTCATATTGATTGCGTTGAGTCCATCCATCTGCAGAATTTGGTGGTTGTACTTGCGATTTGGAGGGAGATGAGACGGTTCTTGGAACAACTCTGCATAATTAAATAACACTGCATTAATCTCGTCAAACACACTTCCTTGCTCCTCCATCATTTGCATCTGTAGGAGTTGATATTCTATTAGAGTGGAAAGTTGTATCATGGGCAACTGACCACTCGACAAACATTGTAGAGCCTTCTGGAACCATTTGCTTGAAAAGACTCTTGATTTGCCTTTTAGATTTTCTCGCAAAGTCACGACTCTCCCCTCCAACTAAACGTCATTGTCTGATTCCTAAAGTTGCATAAGAAGTCGTTTAATCCCACCAGTCATTGGACTGCCAAAATGATGTCACAACCTCCTAAATATAATACCAGAGCGTCCATACTGAATTGCATGCCTTGCATGGACCATGCAAAGTTCCTACAGCACTGTTGACATTCTAGTTATAACCTCACCCACCTTAATTGAAACATGATCAATTTCTCTGAGGTCACGCTTCCCTTTCCTTGCCATCGCAATGTCCACAAAATTATTTGTACTACTATTATCAATGAGAATATGAATTTGTCGTCATCCCCATTAACCGCATTTGTTTAAATTCTATCTCCCTTGAAAATCCTAACATCACTTGCATGGAAACTATGGGGCAGTCTTCATCCACACATCCTTCCTCCAAATCCTCCTCCTCCTGGTCGGGTGATACTTTCCCATTGTCATTTTCTTCAGAAACTATGTAAAATTGTAGCTGCCTCTTCTTATATTTATGGCCCAACGTATACTTCTCGTTGCACTAAAAACAAAGCCCCTTCTCCCTTTTTTCATCAAAATCTCTACTACTGATGGGTTTTAAAGATTTGTAAGATCGAATCGATGGTGATCGTAGTGTTGAAGGTGGTGCGCGTAATATACCATATGTGCTTGGACTGCAATTAATTGTTGTTGAGTGAGGTGCTTTTAAGTTCAAGTTGAAATTATTACCATTAGTCACACTCCTTGTGGAATGGGTTCTCTTTAACAAAGAGCTTCCTGTCGACATCAGTATTGCTTTCTATTTTTGAGCTAACGTATAGGTCTGATGTAACGAGTGAGGTTTGTGCAACTTCACGTAAACACCAATCTCCAGTTTAAGGCCCTTAACAAAAAACCCGATTAAGTATTCCTCCGAAAGAGAAAGCCTATTAGAGTGATGATCAAACTGAGCACAATATTCTAGTACTGTTCCGTTTTGCTTCAACTCCTTAAAATCCCCCACAGGATCATCAAAAATTTCTACGTCAAACCTCTTTTTAAGAGCCCTTGCGGATTTTGTCCACTCCACCAGCTCTGTTTTATTACCATTTTTGATGAATAAATGATACCATTCCTGTGCATGTTCATCCATGTGTAGAATAGCTACGTTTCACCTTCATTTTCTTTGAAGTCTGGTCTAATTGAAAGAACTTTTCATAACTCCATCAAACAAAGGAAACTCAATTTTGCTCAACCTCGTTGATGTAATGTTCCCTTCCCTTTCATGTTGTGTTTGACTGTTTTGAGGTGTATGATCTGATATACCACTTACTTCCCCCTGTTTCAACAGTCCTGGTGAAAGCATCGTTCATAACTCCCACATTTCCTTTTCTAATTTTTCTGTTCTATTTTGCACCTCTGATAGCAACTGCTCACTCCTATCCTACATTTTCATAAGTAATTGTTCATGTTGACTCTGTGCTTCTGTGAACAACTTCTCACTCTGACCCTATGCTTCCATGAGTCCCCTCAAGTTATCTTCCAACCTTCAGAACTCTGCTCCTTTAATCCCTTTTGCCATTGTCTATCCCGAATCGTCTGCTCTAATACCAAATTGTTGGTAAAGTTAATCCGCCACACAACCACAATCACACACGAGGTCGTTCAAATAACAGAAATTTGTTATAGAGAGAGAGAGAGAAAAAAAGAGTTACAAAGAAAGAAGGATTTCATTCATTGTAACAAAACATATTGTATACTGTGTTGGCACATGCTTTAATACATTCGCGAGTTATCTAATATACTTGGGTATAAGCGTCACCCTATAGTCTTATTCTAAATGCTGCATATAATATTAGTTAATATTCCAAATCTTCTGCATTCTTGCTCACGCTTCTTCATCTTCGCAACACAGTTACATATCTAAAAAGGTTTCTAGAGTCCGGTGCCGCAATAGCTAGCGAAGGTCACCAACCTCTGGCTGCAGTCCACCACCATAGAAATAGCCAGCTATGGTCTTCTCCAACGTGTGCCAACGCACCAACGCCTAAAACTCAACCATCTGATAGTCAAACATCTTTCACAGAACTAGACCAAAAATGATTTCAACGTCTCCATTCAACACACAATTCTCAAGACCAGAAATCACAATCGCATAGTATTTTGGGTCTTTTAGGTGGTTAATCGATTCGGTAGCCACAAAAACTAAATGTTCAATTATTATGGGTTTCGAAAACCTACATTATGAGAATGGTTATAGGTTGAAGTTCTACAAGTTAGTACAAGATGGTGTTTGTAGAAGCTATGGGTTTCAAAAACCCATTCATAGGACAAGTTCTGTTTCCTTAAAACTCTAGCAGTCATAAGCAAACCAATTCACAAACACAATAAAATTCGTTCCAGAAATCACAAACTCAAAGCACGATCTCCATCACTAAATTTCCAGAACCCGCATAACAAACACAGGAAAAATAAGGAGAATGTGGGATGCATTTTTCAGAACAAATATAACCAAAATCGCAACAATCACAAAAACCAACATTTTCCATAATAAACGCATATTCAATTTTTGAAACCTGCAATAACCAAATTTCATGTTCAAATCACATAACTGAAGGGAACGAGAACATCTCATTTTGATTTCATACAACTAGAACTAGAAAACTAACCACCACAAACATAAAACAACAACACATATTCACAGAAAAACAGAACATGCAATGTGTTTTCCAGAATGCACAAAATTAGAAAACAAACTCAATCGTTGGGCCCCTATATGCCTCACTTATTCCAGATACTCATACAACTTCTTCGGCAATATCCAAAAAACAAGCAACAAATGCATACCAGAATTCTTGATTCTTAATTAATTGGCTTTAGGGTTTATACAATATTAATCTGAAACACTTTTTCATATGTAAGTCGCAAACCTTTTGCAATTCAACTCCAAAATTATAATCAGTAACAATCAATCAAATTTAATTGAATCATAGAATTAAAGATTGCTCTAATAATACTATTGGGAAACTGGGACGAGATCAAATCTCGATCGTAGTGGAATAATTACGAAACTTTTTTATAACTTTTGATTTCCCAAAAACTAAGATCTCTTTAATTCTATAAAATAATTAACACAAATCATAGTAAAGTGGAATCTTAATTCGTAACTTATTTCAAAGCTTAATCCTTACCTTGTTCAATCTTAAACCACTTCCAAAATCGATATGTCTCAACCACTATAGCTACATAAGTTTTCGAACTCTAATAGTATCTGCAAAATGACTTGAGAGAACTTTGTCATACTTACAGAGAGGGTTAAATAAGAAGTGCCAGCTCTATAGAACTTAATCTTATTTATAATAAGCTTTGGACATTTTAGTAATTTAATTGAATCTAATACTTATTTATTAAATATCTTATATTTAATCATAAAGTTTCTCAATCTTTACAATCAAGTCCAACTTAATTAAATTAACTTTGCTTTCTTAAACTCATTCTATATGTGAGATCTATTAGGTTCCTAAATATGTTGGCAACGATTATAAATTATAATTCTAATTCTTAATTAGAATTAGATAAACGAAAATTTCTTTTAATTTATCTTTAATTCTCTAATTAAACAATTTATAATCATAGATCAAGATTGATGTCTAGCAACGCATCATATTCACCCAAATATTTAGGAATGTCTAAGTAATTTTCACTAACCTTTCCGTGCATGATTTTTTCGTATAATTTAATCCTTTCATTATATAATGTTTCGATTAGACATAGAGCATGGAATTAATGTCTACTCTATTTTGAGTCCAATCATATTAGTTTCCTACCATTAGTTATTAATTCAATTATTAAAATTTGTAAATTATTTACAAAGTGTCATTCCATCTTGGCCAAGGATTTTCGGAATCAATATTAATTGAGAAAATCATAACATTCTCCTTAATTACTTTAGGATGATGAATCATATCTTGATTACTCAACTACCTTTATATAGTTCATGCTATATCCAATGACTACCGATTAAATGACCTATGATTAAATCGGCCATAAGTAGTATCAAAACATAGCAATTCCTATATATGATAACTTTGGTGACCTCAAGTCAAAGGATCACTTATACAATCATCTCAATGAGAATTTTCATAGACATACAAGTAATGTTTCAAATGGATTTCTCATATTAGGTATGTTTATTAAACTTGTTCTCTAATGAGCACCCACACGTTTGTTTAAGTATCTCTATATTTTAGCCTTTAAGATTGACTACTTCCTATATAAGGAAAAACATAACGTGTGCTAGTCTTTTTGCATTCTATTAATGTCCAATTTTAAACAATGACTAGGAACAATTCAGAGATAATACATAAATGCAATATAAATCTCATAATTATAATCTCATTGTAATTTGATTTGCAATGTACAATTATCCCTTAGACTTTATCATATACGTCTAAACATGTACAAGATAAAGAATGTCTTTAAATAATTTTTCACTAAACTAAACTAAAGTGATTGGTTGTACAACATAAACCAACAAAACCTTAATCTTTTCAACAATTTTTTGGTTTTTTAATCGATGGTTTGGTTATAGACTTATAGTTATAGTGGGAGAACAAGGATTATTCTTAGGTATGATGGAGAGTGACTCATTATCAGATGAAAAAGATGACGGTAGAACTTAATATATTAAATGACAGAAAACACAATAACTATAACAACCAACATGGATCCTTATCCTGCATTAACGATCACCTCGATTCAAATTTTCGAAGACATTTTACGATTTTTAGTTTTGCCTGCAATAAATGATATTATTATTTGTGACTTTTTTATCTGCTTTTTATTAATTCTTCTCTATTTCTCCATAGAATCAAAAGTAGTTCCTTTCTATTTTTTTTAATTCACAAGATAAGATACTTGTAAAATCTCAAAACTTAGATAACTAGCTCTACACATTTTTCACTTATTTCAATATTTTCTTATTCTAAGTCTTCATCTTTATAGTAAATCATATCTTATATATGATTTTCTAATAGTTGTGACGTTTACAACTATAACATTTCATATTATTAACTTACTATGTGTGCTTATCAATTATCTCCCACTCATACATAATAAAGTTAATTGACCAAAAGAAAATGATTCTACATTACTCATATTTGTCTAATTTCTTATATGACCAGCATACTACGAGAGCATATTGTCATATATATCTGTTAGGAATATATGACTTCTTGATTAATGAATCAATCCTTAAATAAATTAAGTATGATATACCCTACATCATCCATTAATCATCATCTCATTCTTATTATATAAATATTTTGTATTCGTATTGCCTTCTACATAGAAGTTAGGCCCTTTTGAATACATATTGATGCAAACTTAGAATTAAAATGATCTTTCTCATTTCTCAATCATTTGAATCAAATTAACTCACTTTTCTAAAATGTCTCATTATATTGAACTATTCATGATTTTCTAGTAACATTCTAGATAGCAAACATTAATTCAATTCTCTGGAATTAGAACTTGAATAAAAAGGGTACATTAAATTTGAGATTCACATAGCGTCAAAAGATACTCACACAATATAAGTTTGAGAATATGACTTATATTATTCTTATTCAAAAATGCACACATGGTATGATTTATGTGTTACAATATTGACTTTCTTTTATTATAGCATATGTTTTTCCTCAAATCTTGTATAGATGATAGTTTAGCTACACCTAATGCTTAACTTAAGTTCACTTGCTTATTTATTTAATCCACCATTTAAAACTCACATTTGGCATTTTAAGATAGATTGGGCAATCATATCATTTTTTTGGTTATGTCATTTATGATAACCTTTTACACCCTTTAATGTACTTCATATTGACATTTGTGTTTTAAGCATTAAGCTCTCATTTATAGCCTAGAAAAGTGGCTTAAAACTCATCTCATCTTCATTCATACAAAATAATGGAGGTGATCACCTGTATAGGAAGGCATCTCATATCTGTCCAGTATACTTCCTATATCTAGAACTAAATGTTTAACTCTTATTTAACATTCATTCTAAAATACAAAGCTTAATTTAAAATCAAACATTCTCATATTTCTAAAACTGAATTTTCATTTAAAATCCATTCTAATAAAACGTGTATTATTCTTAATTAAACATATATTGCATCAATATTTGATGATGAATAAGTATTATGAATAGTCATTGGACATTTCTCTTTGTAGTACTATATCTTCGATATAGTTACTTAATATCCATGTGTTTGATTTAAGATTAATCTTTGAATTCTCTAGTACTTGTCTTTCAATATACCTATTTATACAAAACATAATATGCATAACACTACTGATTTCTACAAAATAAAGAACCACTTTATCTCTTGTTCTTCTTATGGTATCCGTCAATACTACATATTACTTAGGTGCTCACCTTTAGCAACTGGAATCACAAAAACGCTTTAATATCTTGGATACAAAATTGTTCAAGTGTTATTTTGATATATATGTAGCTAATAGTAGTAAGAAAACTCATCTTGAATGACACTTAGCGATAACTGCAAAGGTGTATGTAGCCTTAACCAAATTATTTATTTTGATCATGATTAATAGCTAATTTTTTTATTCACTTAACAAACTACTTTTTGTCACTAACTATTAACAAATATCATCCACATGAAATGATAAAATTACACATTTATCATTAGATCTTTTGACATGTACTAATTGGTATTTTGTAATCATACTAAAATCATATGTTATGATTATAGTACTAATTTAATATACCACTTACTTCGAGATTATGTTAGACCATATAGTAACTTTAACAATCTAATCTTGTCATACTCTCGACCCTTCTAAATGAAAACTAGTTATTGTACTATAGAGATTCCTTCATCTTCATTTAAGAACATAATCTTTACATCCATTTGATATATGTTAAGATCCATCCCTACTGATGTGAGCGGGATCATGGACCATCAACCAGGACCGGGCAGAGAGCTAGTCATGCCAGAAGGGCCCATGACCAAAGCTAGGGCCAAGAGATTTAAAAAGGCTCTTTATACGTATGTGGGCTTTTATCTTGAGAGGATCGCGAGCTCCAAGCCTATTGGAGGAGAGTTTAACGGAATTGAGCCCAAACTAATCCATTTAACTCAAATCCTTGGACTGGATACACTTGAAGCTTAAAGACAAGAAGATTTGGGCTATTTTAATGCTTCATTACTTAAGCCCAAGAGTATTTGGATCTAGCAGTGGCGCAACATTTCAGACCTATTTATTTAATTTTTGGACTTTATTTTATTTTGGGCTTCCATGTATTTTAGCCCAACCTTTTTTTATTTAACCTAGGTATAAATATGTGTCTTTAGGTCAAATTTTAGCAACTTTAGATTAGATTATTGGAGAGCCGTTGGCTTCAATTAGGGAGAAATATTATTCTCTTGTTCTTGTTACCTTTCGAACCATCTTTCACTTATCAATTGCTTTCCCAATTGTGGCGTGTCGATTGTTCGATTTTCTGAGTTTTATTTTAATCATTAGGATTATTTGGCACAAGTTTCCAAGAGGTGTCATAGAAATAAAGCCTTGCGTATCCTTATTTTTCTTGTTTGTTGAATTCAAAATTTCCATCCTTCTTAATTCCTCAAGGTCGAAAACACACCAAAGCAAAACATCCATCGAAAACACCATCAAATTGTCATCAATCTTTCCGTGGTGCACATTACCCACTATTAAGGCTAAAATTAGTCAAACTGATGTAAACCTTACAAAAAAATGAGAATTTCTTTCCATAATCAATCTTTTTTATTATATGTATCCTTTTGCTACTGGACACGCTTTGTATCAATCAAAGTTACCATTTATATTTTACTTAACATCTGAAGAACACATTTATGCTTGATGGTTATATGTCTTCTCAGAAGATTATCCAAGTCTTATACTTAAATCAAACTCATTAAAATTCATTCTTCTTTTATTACTACAACTCATTCATTTTTAGTAAGACATATAGAGCCATTTCATATTTGTCAGCTTTGTACTTTCTTTTGGAATTACCACAACGGTATTCCTGTCAGCTTTAAAATTGTCTAAGGAATAATTCACTTAAAATGTGGTATGATGAAAATTTAAGAAACGAATCTCTCTACATTCATATTGCTCTTACTCAAATTAGATAATGGTAAAGAGCTCCCACTGGGTTGCAATAGCCATTAATCATAAACCAATTCATCATTTCCTAAAATATTCCTACTTAGATGAATACCACTCGATTGGTCTTATCTTACAAGATCATTCTATTTCAGTCTCTCATATAAAGATAAGTTTTGAATTATCTTTTCTTACTTTAGAAAATCATTCTCTAATAATGAAATATCTTGTAACATAAATTTTATTACTTTTTTATTACCTTGTTTACCATTGAGCATATACCTTTTGGAATATTCATTAATACTTTTTGAAGATACTCTTCTTCCTTTTGGAACCTACATTCCCATACGTATAAAAAAGACAGTGAATATATGTAATAAACACACTCTTAAGAAATCATATATGGTTAATCAAGTTTCTTACCTATCCATATCTCATATGGGATTTTAGGATATGATTTAATAGTCATCGTTTCAATTATATATCTGATCATCAATGACACATCACCTAAATAGGTGATAGGCAAATTTTCATGTGCCATTGTAAACCTAACTATGAGAAAAGTTATATTTGTCATCTATGCACCATCATTTTGTCAGTGGATTCATGTGATAGTCATTATCTATCCATTTAATTTTTATCACATAACTTGATCAGTTCTTGAAGTCTTCATCGGCTTTATCTTAAAAGTTCTTAACTAAAGTCATATACTTTTTTGAAACAACAAAATGTTTCAAATTTTGAGAAATCAAAAAAATATAACTATATTTAATATAATTATTGATAAATGTGATGAAACAAGTCCTTTTATGTTATGCTCTTGTTGGCCCCCAAATTTCTTTCTTGATAAATAAGCATGATTAGATTAATTTTGGGATCTTGCTAGATTAGTGTATGTTGGAATTAATTAACATGTTAATGTTAATGAGA